>CM053793.1:440225574-440733074 GCA_028749045.1 Cupressus sempervirens | reverse complement strand
TCATGGATTAGAATAGGATGATGTACCTTATTTCAAATATGTATATTCTTTGAGCTTGTCATACCTTGTGACATGTACAAAGGATGATTGAGCATTTGAAAATGTAATTTTTAAACATTGGACTTATCATTATTATTTCATGTGGATGTTGTACTAGATGGATTCTTGTATGTAATTCAACATTAAGGGATCTTTAAAGAATGTAATATGTTATGTATGCTATGTTTACTTTTAGATGGACATTGCTATTGCTTCCATTATTGTGAATAAGTTATGTATGGTATTTACTTTCATGTAAAAAAAAAATGTTACCAAACTTAGTGAAACTCTAGGTTAATTCTTTGGATCCCTTGGTGGGGCGTTACATTTGGTATTAGAGCCCGAGTTTCTACATTGGGAGCTCTGGGTATTTTGGAACAAAAAGAACTTTGAACTATAAAGTGTATCTCGTCAACTTGAAACTAGGTGAACTGAAACATAACCTAAACTGTTACTTGAATATTTTTCATACTTCAACACTTAGTTTCCAAAATTGGAAATTTTACTTAAACCTAAACATAGAATTGAACTTAGTCTATTGAAAATATGTGTCTTTTGATTGTAATAGTACCTTGTACTATTGTAGGATGGTATTTGGGACTAGGTCTTTTGTTAGAGGCTGTGGAAGAGGCCGTGGTTGTGGCAGAGCTATCAGTGCCCATGAGTCTACCCATGAGGGATCGACTCGTGTAGAAAGTAGGGAAGAGCACTCTAGTATCCAGGTGTTCTATCTAAATCCTTAAAGATTAAGCTCCATTCTAGAGATAGTCTTTTAAATGCTTATCAAATTTTAGGTATCTAGATGTTCTATCTAGATCCTTAAAGATTAAGCTCAGTTTTAGAGATGATCTTTTAAATGCTTATCAAATCTCAGGTATCTAGGTGGTCTATCCAGATCCTTAAAGGTTAAACTCCATTTTGGAGATAATATTTTAAATGATTTCAATTTAGGTATATAGACGTTCTGTTTGGATCCTTAAAGATTATACTTGTTCTGGATATAATCTTTTAAATGCTTATCATTTTCAAGTATCTAGATGTTCTGTTTGGATCCTTAAAGATTAAACTTCATTCTGGAGATAGTCTTTTAAATGGTTATCAAATCTCAAGCATCTAGGTGGTCTATCTAGATCCTTAAAGGTTAAACTCCATTCTAGAGATAATCTTTTAAATGCTTTCAATTTAGGTATCTGGACGTTCTATCTGGATCCTTAAAGATTAAGCTCTGTTCTGAGATAGTCTTTTAAATGCTTATCAAATCTCAGGTATCTAGGTGGTCTATCTGGATCCTTACAAGTTAAACTCCATTCTAGAGATAATCTTTTAAATGCTTTCAATTTAGGTATCTAGACATTCTATTTGGATACTTAAAGATTAAACTATGTTCTAGAGACAATCTTTTAAATGCTTATTATTTCTGGGTATCTAGACATTCTATTTGGAACCTTAAAGATTAAAATTTGTTACAAAGATAATATTTTAAATGCTTATCAAATCTTAGGTATCTAGGTGGTCTATCTAGATCCTTAAAGGTTAAAATACATTCTAGAGATAATCTTTTAAATTCTTTCAATTTAGGTATCTAGACATTCTGTCTGGATCCTTAAAGATTAAACTCCATTCTGGAGACAGTCTTTCAAATACTATCAATTTCAAGTATCTAAATGTTCTATCTGAATCATTAAAGGTTAAACTTCATTATGAAGGAAATCTTTAAAATGCTTATTAGTTTGGGTATCTAGGTGTTCTGCTTGGATTCATTAGGATCAAACTCTGTTCTAGAGATGGTTCTTAAAAGCTTATCAATTGGTCTCTAGATCATCAACTTTGGAACCAATCTTATCTCTTGATCTATGCATCATACTTTCTAATTTTCTTTGAATCAAATGTGCTACTTGCACATTCATTCAAACAGCGGAAAAATGTAATACGCCAAAATTGGCTCATTGCCATTATACCAATTTTGGTCTATCTGATCAATTCTAAAGTCCTATTTAATTAGGCAATTCTCATTCAGATGCAGAAAACTCTAATCTACATTCATTAGGCTTATTATTTAATTCCTATAGTATTTACTTGTATTAGTCACATTAAAACCTATTGATTAATAATTTATTTAATTATTAAGTATTTATACTTTAATTAAATTAAATCATCACCTAAGGCTAATGTTCTAAGGAATTAAATTTATTTTAATTTAATAAATATGCCTATTATAATTAATTGAATGAAATTAGTTAATTAAGTAGAAAAGGTATTTATGAGGTCATATCTCATTTTATTAAATTAAAATATCTTTCCTAATTCTACTCTTCAATTCTAAATGGAAACTTTGAGTAAACTATCTCTCGAATTGGAATTAATCTAGTTAACTTGATCTCACACCCATGGCAAGTTCAGTCAACTACTCATCACACTCAGATCAGAAACAAATCACTTCACTTGCACAAGGAAGTTTCCATCTTAACTAAATCTTTGCTTCAATCCTAATTGTTGATCCAAGTTGATCTCACCCATTAATGGATTCTAGGAATTCTATTTAAGGGACTCATAATTCCTCATTACAGAGGTTGATTGGAATTGATATCAAATCGTTGTTGAAATTCATACTCACTTTTTCTCACACATTTTCATGCATTCATACTTTTAGCTTAATCTCATTTAGTTATTAAAATGCATACATCTAATATAGTTTCTTTTACATGTTCTTAGATTAAATGCATATTTCATTCTAGATTACTTTACATCTTCATATAGATTAGCTTCATCTTTAAATCCTTCATTCTTAGAGGGTCTGGTTGCCTATACCTTAAATTAGAGGATCTTAAATAGGTAAAATCCCTTTAGAGAGGAGGCAACAGGTTGCACTGTCGAGTGTTCTGGATGAACAATTCAATGTTCATTCTAGGATGACTTCATGAGTAATGACCATGTTGAAGTGTGTGTGAGGTTCAGAGGCCTACATTTTCACACATACAGGATCCACCTCTTTTTTAGAGTAAACCAAATCTTTGACAACTTTAAGGGTACAAATAATCAATCATGCTCCTCCATCTATCAAGACATGTCTGACCTTGATATTATGGGTAAAGCCTTCAAGATGAAGGGGTTCATTGTGGTTGGGTCTTTCCTTAGGAATATCTGAAGGGGAAAAGGTGATATGTTATGATGTAGATAGGTTCCCAACCATGGCCTCAAACTAGGTAACATTAATGTTATTAGGTACTATGGACTCTTTTAAAGTTTGGTCAAGGATCTTCTAATGCTAGGGTGATGCACGTAGCAAATCCAGGATGGATATTTGCACTGGGGTTTTTCTAAGTTGGTCAAAAAGGTTGTAATCCAAAGAAGTAGGATCAATAATTCTACTAGGAGCCAAAGGATTAGTAGAGGTGGTAGGTCTAGCTAGGGCCATAAGTCTAGATGGGGCTCTAGATAAGGAAATCTGAGTGTAGCAGGTGGTGACAATACAATGATGGTCTCTATATTTTAAGGTGAATGTGGATATGTGAGAGTAAGACACATTGAAATAGTTGATGGTGTAGTCATATCTAGTGTGTTTATAGTTAGCCTGTGAGTTAGAGCTTAAACTAGAGGATTTATCTTTATCATGATTACCTAAAGGATCTTTAAAAATAGTATGATTAGAATTGGATGCTAGTAGTGATAGATTGACTATGATCACACTATCATCAATAAGGTCTTGGATCTCATCCTTAAGTTGAAAACATGACACAGTCTTATGTCCTTTCATGCAATAATAATAAAAGAATTTGTTGTCATCCTACCAAGTGGTTTTAGTTAATGGTTCATCTTTGATCGGGGGTAACTGCAAGAACTTATTACTAAGTAATTGTTGAAGTGTAGTCTTGAGAGGTATCCCAAAGGGTGTGAATTTCCTATCTTTGTTTCTACAATGTCTTCAAGGTCTATCCTACATGGAATTCTCAAGTTTCTATTATTGAGGTGGTGTTTGATTGGGAGTTTGTGAATTTGTAGGGTTTGAACCTTTTAGGGTCAGTTGAGGTTGTGTTGTGCTAATTTTTTGTGCATCCACAATACATCATTGGTTACATTCTTCTTCTTGGAGAAAATTTTTTCGTTGTCATTAGACGAGTTTGTATTTGTATTTTCCTTGTTTGTCTTGAGGATGCCTTTATAGATGAGGGAATCTTAAATGCTAGCTCCCTTTTTCATTAGCTTAGAAATATGCTTGGACTTTTGATATTGATTTTGTACATTAAATTAGGGACTAAGCTTACAATGCACAAATTAACTTGTTGTTCTTCATGAGTATTCAATGAGCATTGACTGACTAGGTTTTGCCAGCGCAATAAGAATGTGATGAATGGCTCTCTTGTCTTTTGTTTAGTTGAGAAAAAAATCAGAAAGTGTCACCTTATTTGTGATGTTGATATCAAAGTGGGAGATGAATTTGTTTGCTAATTTTGACCAATACTTTATGTTACCAAGAATTTTGGAGTACCATTCAAGTGTGGGCCTACCTAGAGAACAAGGGAATAGTCTCATGAAGTATGTGGACTCATCATTGAGTTTGGTACAAGAGGAACACAATTTTTTGATGTGATAAATTAGGTTTCCTTTTCCTTGATATGTTTCAAATATTGGTGCAATGAAATTTTTTGGGAATGGAGGCATATACAAACTTTTTTCAAAGGGATTAGGAGGTAAGTGCCTTTCTGTGTATAGATCATGTTTCTTCTAGACTCCCAATGCCTTGACTTGTTTGAATAGTTGTTTGAACTGATGTAATAAGTCCTTATTAGGGTTTTGAATGATGGTCTTTTCTTTGAGTCTTTTATGTCTATGAGTAGATCTCTTGCTATAACAAGAACTATGTCTACTCGGTTCTAACATTTTTATTTCTAAAGACATGAGTGATGTGTCACTGGGAGGTGGAGGTATGTTGGCACCTTAGAGAAAAATGGTCCTTATTGTTGTATTTTTTGTTGTGGTATTGATTGTGAGAGTTTTACCATGGGTTGTTCTTGTATCACTTGTTGTGGTTTTTTTTTTGCCATTTGTAGTAGTTATTGTTGAGATAGCTCTATTAGTTAAATCTGAGACCATATACGTGACTATTATTGTGGAGGTATCTGTTGAGTTTGGGACACATGTTGTACTTGCAACAATTTTTGTTGGTAGGAAAATTATTTCTCTAAGTATCTTTGGTATTCCAACTATTATTTTAGTTTCTATTATTTTTTACCAAACATGACTTGTTGTTGTTGGAATTATTGATGGTACATTGCATGTAAGTCAAGTGAATTTAGACTAGGTTTTGTGTTAGGGATGTTGGATCCTTGTACCACTTGAGGTTTTTTTTGTTGTTGATGTTGATGTGTTGTATGCATGTTAAGTGTATTTTAACTTGGTTGTGCATTAAGGATGTTAAGTCCTTTTACCACTGTAGGTTATACTTTTCTTGGAAGTTGATTATGTCCTTGAGAGGTGAACATCATGTTTGGGTCTTTGTTTTGATACTTTTGTGTGTTAGATGTTTCACCATGGGACATCATATTTATTTGGAAATGGGCCATATTACTTTGGGTAATGGGTGAAATGTTAATAAGGTTCTTCCTTTGTATGTAAATAGGGGTTTTTTAAATTAATGTTTCACATGGTATACTCACAGGGGGCCTCATAACATTTTATGTCATATCAGTTGGTAGAGTTAGGAGTAAGGGTGTGCTTTGTTGATTTTGCTCCAAAGGAGGTATGTTTGGCATTGCTAGTGTTCAAGTCCCCTTAGGCATGTCTTGTTGTTACATTATTTGATTGAGGTCAATTCTTAATGTCCTTTTGAGATATTTTGGAAGAGTATTGTTTCCATTGATTGATGGAGGTTCATCAAACAAGGGATTGATATTAATGTGTTCAAAAGTACTTTGGAGAATTTTGATGGTTAATTGTTAGTGAGATATTATAGGTATTATCTGTGTGTTTGAAAATTCTAAAGGTTGTTTTCCCTTGTCCAACTCCAAATTAGTCATGGGTTGTATGTTTTTGAATGTTGGGCTTTCCCTATATTTGGACTTAGGTCCCTCCAAATTTGGATTAAATTTGATGATTTCTTGGGCTGCCAAAAGTTTAAAGTTTTTTTGAAAAGTCTTGCCTTGGCAAGACCTATCCATTTCTTTATCAATAATGACATAATTTGTGTCAAAATCATCACTTAGGTTCAAATTACCTTATATGTTTGGAGAATTGAAGGTACTTGTGTTAGGTTTACTCAATTTGAATGAGTGAGTTTCTTCATCCTTAGGAGTTGTAGGTACACTTCCACATCCGGGTGGTATAGGTAAGAATATAGGTTCAAAATTGGGACTCCATTGAACCATTCTATGTGTAGGGGAAGTTCTTAATGGAAACTTCATATTAGGCATGTTGTTTAGAGTTGGTTGTGTCATTTCTTGATGGTTAGGGTTTTGTGGATACATGCTTAATGGGTCCACAAGTAATGGTTGTGAGACTTTGCTTTGGTCTTTGTTATATATTTGTTGAGATTTCTTGTTCTTTTTTCTTGGATAGGGTTTAGGTTTTGATTGTACCTTATAAAACAAAAGTTGATATAGTTCTTGTTGGAAATGATTGAAAAGCTCATGAATGAAGAGTAATGGAATTGGTAAAGAATGTTTTCAATCATTGTTTTGTCATTGATGTCAAACTTGCTACTTGTAGGAATGACAATTGCTTTAGTGATCCAAATACTATAAGTTGGTAGATTGACAAGGAGGTGACAATCAATAAGATGTAACTAGAGTACCTAGAAAAAGGTTGAAGTTATGATGTTGTAATGAAGTATAAGGATCAGCTAAGCCATTGCTGAAATAGTGTATTGATGACATAATTTAAGACACAGAAGATAGACACGCCAAGACATATCAAAGATGTAAGGTTTAGCTAGGTCATTTGTTTAGCCTAACTAAGTTCATAAGAGAGTGTCGAGCAAGCTAGTTAGTGTTGAACAGGTTCTTAATTGAAGCCGAGCAAGTTCACCTTTAGAGTGTGTCGAGTGATCTTCAAGTGCTGAGTAAATATCAAATGCCGAGTGATCTTTAAGTGCCGAGTAAATATCAAGTGTTGAGTAGAATATAGGTGTCAAGTAATACAAAGGGTGTCAAGCATTAGTAAACTAATAAATGTTGAGCAGAATATAGGAGCCAAGTAATACAGAGGGTGTTGAGCATCAATAAACCAATAGTGGCGAGGTGCTACATTATTTTGAAAATCAAAGATTCTCCAGATCTAAGCTAACATGGTAGTTATCTAGAATTTTGTAAACTACATAAAAGATAAGAATGATGAGCTAGTGACACAAAACACTATGTAAACCATTTTTGGCAAATACAATTATAGTCTAGACAAATTTTCTAGATAAGAGAACAATATGAGATAGATACATTATATCTTACCTAATCTATTGGAACCATAAAGTTGAATTGAGCAGGAAAGGTATTCCAGATTTCTACTTAAGGAGTCATAAGGTCACAAAGTAAAGTGTGGTGTGGTGGTCAAGCATGAAATTATGAAATGCTGAAGAAAGTACTAAGGTGGAAGAGAGCACATATACTCTGATTTGATAGGTGACCATACATATGATTGCATTGGTGTAATGAGTAAGAAGACTCAAGATGACGAAGCTTGAGATGAAAAGCTTTTAGAGCTGCAGTGATTAAAGCCAAGCAAAGGATTGAACTAAAGTTTGATCTATAATCTGCAAGATATGTTGTAAGTTGTATCAGATCAAAAGTCATTATTGTTACTCTCTAGTAATTGTAATAGTTAAGATAAACCCTATGGACTTAGGTTGGTTTAATAGCCATGTTGTAAATTCTTTAACAAGGTGAAATTCCAAGTGAATGTTCCAAAGTCCTTTAACTAGGCCCATTCCTAACAGTGTGGTGAAATCCTCTAACAATGTCACATTTAACGATGTGTTGTGGCCTTTAATAGGGTAGACCATCAGAAGTGGTTGAAATCAATTGCGTAGTTATTTTGTGGGTATCATCTCCACCCTAGTTTTACCTTCTTATTCCTGGAGGGTTTCTGGGTTATCAAATTCTTAGTGTTATGGTGTGATGCATGTCTACTTTTCATAGTTGTTTTTAAATGTTCAAATTACATGCATGATAGTTTCAGTTATGTGCTATTGAGGATTGAGGGAAAAAGTGGCATTGGACCTTGAATAACTGATTCACCCCCCCCCCCCCCTCTCAATTATTCTAAAAAATTATAACAATTGGTATCAGAGCCTAGTTGCTAACTTAGTTTAAAGGGACTAGAAGTAGAAAAGATCAAAATGCCTAAGAGAGAAGTTCCCAAGCTCAACAAAGACAATTTTGTTGCATGGAAAAGCTTTATGAAGCTACATCTTGGATCCATAGGAGATTATGCCCAAAATTCAAATGTTACTAAACATGTTGATCCAACTTGTACTCTTACTGCAAAAGATTTGAAAAACAAACAGGAACACAATCAAACAATGTTGGAAATTTCTTCTGCACTCAACTATGCCGAATTTGATGATATCAAAGGATGTGACACTGCATTCTAAAGAATTATAATAATTCTTTGGGTCTCTGAGTTTATTGTGTCCTTGTAAGTGCTAGCATGATATCAAAGGATGTATGATGCAATAGAGAAACCCTTTAATAGACATTCTATCTCTCGAATGTGCACCTAAACTACCAACTACACTTTGATAGTACCAAGTGTGCCCTTGGTACACTTGGGGCCCTAAAGGTAAGCATTTGGTGACCAGAAGGTATGTAGTTGGTAAAAATATTTGATAGGGTGACAAATATGAAGAGTGTGGATGATCTAAGTGTTTTTAAATGTTTTATAGGGTTTAGAGATGTAATGCAAGCTATGAGAATGTAGTTTATGATTCTAGAACCTAAGATGGAATCTATAATTACCAAGTGTTCTCTATAACTACCAGTTGCACATTGAAACTACCAATTATACACCTGAAGTGTGTAGTTGGTAAAATAGGGGTGCAGTTCATAAAATATGGCAAAACTTGATAATCTAGAAGTGGGTATGTAAGATATGAATTTTTTTGGATTTTTAAGGGTTTAGGTATGTCATGTAATCTATAGAAGTGCAAAATGACCTTGGTTTTTGATATGAAAGATGCAAATGTCCTAAGTAAATGATGCAAAAATGAAAATGTGAATGATATTTTGGATTTTGACTAAATTTTATGAAAATGACTCTAAGGTATGCAAAATATGGATTAGGGTTGGATTTTAGACTTGGGAATGATGTTAAAGGTTGATGGATGAAAGTTGGATTATGAAAAGGGAGGTAAGATAAGGTTGATAATGATGTTTAGGAATGCAATATTGGGATATGTGATCAAGAAAACAAGTTTATTGATGGACAAGTTGATGGTGTTTGATATTGGAAGAGATGCTAAAGTTTTGGACTATGCAAGATGAAGTGGTTATGAAACTAGGGTTAATAAAAATGACATTTAGGGAGAATAAGAATATGAGAATGTTATGGTAGGGGTGCATGGAAGGTTTTGAACTTAGGACCAAATCTTTGGAAAGTATTAGTCTAAGAGTTTAACCTTGTGAAGATGGACTTTGGATCTTGACCAAAAAGAGACAAGAATCGAAAAATATCAAGTTGATAAAAATGACAAGGTTAAATCCATCAACACATTGATAGAGTTTGACTAAAGAAAATGATTTAAAAAATGACAAAAGGAATAGTCAAGATCCATCATCCATCAGTTCATTAGGAGATGCTCTAAGACTCATACTTTGTTCTAATTTTTTACTAAGTTCAAAGGGTTTTTGGGTTCAAAATGAGGTTTAGAGGGGATCAAAATGAAGATTATTCTGATTGGATATGAAATATGAAAAGATCCTAGGATGAAAAATGATGTTTGGGTGAAAAATGATGCTCTGGATCATGTTTAGAATGAGGGCCTACACAAGCTTTTGGAGGTAGTTCCAAGGTCCCAAAATGTAGTCTTGAGGCCCAAACTAGTCATATTGGTCACCAAGTGCACTATGACAACAGCAAGTGCACTCTAATAGAACTAGATGTTCCTATGGTGCACTTGGGGCCATTTTAAGTGTAATTTGTAGTTTCATAGTGCAGTTGGGAGACTGGCTTGAAAGTTTGCTGACTCTAGACTAGGTGACTATCAGACTACTATACCAGAGAGCTAGGTTATTGGGGATGATGTTAGGATCATATTGGAGATGAAAAATGAGGGTTATGACTTGTGGAATGAAGCCTAAGGTGTGCTCAATTAAGGTTAAGACATGTAGAGTGAAGTTCAAGACATGATCAAAAGGGGGACCTATTTAGGGACCTAGTGACTACTTAAAGATCCCAAAATGCTAGTTAGAAGTCTAAACTAGGTGTTATGGAAACCAAGTACACTCACATAGAGCCAAATATTCCCATGGGTTTAATTGGGGCTAGTTTGATCACATTTGGTAGTTTCAAAGAGAATTTGGTAAAGTGGTCAAAAACTAAAATGATTTTGAGCTTGGTGACCTCCAGACTAATGTTCAAGAGAGCTAAATGATAGATGATACTACTATGATTAGATTGAGGATGAAATTGAAATTTAGGACTCATGGAATGAGGGTTAAGATGTGAAAAATGAAGGCTAGATATGCAAGAATGCAAGTTGGGAGATGCAAGATGTAGATTTAGGGTTGGAATGCAAAGACCAATGGATGTACAATGAGCCCTAAGAAATACAATATGAAAGGTGATGGATGCAAAATGAGGCCTAGAGCATGCAAGCATGAAGCTCAAAGAATGAAAAATGTAATGTTATACTATGCAAAGGTGGAATCTAAGTCATCCTAAGTACTCCTAAGGTTACAAGTCACCTTGTTTTTAAAGTCTCAAGTGTTTAGACAAAAGTTTGCAATATTTTGAAAAGAGATGTAACATTTTGATAATGTTTGATAGTATCCAAGGCTCACATGTTTTTTGATGCAAATTTTCAAATTTGGTTTTATCTTGATTAATTTTTTTCACACACACAAGACACAATAAACAAGAATAGCTATTATTAAATTGAAAAGATAGATGACAACCTAGGCTTTAAGATTGTATCCACTAGATTCCCACTTGAACCAAAGTTCAACCATGCTTATCTAGAGAGGAAAACCTAGGATCTTGAAACCATAGGCTCACCCTTATAGCACACTCACTTCTCAAGGCTGCCAAGTTTTGAATCTTAAGGGTCATCACTTCCCAAGGGACTGTTGCCTCTACTAATGACCACGGGTATATGAGATGTCTTCATGGGCATGGGTGACCTCTTGAGCTAATGGATAGAAGGGGTTTTGGCTACTAAGACAAGGTGTTAAGTAAATTTTTGGAATTTCATTTGGCAAGCGAATGATAAACTTCCATAGAAGGTCTCCCAACCCCAAGAACTAGGGTTTGCCACACCAAAAGGGTACTAGAGGAGAGCTATCACACAAAAATACCATTGACATGGCATTACCTATATCAATTTTTTATAGTGGCTAGAATGTTGACCTAGCTTTGGCACATTACTACTTCAAGGTCTACCCCTAGGACTCACCAAGTGGTGAGTCTTGGTTCCAAGGTAGGCCTCTCTAAAGAAATTGCATAGATTTCTCTTGCACCCAATATTCATAAATGGTGAGGGAAGGGGATATGTCCATGCAACTCCTAAGGTTCTAAAAAATGAATAGACACCAAGCACAAAAGAAAATTCATTTTAGTGTACCAAATGAAGTGTTATCTAATCTAAGAAATACATAAACAAGGTTTAGATAAGTAGATGGATCTTCAACAATGTCCTGCAAAAAAGAATTAGTATTTTGTAATTGATATGTCTTCTCCTAGCAATCACCACATGCTACAAAAAAAAATCAATAACACAAAAATGTCTATCCTAGGTCATAGAATGAAATTAAAACCCTAGATGTAGATTTTGATTAAAACATGTGCTTTCTGTGAACCAACTACGCTCTGACATAATAGACTATACTCTGGAAGGCCAAAAAGACTTAGGAGACCCCCAAGTGCACTTAGCTAGTCCTAACTATGCCCCTAGTGTAGTTGGGGCTAGTTTGAGCATAGTTGGTAGTTTCTAAGCATAGTTGGGAGACTAGGTGTAGACTATGGAGAAATGAGGCTAAAAGAATACCCAGGACTTAAAAATATGAAAGCTACTCAAAAAAGTGCACCAAAATAGTATAGAGTATTCCCCTAGTACACATGGGGCCTAGAAGAGTTTAGTTTATGGTTTTGGAGTGGATTTGGTTGGGTATGAGTAGCAAGAAGTGATCATGGTTACTCCTAGGCCCCTATCATAGATTCCTAAGGGTCCCAAGTGCATCTTGATAGAGCAAAGTGCACACTTGAGACAACAAGCTAAAAAAGTTTATAAATTAAAGTTAAAAACATGTTACTAGGCCTTATAATTAAACTAGGCGTGATAAGAAAGAGTAGATATACATTATACTCCTTCAATTGAGCTCCTTCCTTGCACCTACAAGCACAAAACAAAGAAACCCAAGTTAGTTTGTATGATATGCACATTGGGTTCACCAATTGTGGGACCATAAAATGAATTAGAACCTAGCATACTATGAGAAACCACAAAAACTCAATAAACATACACTAAAACCCTTCTAATCTACCATGAAAGCCAAAAAAAACAAAGAAAGAAACACAAAGTAAAATTCCTTCTTTAGTTGTACCTCATATGTCCTTCTTTCTTCTTGGTTTGATGTAGCTCCAATTTCCTATAGTGTCTATAAAATTGAAAGAAAATTCCTATGATGAGATGACATTATTGAGAGTACTATAAGTGTGGTTTTGAACTTAATGGATTATAAGAGATAAAGATTTTAAAGACTAGAAAAGGGAGCAAGAAGGCTCAATTTATAGCCAATGTGCAAGAGGAGAGAATTGAATGAGAGGGTGGACACTTGCCATTTGAAACATGCAATTTGGCATATTATTCCTTAGAGTATCTACGAAAACCATGACACAATAAGACAAATAGAAATTCTATGACACATGAAAGTCAACATGGCTAAAAGTGGAGGAGAATCTATGACGTGCATATGACACCTCAAAGCCGCTTGTAGTTAGAATCTATGATGATGGAGGCTTATTATAGACATGTGTAAGGAATGAAATATATCAAATATGACAAATTTATCCATGTGTAGGGATAATATCTATGGTGCATCATGTCCATGTGTCACTAATAAGTGGAATATTTGAATTAAAATTATATATATCCACTCAAATGGAAATTAGTAAAATGGAAATTAGAGGTGAAAAATAGGACTTAGGAAATTGAGAATTTCCATAGTTTGTGAAGGTGAATCAATTAATTAATAAAATATCAATTAATTGAGAATGTTGGTTAGTACGAAGAATAAATAATGTATGCTGAAAATGATTGAACCAATATACGATTAGATTATGGGTGATCTAATCCTCTAGGATAAATTAGTAAATGATTGGCCAATTTGATTTGATTAATATGATAATATCCTTTGATTAAATGTGATGATTATGCAAATCAACTAGGACGATGATGGGTAGATAAAAGCCATGATTAGATTGAATGACTAATGAGGGTTGATATCATTCCAAGGAAACATGACATGGATTAAGAACATGTGACATTTAACAAACATTTTTAATGCCATGAGATTGAAATTTATTCATAAGGTTGATCATAATAACAACAATGGACATTGTCAATGTTATTAAATTGGTTTTCCATAGTTTATGAAGGAGAATCAATTAATTAATTAAATATCAATTAATTGAGAACATTGGTTAGTATGAAGAATAAGTAATGTATGCTCAAAATGATTGAACTAATATAGGATTAGATTATGGGTGATCTAATCCTATAGGATAAACTAGTAAATGATTGGCCAATTTGATTTGATAAATGTGATAATATCCTTTGATTAAATGTGACAATTATGCAAATCAACTAGGATGATGATGGGTAGATAAAAGCCATGATTAGATTGAATAAATAATTAGGATTGATAGCATTCCAAGGAAACATGACATGGATTAAGAAATTGAGATTTTCCATAGTTTGTGAAGGCAAATCAATTAGAGGTGAAAAATAGGACTTAGGAAATTGAGAATTTGCATGGTTTGTGAAGGCGAATCAATTAATTAATAAAATATCAATTAATTGAGAATGTTGGTTAGTATAAAGAATAAGTAATGCATGTTGAAAATGATTGAACCAATATAAGATTAGATTATGGGTGATCTAATCCAATAGGATAAATTAGTAAATGATTGGTCAATTTGATTTGATAAATGTGATAATATTCTTTGATTAAATGCAATGATTATGAAAATCAACTAGGACAATGATGGGTAGATAAAAGCCATGATTAGATTGAATGAATAATTAGGATTGATAGCATTCCAAGGAAACATGGCATGGATTAAGAAATTGAGATTTTCCATAGTTTGTGAAGGAAAATCAATTAGAGCTGAAAAATAGGACTTAAGAAATTGAGAATTTCCATAGTTTGTGAAGATGAATCAATTAATTAATAAAATATCAATTAATTGAGAATATTGGTTAGTATGAAGAATAAGTAATGTATGCTGAAAATGATTGAACCAATATAGGATTAGATTATGGGTGATCTAATCCTATAGGATAAATTATTAAATGATTGGCCAATTTGATTTGATAAATGTGATAATATCCTTTGATTAAATGTGACGATTATGAAAATTGACTAGGACAATGATGGGTAGATAAAAGCCATGATCAGATTGAATGACTAATTAGGATTGATAGCATTCCAAGGAAACATGACATAGATTAAGAACATGTGACATTTAATAGACATTTTAAATGCCACAAGATTGAAATTTATTGATAAGGTTGACCATAATAACAACAACGAACATTGTCAATGTTATTTAATTGGTTTGATGATACCACAATCCAACACTAAGGGAATTGAAAATTTCAAAGATTGGATGACAAGAATGACATATTTGACCCAGTGCTAAGGGGCATGATGATACTAAGGTCAGATAAGAGACATGACAATGCCTAGGGTTTGATAGATGATTATTTATTTGAGGTATCTGACATGTTTCAGGTTTATTATGGCTAATTTGGGATGATTTTGGGTTGATTAGGGATGATTCTAGGTTGATTTGGAAAGATTTTGGGTTGATTGGGATGATTCTAGGTTGATTGAATGTGATTCTGATGATGTTGAAATGGTTTTGGGTTGATTCTAGAAAGTTTGAATAAAATGGGAACCAATTCTGAATGATTTGAAATTTCTTTCAAAGGGGATACAAATGATTAATGATATTGTCAAAATATAACAAAATGATAATCAATTTGGCTAAAAGATTAGAATTAGTGAAATGAGAAAATAGGATGAGTTAGTGTAAAAAAGTGATTAAACCATAGATGTGAACTATTTTTGAGCATCTACACTTTGAACTTCTTATTTACTACATAAAACAAGAACATTTGTATTTCTTTCATTCTTGATAAAGGGGCATATGTCTCCTCATATATTCCTTCTTGTTATGAATATCCTTTCCACACAAGTCTATCCTTATTTCTTATAAATTCACCTTGTTTGTCCATCTTGTTTCTAAATACCCATTTGGTTCCTATAACATTATTTTCTTTAGGTCTAGGAACTAACTTCCATGTTTTATTCTTTACAATATGATCTAGTTCTTCCTTCATTGCTTGAATCCAATTGTCATCTTTACTTGCTTCATCTACAATCTTAGGTTCAATTTGAGATATCACACATAATTCCTCATTAACTTCATTCCTTGTCATCACACCTTTGTTTGTGCTTCCAATTATCTTCTATGGTGGGTGACTCTTTTTCATGTTCCTATTAGATATAGGAGTTGATATCTCAACTCTTATCCCATCTCTTGGTTTAAATCTATGTTCTCCTCTTTTCTCAGTAGACTATACATCATTTTATAGATCATTGTTAGTCTTAAAGAAAACTTCAACATTCTTTCTACCAATTCTATTATTATCTTATTCTTCATTAGAATTGTAATCTAGCATGTTTTCCTTAGTTCCAAACTTTTCATCAATCTTTACATTTTTACATTCAACTATTGTCTTGGTTCTATGATCTTTTCAAACAATAACCAAGAAACATACCTTCATCACTTCTTGAATCAAACTTATCGATATCATCATCTCTCTTAATGTAACACTTGCTTCAAAATATTCTAAAATACTTAATTGATCATAAATGACCAAACCATAATTTATAAGGGGTCTTGTTCATACCTTTACTGATCTGAAATCTTTTCATATTGTACATTATTGTATTGACTACTTCTCTCCAAAATGTTTTGGATACATCATTCTCAAACAACATTTCTCTTACTGCCTCTAAAATTGATCTTTTTCTTCTTTCTACAATCCCATTATTTTTAGGAGTCTTGGGTGAAAATAATTTGTCTCTTAATTCCATTCTCTTCACAAAACATGTTAAACTCTCTAGAGGTAAACTCTCCTCCTCTATTTGATCTCAAACACTTTATCTTAACACTAGATTCATTCTCAAATCTATTCTTAAATATCTTAAACTTCTCAAATGATTCAAATTTTCCTTTAAGAAATGATACCACATCATTCTAGTAAAATCATCAACAAAAATCATAAAATACCTTTCACCATAGAATCCTCTTGTTCTTGTAGGACCACTCAAATCTGTATGAACAATTTTCAGCTTCTTTATCATAGTGAATTTCTTGCTAAGAATGATACCTTCTTTTGCTTAGCAAAAATGCATTCTTTGTAGACAATATTAGTAGGCTTTATTATCTTAGGAAAGTCTCTAACTAGAAACATGATACTAACATTCACAATATTATCAAAATTTATATGACAAAATCTCCTATGTTATAACCAGCTATTATCCACTTCTACAACCAAACATGTCATTTCAATGAGATTCAACTGAAATACATTACTTTTGGACCTTTTTCTTGTTTGCATCATTTTACCATCTTTATCCTTGATAGTGCAAGTCTTTTTTGTGAATTACAATTGATACCCTTTGTCAACCAACTATCCAACACTCAAAAAATTATGTTTTAATCCATCAAAAAAATAAACATCATGAGTGTTAGTCTTTCCATCTAAAGTAATGGATCTTATTCCTATAATATGATAGGCTATATTGTTACCAACTCTAACAATACCTCCATCATGATTTTTGAATTTAACAAACTTATTCATATCACCAGTCATGTGATGTGAACATCCATTATCTATTATCCAATCAGATCTCTTTTCAACTTGAGAAACAAGATCTTTTTCTTCTCTAATTTCTTTATCAAGATCATCTTCCTTAATATGTATAAATCCTAGCTCATCATCACTTTTATTCTAAACTTTTTCATCTGATTCCTCTTCTTCATTAGCATACAAACAATTCCTAGGTCTCCTAGGATTAAACTTTTCCTTATTTATTTTTCTCTCTTTTAGGACATTTAGATGCATAATGACCAAACTCATTACAAGTACAACATTTTAAGATATTCTTACCATCTTTTTCTCTTCTCACAATAAGGACTATACCTTCTTCAATATTCTTATCTTCATCTGATCTAGTTCTATTGCTACTAGCTAAATCTCCATGTTTTATCACACTTCTACATAAGCTTGGCTAAACATTTAAGACACTAAAAGCTATTTCCACTCTTGTCATATCTCCAAATTGTCTCAAACCTACTTTTTCTACTTCTAATCTTCCAAGCAATATTTCCCTAGAAAACTTCTAAGTATAGGGTATTAGTAGTTCAATCATCTAAGCTACTTTCTTGAATGGTGGTGTCAAATTTTTTAGAATCTTCCACACAACTTCATCTTCTTCCTTGGTTCCACCATAAGATTTAATTTTTGCAACTATAGTGCCTACCCCTAGTTAACTTTTTTGATTTAATTGCTGAACTCTTTTAGGCCAGTTTATGTTTATGCTTTATGATTAGTGATATTATTTTCTAGATTATTGGATATTATTTTCATACTCAGTTGATTATATGATGAGACTACTTTGGTACTAGTTATTTCATGTCTGCATGACTATACCTTAATGATGATTATTTACAATGATTTCAATTATTTGATGATGTTAGTTAGATGGATTATTTATACATGTTTTCTATGGACACTTACCCCATACTGCATGTGTATGGTGTGCGTGTATTTTTTCTTTATGTATGACATTTTTGATGTGGTTAAGGAAAGGAGTCATAGTCACTTGCTAGTTAGGATCTACACAATGCACCACTTCCTGCCATTTCCTATTCAATTTAGAATATATGTGTTTACATGCATGGATTTTATGCAGATTACAAGTACCAGGTATCAACTTTCCTGAATTGCTAGGATGAGTGTACCCTATCACAATATCTCAATGGTAAGAGAGGGAAGATAAATTCTTGAGTCCAAATCCTAACCTTAAAACCAACTATCCTAGAAAATTAGGACAAGTATCTAAGATGATTACCCTTCCAAATTTGTCATATGACATAAATTTGTGATTATAACCCTTGAGTTTGATCTTGTATGTGGTATTTTATGATGGGTTTTCATATTTTTTTTTTAGGTCTTTGATATTTTTTTGTTAATTAAGTCAAATTAAAAGATTAATTAATGAATTTAATTTAATGGAAAATTATTAAGATAATTTTCAATATTTAATTATATCTAATTAATTGGAAAATTAATTAAATAAAAAGAATTAAATTTAAAGAGAAAATTATAGTTCTAATTTTAGAGCATAATAATATTTATTTAAGTTAATAATAATATATTTAGGAGATCATTTTTAAATAAATGTTAAACATTATTATTACTTATGCTAATAATATTATATTAAAAACGCTTCAAAAATTAATAAGAGAGAGTAAGCAATTATTTAATAAAGTTCATTTTAATTAAATTGCAAAAGGCTTGTGCATGAAATTAAAATATAATAAATTAATTTAAAAAGAGAAAGAAAATAAATTTAATAAAGATATTTTATATTGAAAAAAATGTGCATGAAAATGTAAAAGATAAGTAAATAAAGAGATTGTGATCAATGAGTTCCCTCACGTGATCACACAATTAGTGTCTCAAATTTAGGGGATAACTTCATATCAAAGATTGAGAGTTTATTTCATAGGGACTAGGATTTTTGGGGAAGGTATTTTTCAGAGAGAAGGTTTTGAGAGAAGAGAATTCTCTCACAATCTTTGGGTGATTGCGTATTAACATTAGAACTAGGTAGAGCCTTGTGTTTTATTCACCAAATGAATTACTTTTCTTCAAAAAAATTGTCTACATCATGTTTGTTGAATCTATTTTCTAAAATTTGTTTGTGATGAATCTTTCAATCTTTTATTTTTGAAATTACTGTTATTTCTATCAAATTCTTTTGTACATGAGGATTGAAAATTAGGAAAACTTTGTCTATGAATTGAATAGTCATTATTTAATCAAAATTAGTTTTGAAAAGGAATCAATTTTAGATTGAAAATTTGACTAGTTAATCTGGGTTTCCTTATCAGATTAAATTCACAATGTTTATAATACACACACACACACACACACACACACACACACACACACACACACACATTGGGGGGTTGTTTTGAAAATAATTTATAAAAAAAATTTTAAAAAAAAAATTCTAAAACATTGGGAGGCGGGGCCACCAAATCCCCACCTCCTTTATTCCTCCACAACACTTTTTAAAGTCTATGTGTGCAGACGTATTGTTACATGTAGCAATAGTAATAATACTACTACTTGCAGCAACAGTTCATCTACGGCTGCATGGTAGCAGCTTGTGAAGGTTAGTCGGCGAGCCTAAAATCTTTTTTTTTTAATATACATTTTTAAAAATTAATTTATTAATTATACTTTTTATTAAATATAATTATTATTTATTAATAATTTTATTAACAATTTTTATTAATTATTAATATAATTAATAATTAATGAATTTTAATATAGGTTATTTTTAAAAATTATTAAATTAATTTAATAAATTTAGTTTAATTAAGTTTTTTTGTTAAACTTAATAATAAAATATTAATTAATAACATTTAAAATATTTATTGATATTATTATCTAATAATCTTGATTATTTATAAAATCACAGTAATTTTATTTAATGATCAATAAATATTATTTTAATAATTTATTGGAGATAATTATTTTTAAAGCCATCTTATGATATTTAATTATAATCTTTGTAATCTCATAAGATAAGGGTAACTATGTAGTTTGTTCAAATACGAGAATGGGTTAAGTTGTAAGGGTTAAAATGTAAATCTCATATACTCAAAAACTTACATTAAAACAAAAACTTAAAACTTATTGTTAACTTAGACTGTCTGTTTTTCAAAATCAAACCAAACTATAAAACTACACTATTAACTATATGTTGTCTTATACTTTGGGTTTGGGTTGACAAAAGTGTTGACCAGTCTTAAGATGTTTACCAAAGGCTTGGGAGTTTGGTGCTTGCAATGTAATGATGATGATTTGATCTTGATCTTTTTTAACTCAACCATGGTAATGTGTTTAGTATGCTTTATGATGAGTTTGGATCTAATATTCTTTATTACTTTCAATGTTCTTGTGTGATAACAATATGAATGGTGTAACATATTTGACTTAACCTTTGAGTCTTTGATCAATTATTTATGGATGCTTTCTAGTTTCTTGTAAAGGACTGAGGTGTTATTGTGAATTATCTTTTGATGCTTTCTAGTCACTTGTATAGAGCTAAGGTGAAATTTTTGATTCTTTGATTTTTACTTTTATGAGCCTAGGGTAGGTAATCTATATGTTAAGCTAGGAAGTGGCTTGTAATGGAGGTTGAGGCCCTAAAGAGGCTGAAAAATAACCCATTGTAAGTAGTTAATAAGTGAAAACACTACACTAAATGAGAGTAAAATGAACCTAATAAGAGTCTTGTATTTCCTCAGCCATGCCTCAAGTGCTAGTACAAACTAGGATGGGAGTAGAGAGGATGTTTGGTTGTGACCATGCATCGTTAGTATGTCTTGTTAGTACAAAAGAACACTAGTGCTGCATAGAGTCACTAGGGGGATAGAGGATTAAAAGACTAGTTGGATAACCCTAGAGTTGGTTTGTGTGATGACACTTGCTCACTAGCAGTATAGATTTCCTATGTGTCTTTGTTTACCTTTGGGTTTAGATATTGATTTATCGTGGAACCTTTGATTTAGATTACTTTTAGGGGTTTCCTTGAATTAAATATTATTTTTTATTTTGGGATTGATATCCTATTTAGGACTTGAGACTATCTCCTCAATGTGGTCAGAGTGGACCTTTTTGGGTTACCATGAGCTCGGGTGGTAGTGCTTTTTTACTTTTACCATTGAGATCTGTCCGTTGATGTGGTGGCTAGAGTTGCTTGTTTTGCATTTCCTTTTATTATATCTTTTTGAATTATGATGGATGGTTATATCTATTTGATGGATGATTTTACTTATTGTATTGTATCTTGTTTCATGGATCCAAAAGGGATGATGTAATCTATTTTATAAATGTATATTCTTTCAACCTTTCATATCATGTGACATGTACAATGGATGATTGTGCATTCTGAATTAATTGTCAAGTGGCATTTGAAACAAATGTATATTATTTGAATGGATTAAACTTGTAGTTTTTGATTAGATAAATAGGTTTTACAGGGACCCTGAAACCCAAGAGTTAAAACATTAACAAGGCTAATAATAAGCGTGAAAAGCCTAGCCAAAAAAGTTCCAATTCAAAGGTTGAAAATAAGCACAAGGCCCATCCGACAGATAAAAACCAAAGTAAAGGCCAAGAACAGAAATAGTATGAAATGACCAGGGCAAAAGCCCTTACAAAAAGCCAAAAAAAGGCACTAAAAGAAACAAAAGAATATGCAGAGGATTAGTCCTCATTCTTTCTCTCTAGGTCTTGCATGGGATTAAACTTGTAGTTATTCTTTCATGTAGATGTATTATTTATTGGACTTAGTATTATTTAAATTTAAATGTGACTTAATGTTTTGGGATGCTTAAGGAATATGATCTGTTATGTTTACTTATGTATGGTTGTATGTTATTGCTTCTGCTACGTTATGATTGTTGTACATGTTATTCTTTAAAAAAAATGTTTGAAAAACTTAGTAAAACTTTAAGTTAGTTCTTTTGGTTCCCTTTGCAAGGTGTTACAACAATAATATCTAATATCCTACCAATATAGTTTCTCATAGATTTATCTTCCATCATTTTAGCATAATTATAAACATTAATTAAATTTAACCATGTGAGAAATATAATAAGATACTTGTGCACAATAATACCAAATATGTTAGCTAGGGAAACCTTTGATCAGAGGGAAATTCCCAGTAGGGATGGTACCCACAAGATGATGTACTAATATAAATATTCCTTGTTAGAGGATGGACCTTGTTAGGAATCTATAATAACATTTAGTATATATCCATCCTTGTTAGGAGACTTTGAATCCATGCTAGGAGATTCCAACCCTATGAGGAATTGTGCCAACCCTATTAGGAGATATATAAGGCAGATGGACCCACTATCCAAACAGCTTCAAGGGCAAGACCAATGAACCCACTATCTAAATGATCTATGCATTATTCCTTGCAGATTAATAGAAATGAATAGTACTACTCCTTCCTCTTTCTTTGTCTTGTCAACCAGACTTTTGCTCCTTCTAATCTTCTATCCAGATCAAAAATCTCATGTCCAATAATTCCTTGGATCACTTACTCACATTCACCAAACACTTTGCTCCTTTTGCACTTCATATAAAACATATTTGATACACTAATTCAACACTTCTAACAATCAAGGAAAACATCTTTCCTTTATACCATATCTTCAAAATAATTCCTTGAGTCTACCTTGAAGCTTTCGCAATTAATTATAATAAGTTATTCTATTAACTCATAAATACAATAGCATTATTGACTCATAGCCTATACAAATTCTCACACGTGCAATACTAGGGCTTGCACTTTCATTACATGATCCTTAAATTGTCTTATGTCACTAGCTAACCATGCATCACCAGATTATATCTCTTTTAGAAGATATAATACAAACATGAAAAACTACTTCTTAGGTACTTTGTCTCTATATCACTCTCTATAAATCAAAAATATCTTCCATACATCTTCAACTCACTTATTGTGCATTGAAATGTAACATTGGGACATAGTGTAGATCATGTCAATGAGGTGCATCACCAAAAAATCAAAAAATTATCATAGACTTACTCTATTAGCCTTCATAGACTAATTTCTATGTTGACATCAATGAAAAACACAACCATGAATGCAACATGTCAATACTATCCAATGCTTAGGATACTCCCCCAAAGGAATATCACCAACATTTTTGGTAAAAATATATTGTTTTTTTTAAAACTAGACTTATTCATTTTTCCAATTGAAATTATTTATATGTAGAATTATTGGGCTTCTTTAGTTTTGGAAACCCTCTTACTTTCTTCATTTTACTAATGTTCAACAAATTTTCAAAATTTACATGACATAACCTTTTGTGCCATAATGAAACCTCTTCTTGTTGTGAAAACAAACATGTCCCATTAGATAAATATAGATAGAACAAGTTACCTTTTGTCTAATCACCACTTCCAACAATCTTACATTCAAAATCATATATCTTGGCCTTTTTATGATGGAATTCAACTTTTTATCTTGATTTGTTCAACCATGAAACACTTAACATATTATAGTTAAGTCCTTCCACGCAGTAAACATTGTCATGCTTGATTTTGTCAGTCAATTGAATTATACCTTTACCTTTAATAACATATGAAATATCAATACCAAATTTAACACATCAACCTTTGTATGGTCCAATATCCTCAAATTCATTTCTATCACCAGTAATATGATTAGAGCATCCATTATCAATAATCCATTTGTCACTTTTGTTCACATAAGAAATTAATGTAGTTTTCTCATCTTCATCAGAATCTTCTTTCATGGAAATATAGAAAACTTCATCATCATTACTTTTAGATTCAATGTCAATTTCTTCTTCAACAATATAACAATATTTCTTACCTTTGTCATCCTTGTTCTTCTTGTAGTCTCAGTAATCTCTTCTTCCCTAGTACTTGATTTCCTTTTTCTCGTCATTCTCTTCTTTGTCGAGATATCTAGCAGCTATATGATGAACCTTGTTGCATGAGAAACAAATAATAGGTAAGTTACCTTTTTGTTTACTTCTATCCCTTCCAAATATTTTTGAAATAAGTGCTTCAAGTTCATCAAGCTCATCATCAAAAGTGTCATTGTCACTCTTCATATGTTTAGAATTTATTTTATCAAGAACCAATTGTGTTAGCATGAATACTAATGATAATACTTTGGGGGAGTATCATAAGCATTGGAGAGTATTGAGATGTTACATTCATGACTGTATGTTTCATTAATGTCAACATAGTATGATTTTTGTAAAGACTAGTTGAGTAGTAGATAGAGATCTTGATGGTACAGACAATGGTTTGATTGTTTGGTGATGCATAGCTGTGGACATGTTTGACATAGTGTCCTGATGATGTGATCAACTACGTAGAGTCTGAGTTGAAAACATGAAAAATATGTACCTAATTTACAAAGAGAAGCTCATAGATATAGTATTGGGAAATAAATTCTTGATTTTTTTGCTGAGATGTAATGAAGAGATGCACATTCAAGTAGTAATATGGGATAGTTAATTGATAATGTTAGCAAGTGTGCAAGCCCTAGTATCACAGTTGTAAATTTTTGTATAGATTGTGAGCTAATAGTGCTATTATAATCGTAATTAATTAATTATCTTATTATAATTAATTGGAAAAGCCTCAAGGCCAACTTAAAGAATTATTATGAGGACATGGTATAAAGGAAAGATGTTTTCCTTGATTTTAATGTGTATTCAAGTATTTTGATAATTGTTCAAGTGCAAAGTGTGAAAATGAGCAGAGTGCTTACTAAATGCATGTAAGCGATCCAAGGGATTATTGGATGTGAGATTTGTGATTTGGTTACAAGATTAGAAGAAGTAGAAGTCTAGTCGACAAGATAGAGAAAGAGGAAGAAATAATATGGTACCATTCTATTATTCTGTAAGGAATAATAAAAAGATCATTTGGATAGTATGTTCATTAGTCATTCCCTTGAAGCTATTTGGGTAGTGGGTTCAACTATCTTGCACAATGCCTAACAGGGTTAGAATCTCCTAATAGGGATTCAAAATCTCCTAATAGGGACTCATATGTATTGAATGTATTCATAGACTCCTAACAAGATCCATCCTCTAATAAGGAATATTTATATTAGTACATTATCTTATGGGTACCATCCCCACTGGGGTTTTCCCTCTAATCAAGGGTTTTGATAGTTAACATATATGGTGTTATTATGTATATCTTGTGGTTTTAGTTTATATCACTCATATGGTTAATTTTACCAATTACACCTTCCAAAGTCAAAGTGTTACCTGGAGTACATCTCAACTCTTGTATCATAAAAAATCTAATGGCATATATAGGAAGTATAGTCCTCAATACTTTTCTTATCACTATTTTATCTTTGATTTATCTATTTTTACCTTGAATAGCATTGACAACTTCCTTGATTCTTGTATAATACTATACAATGTTCTCACCTTCCATCATTCTCATGTCTTAAAACTTAGCTCTTAGGATCTTTGATTTGGCTCTCAAGACACTATCATCTCCTCCATACAGATGGTCTTCAATTTGTCCTACATCTATTTCACACTATCACATTTGTTTATATCTTCAAACTCAACATAGTGTAGGGTTGAAGTAATCTCCAACATTGCTTGATTGTGTTCTTTCTTTTCTTTCAGTTATTGAGTAGTTAGAGGAAATTTTTTTATCTTCACATATTCATTGTCCATGAATTTTATAGCAACCTTATTGATACTAGATATATGTAGCCACATTAATTTTTTCCATGTAGGAAATTTATCCTTGCTCAACTTTGGTACCTCCCTTTTGTGAGTCATTATCTTTAGCTTTAAGTACCTTCAAAATTCTCTTATAAGCATTGTTCTTTTATTCCAATTGTTAGAATGTTTATAATAACTAAGAGGAGGGGGATGAATTGGTTTCTTAGGGTCCATAAGTGCCATTTATATAATCAAACATCAAACATTCACTATTCTGCTTATCCCACTATAGCTTGATCTCTATTGTATACTGATAAAAAAAATTACTAGTAGTTCATTGTCCTAAGATAATAGTCTTTTTGAATGTAGAACATGTAAATGTAAAGCACCACAAAACATTCAACACAAGTTTGACACTAGGATTTAATGTGGAAACCCAATTTGGGAAAAAACACAAGCAACATGTCATCACTTTTTCACTCTTTTGAAGTAAGCTCTATTAGGAGCCAACCCTATTAAAGGTCACAATACACACTATTAAATGTAACTTGGTTTGATGATTTATTCACCTTGCTAAGAATGGCCTTGTTAGAGGACTTTGATGATTCTATTAGAATGTCACCTTGCTAAAGGATTTACATAGTCTATTAAGTCTTGAATGACTATTATGCCAATCTTTGATTATAAGGATTCCAATAAAAATTGTTTACAATGATTAGAAAGAAAACAAAAGGGTTTGATCTATATGATTATAACTAACTTTTTTGGTTTTAGATCATTGTTTTATTCATATGTTGATTCTCTATTAAGCCTTCTTTGTCACCTCTATCTTTGATTCACTTGGAAAACCTTCAAGAAATTACCCTTCTCTTCACAAAAAACTTAAACCTTCTACTTAGATTCACTTATCACCCTTAGCATCTTTGTTCCCTCTTACTAGAAATACACATAGATTCCTTCCTCTATTCTCATCATCGCATATATCATTCACACTCTTTTGATCCTTTTCTAGGCATCCCCTAAAGTTCATCTATGTATCTCCTTAAATAGATAATTTTGAGCTTTTACCATTTTCATGACCACCATAGATCTTAGGGTTTACAATTTGATCAAATAGATTCATCATATTTGTCCATCTATAATCTTTTCTAGAAACTTCTCATCAAATTCATTCATTAGATATGATACATAATCCTCTCCTTGAATTAAATGATCCAACTCATCAATCTTATCTTCAACACACTTTCCATATCCCAAGAAATTAACTAAGTTGGAAATCATGATTTCTCATACACCTTTCAAATATTGTCACTCGACCATTACTAAGTTTTGGTACTCAATCATCAGTGAATTGTTCAGTAGCTATAAAACTCTTGGCTTGACATCAACTAGCTTT
The DNA here is from genome assembly GCA_028749045.1 of Cupressus sempervirens. Lineage (NCBI taxonomy): Eukaryota > Viridiplantae > Streptophyta > Pinopsida > Cupressales > Cupressaceae > Cupressus > Cupressus sempervirens. The sequence goes on along the minus strand of CM053793.1, from coordinate 440,705,626 downwards.
CTCAATCAACACTAGATTTTCTTGGTACTTACTATGGCTTAGTTGACACTACCATCGCTTGGCATGAAAATCAAATTTATTTGATATTTTACTCTATTGGTCAATCAAGCTTTACATCATTGATATGTCTTGACTTCTATTGTAAAGACTTGAGCATCAACATGATATAAACAGTCACTTTGTCTTGTCAAAGTCTAAATAATCAAATGTCCATTGCAACTTCCTTTTTATAAGTCAACCATTCCTCTAGATTCTATGATTATGAGTAACTTCTCAAATCCTCTTCATCAATCAAATAGGAACTACATTTAAATTAGATAGCAACACATCTCATCAATAGATTTGACATCAATGACAATGCAACAATTATTCCACTATAGTTTCCAACAAATTTTTTTGAGGAAGAATTAAGGTGTGAGGAGTTATTATGAGGTAGAATGTGATGTGTATAAGCTATGGTTAAGTGCATAGATGATTTAGAGTTTTTATGTGTATACATGTAGTAAAATAGGGTTATTCATAAATAAAGAACAAGTTTTTGCAGATTGTGTACTTGCACAATTAAAGGAGTAGGTTAAAAAAAAGGATATAAGGATCAAAATAAAGATTTTGAGTATCATTTGAATGTAAAAGTAGTTAAGGAGACAATTAAAGGTTATCAAGGAAACATTTTAGTGAATTCACCTATGAAACCTATGTCCACGAAGCCAAGGTATTTAACATATTTCAAAAGTTAAAGTTGTAAATTTGAATTTAGTATTTGTAGTAGAAATGGATATGCCTTTAATTGAAAATGTTGAGGATGAGGCTAAATATAATGTGAAGATAAACCCTATCAAAACCCTAGAAGATTATTCTTGAGTATCATTTTTGATAATTCAAGATTAAGTTTTGTATTTGGAGAACATTGAAATCTATGTTAAGAGCAAGTTTGAGCCTATGGGAGAAGGGAATATAACTAAAGAATTCAATCTTATGTACAATTAGGACCTAAGTTTCAAGAATGAATATGAACATCTAGAGAAAAATGAACTAATTAAATACTTTTTCCCCATGAATTTTACAATGATGATTGGGTAAAGATAATATTGAGCATAATTCATGATGGATAATTCTAGTTAGGAGAAAATGTGATAGATATATTGAAAAACCTCATTAATGAAGTGAATGGTCTATGTAATGAAGGTTTAATACCAATAAATGAGAAGAATGTAAAGAAACTTGAATTGAAAAATACTAAGTCAAAGTGCAATGGGAGAGGAATTGTGATTAAGAAAGATCAAAAAACATGATGTAAGATTCATATAAAGAATCATGGCATCCAAGATCTATTTTAGTTCAAGAGAAGATGATTTTTTAGCATGGTTTATCCATGCAACCTACAAGATATGGGTTGATAAAGTAAATGTGAACATGTGTGAAATACTTAGAGCATAGTTGGTTGAGAATCTAGAAAAATTAAGAAGGTAAAAAATAGTTAATTCAAATTCAAGTCATTGATAATCTATATGTTTTTTCACCTAATTAAAATATTTTTATTCATGCCTATAACCAATTTATTAATCATTGATAATTTTACCATAGAAAAGATAATTAACTTATATAGTAGATATCCTATTGATAAGATAGAGCATAGTGTATATCTAATTGTTAAAACATTCCAAACTAAAATGAAGCAGAGGTATATAATTTCACCATCAATAGTAAGAAAATTCAAGAATGATATATATTTTATGGTTAATACTGAATTTACCTACTTAGAATTAGTAGAACCCATAATGACATATGCTGAGCCCCTTGGATATTGTCATATAGGGAAAAACACAACTTATTTTTAATTTTTTTTGAAAGACAATCTTAAGGAGTCACAAATTGACATATGCATATTTTAACAAGGTTTTCGGATAGTTAGGAATTCATTCTACATCTACTAAGGGTATTGTGTAATGGTTATGTTCATTAGAGTATGGTATATGTTGATACCTACTACTTTCAGTTATAGAAGATGATCTCTTTAAACAATGATTTAGTATAGAGTAATACACTTAAGAGTATCATGTTGCATTAATAATTCCAATTGGGCCTTAGACATTATGTTTGATCCTTTGAACATAGTTTCATAATTTAATTGTATTCAAATGGATGCAAATAAATAAGTAATTGTCAATATTTACCATCAAACACTATATAGTTTTATTTGCACAATGCAATGTATCCATAATATTCAACATGTACATCTAGATCACAACTCTTAGATGAATAATTTCTACATAAGTTAAAAGATCTATATGATGATGTGACAATTAAAAATTCAAGCTAAGGAATCCATTTACAAAATGATTTGAATTAATAAACCCAATTATCAATTACATCAAATATCTAATTATATTTATATGTATATATATGAACATTACATCTTCACACTTACAAAGTTGACTATGCTACATAATGGTGACTCAAATAGATTGTTGTTTAGTATAGTAGCTCCCTATATGAAGATGATAATTCAACTATTATGTATATTAGGTAATCTATTACCACCTTAGTAACAATCATTTTTATGTCAATTTTCATTTCTCTCTACAATGTAAACTAATCTTGCGCACATGTGCATGCACACATGCACACACGCACACACATATTCACATCTAGGATATTTTTCTAAATAATTAGCTCCATCACATTATACATTATAATGTTAACACTAAATATTATTTATTATATGTCACTTAATATTATTGTAATCACCTAAAAATAGTCATCTAGACTATTAGTCCCCTTCTTAGCATTTTGGCTAAATTAATTTATTCATTTATCTAGACCATATTGCTAATAATCAATTTATTTGATTATAACCTATAGTTTGACTATGCTATCCTAAGTTCATTATTTGATTAAAAGAACATGTCCCCTTTTAATTAAATAAAACACCCCATTCTTCTAACCCACTTAAAGTGCACACATAAAGTCCTTTTTCTATTTTGCAATTAAAAGAAAAGGCTTTGTGACTTTTGTCTTATATGACAAGTCAACTTATATTCTATTGGTTGACTTGTGTGTGCACATGGATCACTCCTCTTTTTGAATTCCACCGTTGATCATCCACCATCTTCATCTTGATCTTTACCATCCATACATCTTTAAAAGGGAGAGAGCTTTCCCCCTCAATCCATTTTTTGAATATTGTTATGTTGCAAGTTTTCTAACAGGTTTCTTTGGAGCTTTGTGGAGAACTTCTATTTCTTGTCTACATTCTCTCATACCATAGCATTTTAGCTTAGATTCATGTTGCATGTTAGTTTAGCTTCTATTTTGCAATAATCTATCTCACATAGCTTAATATTTGGATTGTAACACTCTTATCCATGCTTAGGATAGCTGCATTTTTTATATTCATTCTAGCTTAATCTTTATTTGCATTGCATTCTTGAGGAACTCCTTGAGACATTTGCATTCTTGCATCTTGTCTTTGGAACCTCCCATTGCATGATTTACTAGCAAGAAGAGTATTTCTAAGGTTCAACTGAGAGCCCGTGAACTTGAAATACACTCTCTTGCACTCCGTGGATAGGGAGCTCTAAGCTGGCATCCAAGCATTTCAAACTCATGGAATCGTTTGGATAGAAGGGTTTAGAGTGGGACACTTTCGAGTGTACATTTTTGGCACTCACCGTGGGGCTTGAATCAAATTTCTAGCTCTATTTTCTTTCATTTCTTATCTCTAGTTTTTTAAAACATCATATTGGATCTAATCAAGTGCTTTTGTAGAATTATCACTTTGGTTTTAAGGCCAACCCATAAGTAGATTAGTTTGAAGGCCAAAAATTTAGTTGGTTTAAATATTTGATCATATCTTTTAAACCACTTGGATTTTGTTTCTAAATTTTTTATTGAAAGTTTAGTATGTTTCCAAAATGTTGCAGACCAAGTTTTAGAGAATTTTGATGTGATTTGCGTGAGTTATGATTTTTTCTTTGTTTTTCATAAAAAGCCATTTTTGATCGCAAATCAGCACATTTTTCAGAAAAACTTACATTTTCAGAAATTTTTTTTAATTATAAGGGGGGTAATTTCTTTGTGTTTTTATTTTTAAGGTCATATTAAGGATCAAAAACTTGATTTGATAAATCTGACCTATTTTGAAAAAATCGATCTCTAAGGAGCAAATGAAGAGATTTTTTTGAATTTTTTGCATTTTTAGAAAGCTCTTTGATTTTTATCAAGGGTCCCTTCTTTTTATTTCTATTTTTGGATCCGAAATAATAGAAAAAAAGTCTAATCTTGTTGACTAGATCAAAAGCAAAGAGTAAAAATGAGAGCATTTGTGATTAGTTTGCCCTTTCTTTGCATACACTTGGTTGGAAGATAAATTTAATTTTTGAGTCAACTAACCACTTTTTATTGTAGTATTTTATGTTATTTTACACTAACTTGTGGTGCTAACAAGTTGTGATTGCAGGTTGCCATCCTTATGAAAAAAATTGAAACATTGCATAAAAAGAACGCATGTCAAAGCTTCAAATGCACAAGGGCTACTAACCATTATTTGTAGGGCTTCCCAAAGCATAAAAACTCAAATTTTCTTTCTTTTTTGTTTTCATGTGTGGCATTGACTAATTGTTCATTTTTCATAGGCACACAAAACTTGTGATTGGAGTCTTTTGGTAATAGGAGAGTATGCTCTTCACCCTTGTGGTGAATCAAAAATCTTGACTTGCCATTTGGTTTCAAAAGCAAGGGGTAACTGAATCTTCCTAGTGTGTTTGGGAGAAAACTATTGGAATAGGAGAGTATGCTCTTCACCCTTGTGGTGAATCAGAAATCTTGACTTCTAAAAGTTGATCCACTCTTTGTGTTGTTGGAATCCTTTAGAGGGCCTGCTCTCGGACAACCTGAGAGGAACGACCCAAGTGGGGACAAGCAGATTACCCGGCTCTTCCAACCCACTATAAACTCAAGGCTATCAAGGACACAAAACCTTGGTAGACATAGTGTTTGTCTTTGCCTAGTGTGATTGCTTATGGGATTTTGACCATAAGGAGATCACTAGGCAAAAATGCTTAAGGTACTTTTGTGATCACGAGATTGGTTACTCATCGCAAGGTGAGGTGTTCCGTAATTGGGAGCAAGAGGAACACTATGAACGAAAGCCCTATCTAAACACCCTAGGTTAGTAACTACCTTTTTTAGCTGCTCAACTTTTTGGTGCAAGGATTGATCCTAGTGGACTACCCGAATCACCCCAAGATTTACACTCACCATATGTGTTCCCTTGGTTATGCTTATGGCATTGTCATGACAAAGCCAATATCTCTTGTGGGCAACCACTTGGTGTGAGGTGAAGGAGCATAAAGCATGGGCCAAGTTGTTGAGTAATGAACTATGTCCTTTAGGTAGATATTGCTTGATGTGTTCTCGAATGTGGTATACCTGTGAAAATCTCTTGAACATACACATGACGATAATTCTAGGGATTTCTTTTGAGACCTCACATATGCTTGTATCATGCAAGGTTGCTTTGTCCCTTTCTTGATTGTTTGAAGACTACTCCATGTGTCACTATCTTGCTTGGAAAGAAATTGCTTTTGAACATCAAACTTGCTATGCTATCAACTATTGTCAAACTTTGTCAACCAAGTCAAAGCATCAAGTCTTAACATTTTTCTTGTGTTGCTTGCTAAGGGGAGTCTCATAATTTGATTTTTATCTTCTATGTCTCTAGTTTTTGAACATGCTTAAAGTGAATTTTTGGTCTTAGTGCTCTTGGTCTTTTTGTCTTCATGGTCTATGCATGCTTGCTAGTTATCCTTTTGCTAAAATGGTTACCTTGATTTCTTGACTACACTCTTGGGTTGGGAAAGTTGTTCACTTGTCACGCTGCTTGCTCTATCTATTTGGCTATTTGGGCATCTTGCCTAGCTATTGACTTGATTCATTCATGTCATAAGTTTCTTGGACATATTTTTTGACAAGTCACTTTAGTCTCTCTCTACTATCTTGGCAAGTGAACACTCTACCTCCTATAGCTTCAACATCAAGTTATCTTCTAGACTATTTTATTCTTGGCTTTACATCTAAAACTATGGGATCTAAACCTTGTGCTACCAAACTTCAACCAAATCTAGATGACCATGATATCCTCAATGTTACTAAAGAGTTTCAAGATCTATATGCACAATACAAAGAACTAGAAGAGACAAATGATCTTTCTTACCTTCATCTCTCTAAGCGCATGACAGAAATGAAGTCTAAACTTGAGAAAAGGTTAGAGGAGAAGATTGCATCATTACATGAATCTTCCTTAAGGTCTTTACATGCATGTGAGTCACCTTCTTTGAGGTCATCCTCTTCTTCTAGGTCTACATGCTCTACTTTAAGAAATCAAACGTCTTCTTCTTCTAGATCTAAAGACCTCTTTAGAGAACAAGCAAGTGATACCTCCTTTGAGCCTATGCTAAAATTTCATGATGGACCTATCTTTGACCAAGATAATGATGAAGACATGGATGCATACCATTCACATGAGAAACAACAAAAGGACTCTAGACATAATTTTGATAGAACTTATGCTCCCTTGAAACATTCTTATGATGACATTTTGCAAACTCTTCTTGAAACTAAGCTTATCATGTTGCTTAAGTTTAGCTCCTATGGAAATCCTTTCTTGGATGCTTATTGTGCTTATCATCAATCTAATGACCATGCTACTTCTGATTGTATAGAGCTAAAACATAAAATCCAATATCTCATTAATGATAAGATTGTTGATCTTGGAACCTCTAGTGACTCATGTGTTGAGGATACTTCTCTTGAGCAAGATTACATTGATGAACCTATGTCTAGTAGTGGCTCCACTACATCTTCCACTTCTTCCAACACTCATGCATCTCCCAACACTTCAAATCTTTCCAACATGCCTCCATCAAATAAAGAACCTAATGCTTTCCACATTGACTACGTGTATCCTCAAGGGCTACCTCTAAAAGAAACTAAAGCTAACCTTCACTTGATTGCAAACCTTTTCCATGCTACTAATCCTAAAAATCCTCAACCTTCATGCACTACTATGCCTAATCCAAGCACTACTCCATTCACTCTTCATTCTCCCTTGTCCTTGGAAGTGGCTCCATGTCAAGAGGACTCTCAAAAAGAAAAAGCTATAAATTTCAAGAAAGATCAAGATCAAGCATCCTTTCATGTCTTTCAATATTTTTCCCCTCCATGTCCTATATCTTGTCCACCCCCCAAGTATGATGAAGAAACCACTTCCATTATCTCCCTTGAGCTTACTGAAAATTATGAGAAAAGTTCTCTTCATATGCTATCCAAAGCTACTTGTCAAGATCAAAGCATCCCATCATGTTCTACTTCTCCACATCCACTTCAAAACTATGCTCAATCTTCAAGTGCTTCTATTAAAAATTTTGTTCCTATCAAAGGTACTTATGAGTCTATTAATGGCTTTGACCATGTTGCTCATTCTAAAGATGTTGATATCCCTTCCCACTATCCCTTTGCATCTTCTAAATCTATCCTTGGTCCTTATCCATCTAAGCTAAAGCATTCAAACATTTCATCCATATTGGGGCCTTATGTTCCTCCATCTCCTACATTCACTCCTAGCTCATTCCTTAGCTTTCCCATCATACCTCAAGATCAACAAAGACACTCATCCTTGATGAATTTTCACCCATCTATACATCTAAACCAATCATATCATCTTTATTCATCCAAAAATCCCAATTCCTTTGGAAGTGAGAATAAACATAAGAATCCATTGAAAAATGAAGATCACTATGTCCCATCTAATCGACATGTGAATGCTAAGAAGGAGAAAGCACAAAAGAGACTGCAAAGGTCCACTATTAAAAAAGCTAAATCAAAGAAAATATGGGTTCCTAAACCCATTATTGAAGAAATGTGTTTTGAAGTATCTAAAGCAAAATCTAAAGCTATATGGATTCCCAAGTCTCTTTTAAAAGACTTGAATATTGAAAATACTTCAAAGTTGACATTCAAGCTTCCAAAGGCTTCCATTCCATCTTCTTCCAAAAATATTTCTAAAAATATTCCAAAGCCTTCCACTCCATTTTTTTTCCAAATCTCTTCTACCACCTCATGCATCTAAAACTAAAGCTATTTCATCCATTATTCCTCCATCATTCCAATACCCTTCAAGGTGTGTGTCAATGTTGATCTTGTTCAATATTTCAGCTACCCTCATGAAATCCTTTAAAGCTTACACTTACTTTCTATACATGCACTCTTATCCTCCATATACTCTTCCTACTACCATTTCTCTTTCATCACCCTATCAACATCTTTGAGCATACCTTTCTATGGTCTTGGCTTATCATGACTTATCTTTTCTATAGGAGCACTATCTACATTCAAAAAGCTTGAGCTCTTTCTAAAAATTTCAAAAAATTCAAAAAATAGAAAAAGAAAAAATGAAAAAAATGAAAAAAATGAAAATGTGTCTTGGTGAAAACTACTTCTTGTGGCACCTTGGCAGCAAAAGTAAAGAGAAATAAATTTATCCTATGGTGAAAACTACTTCATGTGGCACCTTGGATAAGTACCATGATGAAAACCTGGCAAACAGGCTTCATGCATAATTCTTCCATCATCCATCTATCCCCTCTTCTCTCTTTGATCTTGAAAATGTTGAGCTATCTTTGCATATTGGCTATCTTATCCACGAGATTTTCTATTGTGCTCTCCCATTCACTCATAGCCTCTATCTTGAGCTTTATTCTTATTTCTCTATCCCATTACTATCCTATCTAGTTGACTCCTGAGTCTTGATCACAATAAGTAAAACATGGTTCTCATAGGCCTCTTGACATGTCTACTCTCTTGGATTACACGCTTTCATGCTATCTCTCTCATTGGCTTCCATTGCTTATCCTACATGTTATCTTACTCATTGGCTTCCATCGCTTATCTCATATGCTATCACACTTGTTGGCTTCACCGCTTATCCTATATGCTATTTTGCTCCTTTCTTCCATTGCTTATCCAAAACCTACTTTATATGGCTATCTTTTCCTAGCTTGGGTACTCTTGAGGAGTGTGTTCTTGAGGATCACTTTCACTTGCTTCATACTCCTTTTTCATCCATCTTTGCTTATCTATCAGCTCGTTGCTCCATCATATCCTATACCTTGCTAGACATTGGGAGAAAATGGTGTGATCTTGCTCGAGAACTACTGATCTCTAAAACCTTCTAAAAAATCCAAAAAATCATATATGATGCTAAAAAATCCTAAAAATCAAGAAAATGTCTTGAAAAAAAGATCTTCTTAGTGAAAACCTAGCAATAGGTGCTTTGATGTATCACCAAAAAAAATTGAAAAAAGTCCTAATTTTTTTTTTGTCAAGTAGTGAAAACCTGGAAACAGGCGCTACTTGAAAGCCTTGCACCTATGTCTATCATTCTCAATCATACACTTCGCTCCACATTTCCTAGCTTGGAATTGTTTCTTGTCCTCATCTTGGGGGCATAGCTACTTAGCCTATTGAGGTATTCTTGTACATTAGGGTTTCTTTGACAACTCACAAAATAGTGTTTCTCAACACTACCCCCACCCACTTTGACATCAAGTGTTTTTCAACACTTTATAGATAGTTTACCTATGGTCTCTGATGTTGCGATATTTCTCACTATCAGAATCAAGTCTTGAAGAAATGGCCAAGTGACTTACACACATGCACTTTAACACTTAAACGACTGAGCTATGCTTATCTTTATCTACTTTGTGTGCTATCTATGATGATTTCTTTGCCATGTGTTCCCTCCCTAATAGTCTTTCAAGGATGTCATTGACTAGAAGACTGGGGGCATGGGACATATTTTCTTGATTTTTGCTTGTGGGTATACTTTTGTTTTTCTATAGTGTTTTAAGCATTTATGCTGGTCCTATTCAACACGTTGACTTACAAATGTATCATCCTTGACTATTTTGCAAGACTGCACTCGAGGTTTATCCTCGCACTTATGCCTTGATACAGGTGTAATCTTGCTAAATTAAACTTAGGGAATCTAATCGCGTAGTTATCTTGACTTACATGTCTCTGATGCTTAGATTGGATTTCCACATGCCTATCTGATATCGATCATATTCATATCCTCATAGTTATACTAGTGATGGTTGTATGATCTCATGATGTCCCTAATAAATGCTCAATGATGAAATTAAGAGTCTAAATGTTATGCACTTCTTTCTAGTAAACCACTTTGCATATTAGCTTGCATTTTAGATTCATTTTCTAGATTAGTCTTGTATTCTTGCATATGGGGAGAGCTCTCTCTTCATCTTTTCACAGACATATCAGCTAACTCCTTTCATATATTTCTTTACTTTCTTCTTGTTCATGTCTTTTCACCTTCTTAATCTTTCGCTTCATCTCTTTTCTATCTTATCATCACATTATATAAATTTTTGACCTATTAAATAATTTCAATGTCCTAGATTCATTTTTAGGATCAAAATCCAAATTCGAGTTCATCTTGATGGTCAAAATTGTCTTTTAAAATTTTGCTTTCTTTTATGCAGTTAGTTGACCTTTTGAGGTCTAATCTCTGAATCATCACTGGGGCATCTTCATTAATTCATGTCTTCATCATTTCCATACTTCATATCTACTTCAATTTGTTGTTTCATGTCTAAAATCACCTTTCTACTCATTTTGACCTAATTTTTATGCTATATCCTTCAAGGTCAACTCTAGTCAAACTGGGGCATTTTATCAATTTCTTATAGTCATTCTTGGGTTCTAATCATCTATCTTTCATCTTGGACATTGCTATATTCTAATTTTCTCATGTCTAGCTCATTTCTGTATTCCTCTTCATTTTGATTTCGATCTCGAGGGGGCAGAGATAGTCTATAATTATTTGATGCAACTATCTACTTATTTGGAGCATTTGTTTGATCTTTTCACTTGCTATTGATCTATCTACTTTGCTAGGTGTTAGTATTCTTCTTGAATTCTGACATCATCTCTATCCTAGTGTTTAGTACTACTACTATCTCTTTCTGCATTTCATTTTTCGAAATCAGATATCTATTTCTATTACTGCCTACTTGACTTCTATTTTCTTTGATGTAATGTGTTCCCAAATTGATCACACATTAGTCAAAGAGAGGAAAATGTAATCACCTAAAAATAGTCATCTAGACTATTAGCCCCCTTCTTAGCATTTTGGCTAAATTAATTTATTCATTTATCTAGACCATATTGCTAATAATCAATTTATTTGATTATAACCTATAGTTTGACTATGCTATCCTAAGTTCATTATTTGATTAAAAGAACATGTCCCCTTTTAATTAAATAAAACACCCCATTCTTCTAACCCACTTAAAGTGCACACATAAAGTCCTTTTTCTATTTTGCAATTAAAAGAAAAGGCTTTGTGACTTTTGTCTTATATGACAAGTCAACTTATATTCTATTGGTTGACTTGTGTGTGCACATGGATCACTCCTCTTTTTGAATTCCACCATTGATCATCCACCATCTTCATCTTGATCTCTACCATCCATACATCTTTAAAAGGGAGAGAGCTTTCCCCCTCAATCCATTTTTTGAATATTGTTATGCTGCAGGTTTTCTAACAGGTTTATTTGGAGCTTTGTGGAGAACTTCTATTTCTTGTCTACATTCTCTCATACCATAGCATTTTAGCTTAGATTCATGTTGCATGTTAGTTTAGCTTCTATTTTGAAATAATCTATCTCACATAGCTTAATATTTGGATTGTAACACTTTTATCCATGCTTAGGATAGCTGCATTTTTTATATTCATTCTAGCTTAATCTTTATTTGCATTGCATTCTTGAGGAACTCCTTGAGACATTTGCATTCTTTCATCTTGTCTTTGGAACCTCCCATTGCATGGTTTACTATCAAGAAGAGTATTCCTAAGGCTCAACTGAGAGCCCTTGAACTTGAAATACACTCTCTTGCACTCCATGGATAGGGAGCTCTAAGCTGACATCCAAGCATTCCGAACTCATGGAATCGTTTGGATAGAAGGGTTTAGAGTGGGACACTTTCGAGTGTACAATTATCAATATCGAAACTAATGTAGATACTATAATTCTATGATACCCTAACCCTTCTACTTTATAATTATATTATATCAATGAAATTACAATTCACAAAGTGTCAAATAAATAACATTTAGTAAATATTTTATTATATATATATACCAAATAACATGATATAGTCATAATACTTAATATATCTATACTAACTAACATATGTTAGATATATCATTATTTATATAACTAATAAACATCATATAATTATGTTAGTATATGTCATAACTAATCTATATCAACTCAAAAAAAGTTGACCCATCCCAAGACACATGGTTATCCTACTAATCTCCCCACTAACCAACTTAATATATTCCTAACTACCACCCATAGATACACACCCATCATCTATATCTTAACTCCTATCCACTAACTCGCTAATCTTCCTAACTCGCTAAACTTCACCAGCACTTCTTGTCCTATTCCCCTGCCCACATGTCCTTAAAAATAGCTCTACCTCCACTCACTTTTAATTCACTATGGGTGGCATCTTAACGAAAATTCATGGCATCGATATGCCCAAGGGCACCACCTTACACTCTACTCACTTGAGTGACCTAAGTTAATTGGGAGGCATGAAGGAGGAGACATGGCATATAATGGTGGAGGGTCCTCTCTGCATAGGGTAGGGTGTAAGTGCCTAGGATTATGTCTGTATAACCTTTATAGGCTCAGAAGAGGTGGTGGTCTATTATATACACATAGGAAAACACTACATAATCTTCATGTGAAATTAGCTACTCACACCTAGGTAGGCATCTACATTTGTAGCCTCAAATATTTAGTATGTTTCTTTTGAGGATGGGTACTTTAAATTTTGGAGTCAATTAGGATGAGGGAGGGAAATATATGTTTTTAAAATTTTTTGCTACCCTTTTAAAATGTGTGGGTTTATCCTTTTATGGGGTCGATGCACTAGTTCATAGTATTATGTAATTCTTTTCTAAGTCATAGGATATTTATGTACTAGCCCCATTTTCTTTTCAACTAGATAATTTTTTGATTACATAAAAATAGGTTTTAAAGGACTCAAAACCCTTAACAAAGTATTAAAGAGTAACTAACTAAAGAGTTTAGAAATTAAAAGGCCTTGGTGAATAAATAAACTAACATAGAAACATGAGGCCAAGTACAACTATGCATAAAAAGGTAGCAAAAACATAGCAAAAAGATAACACCTAGACAACTACAGAGTTTTCAATAGGTGTGTTGCTTGATCTACCAGAATGTTAATATTTTCTATAATGGCTTTCATTTCCTCTTACTTTTTTGCTCCCCCACTTGCATTCTTCTTGGAGTTGGCCATAGTGTGCTTGCTCAGCCCCTGATCCTCATTCACAATAGATGAGTCAAGCCCTCTAGCCTAATCCATCTTATTTAGCAATGTATTGAGGTTATCAGCCATAGGTTTTAGAATGTTACAATTTTTGTCACCCAAATTCTTGATTACTTTTTCCATATTTCTCACTCTAGCTTCTAGGCTCTCCATATTTTTTTAGATATCTTTAATAACCTATTCCAAATTCCTATTTTTGGTTTCAATTGGAGGAACCCTTTTCATTAAGTATTTAACCTCCTCTAGATTACCAATGACTTCTAAAAGCCTATCAATATGCTAGCCCAACATGTCCTCCTTCCTTACCTTCTTATTGAGCTGCTCAAAATCCTTTGAAATCACCTACATTTATTATTTAAGGGTCTCAATATCCTTCAAAATTAACCCTAGGTTACCCATGATTCCCTTTAGAAATCCCTTATCAACCTCCTGCCTGTTATAGTGTTCCTGCTCCCCTAGTATGTTGATGCCTAAATCCACCTCTTTTGGGACACTGTCCTCACCCTCATTCTAAGCCAACACTAGTTTTCTTTTTCTTTCCATCCTTTGAATTAATGGTTCAACATCAGAGGGAAATGAGATCCTATCCACATTCAAACCCTTATTACCCAAGCCCTTCACTACAATTCCTTCCTTCTAAGAACCCTTTCTCATTTCCTCCTCATAGTCACTATCTTAATCTGACTCACTCCCCTTTCCTTTCTTTTTCTTCTTGGAACTATTGCCAAAATCCCCTTTCATATTCTTCTTAACATCCACCTCATCCCCTTCATCCTTAGTGATCAACTAGGTAATGTTAGTCTAGTATATCTTATGACTATTATTATTTTATTGACTTATCTAGATGAGGGGATGCTGGAGTATATTCTATTTGAATATTATATTGGACTGTATTAGATAGTGGGTTATTTTCCACATCTCATACAAAATCTAGAGAGTAAAATGTGCATGTATAGGCCTACTTTCTTGTGGGATTTGATCTAAATGCTTCATCCTCTTAAATCAACTATATTGCTAAGTATATGGGTTTTTTGGTAGTTTTACATTATTGATATTTATTTCCAATGTATATATCTAATTAAGTGAATCTATTTAAAAGTCACTTCAGAGATAAATTCAACGCATGAGATATATTTAAAACAAGATCAAATATGAACTAATAGGTTAAACTATTCTATCATTAATGGAGTTTTATATGATATTTTATATCAAACAATACTTTGAAAATAGAATATCTTGATTTTTTTCTTGATTCAATGAACAAAATACAATAATATATGTACATTTCTCAAGTATCAAAATGGATGGCTATTCTTGAAATGAACCCTTTCCATAATTCTAACTATGATATGATAATCTCTTCTTTTCATTACATCTAAATGTATAATCTAAAATTTTACAATGAAATCACATATGATCATGTCTCCAAATCCTTAATTCCTTTATTGGATTCTTTCTTCACAAAAATTTACAGAAGATGATAACCTCATTTTTACAATACAATACACAAAGGACACAAGTGAAGGGTTCAACTTTTACAATGCAATATACAATAGCATTGATAAGTATTTCATCCTTTCAACTATATTAAAAAATGACATATCCCTTCCTCACTACTATGCAATATTTCATTGCAACAATATGAATAAGATGGAGATAGATTCTCTAATACATGTACAATTCACAAGGACCAGTTTTCTCCTTCAACCAACATCTACAAGATGACCATTCCAAGCATGTTTCCATTTCTACCATGAGCTTAAAATCTGCAAATACATCACAAAGAAAACAATAAGAACCATGGGTACTCTCTTCCCAACCATAGGCCTCCAAAGAGACAACCCGTGAGCTAGGGGGAACAAGGCTCAAAATGGGTATCACATACAATCCTGCAAATGCATATACATCACATTACAACACTTGAACAATTTCATCCCAAGGATATTTCAAAATGGTTCACCAACAAAACCATGAACATAGGGTAAAGGTGTTATTTTCAAATAGGATACTTTCCATATTAAACAATATCTACAATTACAAATTGCATGCCCTTCCAAGGCTTTCACAAATCAGAAAATTTCGTGCCCTTTTAGGGCTTTCACAACCATACTCCAAACACACTACCATCAACTATAGCTTCCTTGGAGCCCATACTCCATAAACTTTCTCATCTCCAACATACTTCCCTTATCACCCCCAAGCAAGATATGAAAGATTATGACATACAATGGAGCCCATACTTCAAGTTTATCAACAACATTGTCAATCCCAACTAACCCCTTCACCCAATACTTCTCTTCCCTTCCCAAAGGGTGAGGTCTTGACACCCATAACAAAACTCATGCACAAAATTGTGAGAAAATAAAGAAAGAAAACAATGAAAATAAAAACTTCATGCTCATCACAACAAAACACAAGGTGATACAAGATGATACCACACTTTTCTATTACAATGGACATCTCACTTCCTACATGCTCATAAATGCAATACCATGATTCAAATTCAAAATGGAAGAACATAACTACATGGAAAGAAACACCAACCTTGAATCATTTTAGGAAAATGAAAATGAAAGGTTTTAGAAGAGCTCCCTCCAACCTTCCAAACCCTAAGATTCTCTAAAATTAGAGAGTGGGTAGACAACCTACTAATTTCCCCCAAGCCCTCTAAAAAGCCTCAACCTCTCACTTAGCTAAAAATGGCCCAAACAAGAAGCCTCCCTTTTCTTACATCCTTGCCCCTTTCTAAAATTGTAATGTTGACAAAGAAGGAGAAACATGTGAACTTTTCAATTTCAAAATTCTAAGAAAGTGACTTGTTGGGAGGGTTCCCAAGGTCATCTATGCCTACTAAAGGTTAAATTTAGACGCGCTTATTTTTCACAAAAATAACCTCCTTGGACCACTTTTTGATCCTTAAAAGTTCATAGGAAGTTGGAATTAAAATTTCCCTTGATGGATACTTCTCCTAAGACTCTACCATAAGGGGTTAACTTGGGTACTACATTGGGTTAGGTTTAGGTTAGGTGACTTTTGCCCAAACCCTAAATTACAAGTCATCGACACATGGGCAACACAATTGTCAAGTGACCCATAAAAAAAAATTTACATTTATAGTGACATGTCTCTAATGATATATGAATTAAACTATTACACACATATAATTAATGTTTATGAAACAAAATGCATTACAATGAGGTTTGAATCATTTCCACTAATTCAACCTTGGCTATGTCATGTTCACACGGGCTTGAGCCTTGGTTCCCTATTAAGTCCCATGGTTAAATTCCTACACACTAAACTCAAGCATCAATAGTCCAAGAAAATCATGTAAGCAATATGTAAATATGCACAATAACTCATTATCACATTCAACATTAGGGTTTCATACTTCATCATTTCCAATTAACTTACATTTTCCTAATCATTCTCACATAAAACATTCAAAACATTTAATATCAAATTCTGATTATCAACATTAAACTTTACTTAACATGATCAAATTAATATTCTAAATATCTTCATAATCTATTTTCTAGCATAGTGATGTAATATTAAAGTGACAACTATTAATTCCCTAGGAATGTGAATTAGGTCCTAGTGCATATCACAAGCTATCCTTTAACTTCCACTTAAACATTATCATTTGACATTTTAAGCATTACTACAATTTAATTTCTATCAATGCAATTACATGAATGAAATCGATAAATATATTAATTTGGTCATAATGAGAAGACATAAGTGCAGATCATCAAAATGCATATATCAAAATGGCATAACCCTATAGTCTCAAAAGTGTATCAAAACATTGAATTAGAAGTATCATAATTCAAATATGTCATCTATGCTAGAGTAGATCAGGTGAGGCCTCATAGATATGAATTTTTTGAAGAACAAGTTGAAGGGTATGTAGAATTGATTCTTAAGTAAGCTAAACATGAGGAGCTCAACAAATTTGGAACTTTTGAGGAAATAATGCAGATGACTTGTCAAGCTCATCTTGAGAATTTAGCTAAGAAAATGGCTGAGGCCGCCATGAAAAAGATCATGGAAGAATCCCAAATGACCTCAAAAGAAGCATCATATATGAAACAAATAGTCGTAGGAATGAGAAGTAGTACACAAGAAGGAATTATATTTGTAGCCCCACTTGTAGTAGTAGGACCTTTGCCAGCAAACCCCTTGATAGAAGGTATAATAGTTGTTGAGCCTCAAAAAACAACATCAACTATATCATTTGTAGCAATGTCACAAGAACAACCTTAGAGAGAACCCATAATTATATTAGTGTAATCTAGTGATGAGGAAGAAGAAGTGAGCATTATTGAAGTGAAAAGGAAATCTACTAGATTGGTAAAGATGAAATAAGAACTAGCAGAGACTCACAAGTAGAGGAGAGTGAAGCAGATGGTAACTAGGCTAGGAAAGAGATAGAAATTCTTAATGAATTATAAAGGAAAGAATATGTTTGGTCAGGTAAAGACACCTAAGAAAATAAAGAAAATAGAATAAGAGAAAAGAAAATTAGAAAATTCAGTCAAAGAGAGAAAACTGTGGAAATCTAAGGTAGAAAAGATGAACAGTGTAATAACCAATGAAGGTAATTTTTTCTAGTTGAATAAATTTTATGACTTGTATAGTATTTTGGATAAACTTTACTTAGAAAATACAACAATAAGGTATATTATTCTTAACAAGAAGTTTGAAGAAATAAAGGAATATATTCCCAATAATTTGTATGAAAGATTAATGAAAAGAAAGAAGAGAGTGCAAGAAGAAGATAAGAAAATTAGAGAAAATATGATGAGAAATCTATGTGTAGTGGAAATTGAAGAGCACTTGAAGAGTGTACTACAAAGTTTTGAACCTTACTTAAGGAACACTTAGACAAGGGAAATTTTTATTATGGGATGTAACTATGAAAAGGTAAGACATGAAACTCAAGAAGTCAAGTTCAGATGAAGTTAGAACTTCAAACCCTTCAAGCTTCAGAAGACAATAGCACCTGCAACAACAACTGTTCAATAGGTAACAATAGGTGTAGATACAATGCAAATAGATAGAACTAATGTCATAATTGATATAGTATAAAATAATTTTTAATGAAGGATGCTCCCCTTAATACCATAAACCATAATAGAAAACAAAGAAATAATAGAAAATGCGAGAAAAAAATATAGACTTCTTATTTGCATCGCAAATGTGGAATTACAGAATTCACAAGTACAATATGCTAACCCACATGGGCACCTTCATTACAATAATCTATAAGACAAGATATGAACCATCACCCAAAGCTATCTAGACAATGTTTAGGCTTTTCTTAAATAGGAAATTTTATGCCACTTGGGAAGGTTCTAGACAATGAAACTTAAGATCTAGGGTTGGCAGAACCTATCAATATATATAGAGTCAGAAAAATACATCTTTGACAATTATTTTAGATATTTTAGGTAGCCCAACTTTGAAAGGCCATAACTCACAAACTATTGCTCTGATTGGATATTATAATTACTTTTTAGAAATGCCAGCTCTTGATCTATAGGCTCAAAACTACATAAGCACCCTTTTTTCGAGTTTTCAAAACTCATCTGGGAACTCTAAGGCCTCCAAAGGCGAGCTTGAAGATTTTTGTACAAATATTTCCACCAAAAATCCATAATAAATTCTTTGATACTTAAGCTGGAGAAATGAGATTTTGATGGTGATATTATAACTCTAAAATGAAACTTCATGTAGAAAATTAGAGCATTTGAGCTCATATGAAAAACTTACTAAAAATAGAAAGCTCCCATAAATAGTAACCACCCTCTCTACTAGTCCTTATTAAAATAGAAAAGATTGAAAATAAAATATTTTTGGGTAATGCAAGATTTCTCTTACACCTAGGATGTTCCTACATCAATCACCTAGGGTAATTTAGGAAGTGACCCCATCACATCTTAGGTGTTCAAAGGAAAACCAAGGTGGTTAACCTCCTCTCTTGCTAGCCATGATGAATCTTCTACTGGCATCCCTTTCCATTTGACCAAGTATTCCTCATAAGTTCTATTCCTTGTACTTTTGCCAATATGCCTATCTAGTATCTCCTTAAACTCCTTTGTAGCCAAACTAGCTATTGGAATACTCCAGTATGCTTTTGCAACTTTATCTCCATCACCTCCTTCATAATACTTTGTCAAATCTAAAATGTTAAATACTAGTAAAATATTCAATTCAACAAGCAACTCCACTTCATAAGCATTTCTAGAATCATTCCTTTTCACTATCTTACATGGTCCAAACTTCTTCATCTTCAGCTTATTATATGTACCCACTGAAAATTGCTCCTTTCTCAAATGAACCATGACTTCATCTCCAATATAAAATCCCTTATACCTCCCTTTCACATCTACCTTAGCCTTATATTGTGTATTCATCTTTATAATGTGCTTCCTCACCTCTTCATGGATGTTCTTCAAATGTTCAACAAATTCTTCTACTTCAGCACTACTTATCTCTCCTTTATCCAACTTCCACAATTCAAAAGAATTTCTAGGACAACTCCCATATACAATCTAGAATGATGATTTACTAGTACTCCTATTGACATAATTGTTATATGAAATTTTTTCCTATGGTAAAATCATATCCCATCCTTTTGGCTTATCTCTAACCAAACATCTTAGTGAATTTCCCAAATTGTGATTCATAACTTCTATTTGTCCACCAATTTTTGGATGATGCGATGAACTAAACTTCAACTTTTTCTTCAATTTCTTCCACAATGTATGTGAGAAATACCCTAAAAAATTGGTATCTCGATCTAAAACTATACTCTTGGGTAGACCATGTAGTCTCACCACTTCTCTGAAAAACAATTCTACCACATGAACAACATCGCTAGTCTTCTTGCAAGGAACAAAATGTGTTACCTTTAAAAACCTATCAAACACCACAAAAATAGAATCATACTCTCATTGTGTCCTCATTAATTCAAGAACTAAATCCATGTTGACATCCTCCCATAGTTTCTTCGATACAGGTAATGGCTAATACAACTTTGTATTCTACTTTAGTCCTTTCACCATCTAACGTACTCTGCAACATTGTACTTCTTCACATCTTGTTGCAATTGTGGCTAGTAATAATCCTTAGCAACCAAAGCTATGGTTTTATCTTTGCCAAAATGTCCAGCTAATCCACCACTATGCTTATGCTCGATGATATTCTCTTTCATTGAACTTCTAGGAATGCGTAATTAATTTCCTTTAAACAACATACTATCTTGGGTCATGAAATCTAACCACTTTGTCGTATCAAGTGTAGCAAATTCTATACAAGCCTTCCACACTTCACCAAAATTAGGATCATCTAGATGTAAAGTACTCAATTCTTTGAACCCAACCACCTCTATCTGCATTTCTTTCAGCAAAAATTGTCTTCTACAATGAAAAACTTACCCAAAAACTCCTTCAATACCTCATGAAAGTGCTTGGTGCATTAGTTAGCCCAAAAGGCATGACTAACCAATCATATAGTCCTTCACTTGTCTTGAAAGAAATCTTTCACTCACCACCTTCTCTGATATGAATTTGATGGTACCCACTCTTCAGATCTATCTTTGTTTAATATTTAGCTCCACTCAAAAAATTTATAATATCATCCATCCTTGGCAATGAAAATATGTACTTGATTGTGATTTTTTTGATAGCACAAGAACCTATGCACATCCTCCATTCTCCATTCTTCTTTGGTGCTAATACTATTGGTGCAACACATGGACTTAGACTCTCTTGAATCAGCCCCTTCTACAACAACTGATGAACTTGTCTATTAAACTCTTCACTTTCTATTGGTTTCATTATATGTTTTGCCTTATTTGGCAAACTAGCTCCTAGAATCAAATCCATCTAGTGACTAATCTTCCTCATTGGGGGCAATCCATCAAATAAATTATTTGATACAATATTAGATAACTCTCCCAACATATCTACAACTTCTACAGGCACCTCCTCTACTTCTTCTTGACTATCTTTTGGAGTTATAGTAAAACACATATGCTCATGCTTCATACCTTTAAGAAACTATTTTCCATCAAAAAAACATATTCTTGTAGCACTACATACCTTTTCTTCTTTATACTTCAATGGTTTCAACTTGTGTTTCACTCCATCCTTGGTTAGAGTGTAGGTATTTTCTTGCCCATCGTGTACAACATAATTGTCAAACTACCATGGCCTACCCAAAAACATATGACATTTGTCCATAGGTATGATATCACATAGTACCTCATCCTGGTAACTTCTAATATTTAACTTCATTGAGCAATACTCATTGACCATGACCTTGTATTCATCTTGCACCCAAGCAATATGGTATGGACACGAGTATTTTTATCTCTTTAGCTTCAACTTCATAACCATGATTTTTGACACCAAATTATCAGTACTTCCACCATCAATGATTACATCACAACACATCTTCACATTTGCACCTTGTGTGAAACAAGCTCCTTATTTGATTAGATTCATTCTCACAACTTAGCATGACTCTTCTCTTAATTAGGACCTTTCCTCTTTTAGCATCTCCAAAATGCGATGATCTGGCATCTTCATCAACATGTACAACTCTAGCCTTGCCTTCTATTCTTTGATTCATCCTTCCTTTGCACTAGGTATATTCAAATGCTTTATGCCCTTCTTCTCTGTAGTGAAAAAATTTTCCATGGAAGCTTCCTCTTCTAGATCATTATCCTCTAGATCTCCTCTCTATTCTCTATTATTTTGATCATGAAAATAGTTGAAATTGTTTCCCCTCTGGTTCTAACTACTACTTCTAGCCTCATCCTTGTTCTTTTGATCATCATTATGACCTCCATAAGATTGTTTGCCAGATCTTTAACCACAACCTCTTCCATTATTCTTGTTATCAAACTTCTTGCTTAGTTTCTCCTCAACCCTTAGGGAAAATTGTTATACCTCCTCAATACTAGTCACTCGAACAAGACTCATCTCATCTTGAATGTTTGGTTGTAACCCATTAAGATAATGAGCAACTTTCTCCTTATTAGCTTCTACATGGTTGGTTCTAATGAGAAGTTGGTAGAACTCTTTAGTATACTCTTGAACAGATTTTCTTGCTTGCTTCAACCCTTGCATTTTCTTCAAGAGATCAAGCTCATAATCTATGAGAATGAAGTGTCACTTTATTTCAGCTACCATCCGATCCCATCTAGTGATTTTGTCCTTTCCTCTTTTATTTCAATCCAACTAGATCTCCTACCACCAGATCTTTGCATGACCCTTTAGTTTTGACCTTATTTGGATCTTCAATATCTTTATATTCAAAGTACTCTTCCCATTCATTGATCTAGTCAATCAATTCCTCTAGGTTGAGATTTCCTAAAAATGTGGGAACATCAAACTTAGGTCTTTTTCCAATACTAGAAATGGCCCTAAAAAGCTTTACCTCCTCTCGATTAAGAACTTCCTCTATAACATCTAGGTTTACATTTCCTTCTTCTTCACTTTTCTCCTTGCTTTTATCTTCTCCTATGGAAAGATTCATTCCTCTATGAATCTATTCTTGCATCACTTCCATTTTCCTTTGGAGGATTCTAAAATTCTTAGGTGCAACACCTTTTACTCTTCCACCATGCTCTCTTCATAGAGGAATTTTCACACTTCCACCAAAACCCTAGTGCAAACTACCTCAAAATCAATGATCTATCTATATGCTTATCCCAAACCACCATCCTAGTGTGAATTGCCTCATAGCTGATGATCTATCCACACACTCAAGTACTCTAGCTCTGATACCATTTAATGAAGGGTGGTCCCCTTAATACCATAAACCATAACATAAAAAAAGAAAACAACAAATGTGAGAAAAAAATGGACTTCTTATTTGCGCTACAAATGCAAAATGTTAGAACTCACAAGTACAATATGCTAACCCACATGGGTGCCTTCATTACAATAATTTTCAAGACAAGCTGTGAACTATCACCCAAAATTGTTCTAGACAATGTTCAAGCCTTTCTTAAATAGGAAATTTTATGCCACCTCGAAAGGTTCTACAAATTAGAACTTAATACCTAGGGCCAATAGACCCTAATGATACATATATAGAGTCGGCCAAATACATCTTTAACAATTATTTTAGATATTTTTGGGTAGCACAACTTTGAAAGGCCATAACTCATGAACCATTTCTTTGATTGGCTATTATAATCACTTTTCAAAAACACCAACTCTTGATATGTAGGCTCAAAATGGTGTAAGCACCCTTCCTTCAAGTTTTTTGACCTCGTCCAATCAATCTAAGGCCTCCACCAAAAATTTGCAATAACTTCTCTGGTACTTAAGCTAGAGCAATGAGATTTTTATGGTAGGCTTGTAACTCTAAAATAAATCTTCATGTAGAAAATGAGAACATTCCAAGCTCATATGAACAACTTACTAAAAATAGAAAGATCCCATAAATAGTAACCATCCTATCTACTAGTCCTTACTAAAATAGAAAAGATCAAAAATAAAATATTTTTGGGTGATGCAAGATTGCTTTTACACCCAAGATGCTCTTGAATCAATTTTAATGACTTTGGAGAAAATGTTAACAATTTGGTAAGCTATGTCAGCTTGAAAGATGAGAAAGAAACATAAGAGGAGAAAGAAGAAAATGAAAAGGAAAATAAAGAATAAAAGAATAATTGGAAGAATAAAAGAACAAGAAGTTAGAAGAAGAGAAGAAAAAAAATTTAGAGGAAGAAAGAAAGAAAAATGAAGAGGCAAAAAAGAAGATAGAAGGAGAGAAAAATAAGTTGGAAGAAGAGAAGAGGAAATTGGAAGAGGAGAAAAAGAGGAAGGAAGATGGGGAAAAAAGTAGATGAAAGAAGAGAAGAAGAGGAAAAGAAGAACAAGGAAGAGGAGAAGAAGAAAAAAGAAAGAGAAACCAAATAGGTAAAGACAAGTGAACCCAATTCCTCTAGGTCACCACTTGAGTCTACATTAGTAGTTTTTTCAAGAAACAAGTCAGATGATGATGATCAAGTTGAACCAATCTCTTCACTCAAAAATTTGTTTGAAAAGAACAAAAAGGTAAAAAATTTACAAAGCTCTTTGACATAAATAAAAAATAAGTTGTAGACTATAATATCTGAGAAGGTTACTGAAACTAAGCCCTAGGAAAAAGCTAAAATAGTGATCAAAGTTTTTGAAACTAAATTCATGCACTTAACAGAAGTGGAAACCATCAAAGCTTAAACCTTACATGATGTAGAAATGTTTAGGAAACTCTATAAAAACATTAAGGATGATTTGAAGACTCTTGATGAAAATATCAAGGAATTAAGACAATATTTGATAGAAGGAAAGATTGTATATGGGAAGTATGTCCTTGCACACACATTTATCAAAGACATTTTAGATGAGCTTAGTGTTAAGATAAGATAATTTGAGGAAGTTGTGAATGAAGTGTATAATTCCTTAGTTCAAATTGTAGATCTAGAAAGGAGAATAAGCAAAATTAATGATAAAATCAGGCTTTTAGAGATTTTCATTTTTAAGGGAACACCTTATCTTGAAAACTTATCTTGTGCAGAGACAATTGCAATAATGTCTCTCAATTAAGACATCTTATGAGAATTTTTCATATACACATCTATAAGTAGTAGACATTGCTACATATGCATTATGCACATTACTTACAATTTATGATGCAATGATGGATAAATCAGATATAGAGTTTGTTATTTTGAAGAATGTTTTTGATTGTAGCTAATGAATATCCACTTAGCATCCAAGAAGGTAATGAAATTTTTACATGTATATAGTTCTTTTTGAGACCTTTTCCATTGATGTCAAAGGTGAAGAGACAAGGAAAATTGTATGTGTGTGTGTGTGTGTGTGTGTGTGAGGGGGAAAAGTGTAGGAATTTTAATATGAATTAGAATTAGAATTAGAATCAAAGGGGGAGTTACAATGTAACTGGGAGATACAAGGAAAAGATG
Organism: Cupressus sempervirens; assembly: GCA_028749045.1. Taxonomy (NCBI): domain Eukaryota; kingdom Viridiplantae; phylum Streptophyta; class Pinopsida; order Cupressales; family Cupressaceae; genus Cupressus; species Cupressus sempervirens. Next base: position 440,680,185 of record CM053793.1, on the reverse strand, counting down.
GTATATGTGATGATCCATTTGTAAAGACCACAAGTTTTGTAAATTTTGAAGTTTTTGAAGTCTTTTTTTGGCACTTTGCCAATCTTCACATATATTTCCATTAATGCCAAAGGAGGAGATGTTGATAGCTAGGTCAAACATTTTGATGTTATAATTTATGGAAACATATCAGTCGCATGAAGTGAGCAGAGCATGAAGATAAAGTTATGGCAATTACACTTAGAAAATTGTCTAAGTGTTATATAGTTTATCTAGTAGAAAAGTTAGACTTTTTATTGGTTAGCTTCATAAGAATATTATGGACATGTGAAAATTTAGGTATGGCCACCCTAGGACTATGATTATTATGTGTGTAATTGTGCAGGACCATATAGTCAGTATAGACAAAGTTATGATGAAATTACTAGTTATAATAGTGCACAAGCAGAACAGGGCATGATAAGGGAATAAGTATTTTGGGTTAAGGAATTATTTTGTTTATCAAATAATTACTTAATTAATTGGGGATGCTATCCTAGATATTAACTCTAAGTGGACGAAAGTAAATTTTTTATTTCGATTAAGTGTATAAAGGCATGAAGGTCAATAGTACAAATATTTGTTAATTAGCAAGGTATAAAGGATGATTGTTAAATACAAAGTTATGTGTGAGTTATGTGATATTCATATACTATTTTTGAGATGAAAATTCTGATGTATGATAAGAGGAATGCAAATTTTGATAAATTTTTGTGAAGAGAAGAAAAGTCAATATCTAATATTGAAGATATCAACAACAATACAAAAAGGTTTTGTATCTATCTCTTTGTGTTAAAGAACTTTATTGCACATGCATGGGAATTGGCTTCATCTTGCATAAATTTATAATTGTATATACCAACTCCTAATAGGTTTGAGGCTTCTAACAAGGCCTAAGTCCTCTAATGAGGACCAAGACACTATATAGATGTAAAAGACTCCTAACAGGGTCAATATCTTTAACCATATACTTTTGATTAGTGGATCATTTTGTGGGTACCATCCCCACTAGGGTTTTCCCTAGTTAACAAAATATGGTGTTATGAGTTAATTTATTTCATGGTTATGTTTACTATTCAACATAGTTTTTGATAAGAAAAATAGGTTTTATAGGGATCTTGAAACCCACAAGTTAAAACATTTCAAATGGCTGATAATAAGCAACAAAAGCCTAGCCAAAGAACAACAGCCAACCAAAAGGCCAATACAATAGATAGACAAAAAGCTAATACAACAGATAGAAAAAAATCCAACTATCAAAAAAACTATAGTAGACTAGTAGTCTAAAAGATAGGAAAAGAAAAACCTATGTTATTCCTTTATTTTGCTCTCAAGCTCCTACATCATTCCCGTTGCTTCATAGGATTTGTGTAACTCCTTAGCAATTTGCTCCTACTTCTTCTAACTAGTTTGATCCAAGCAATTGAAGCTAATGTCCTTCATCAAGTCCTCTTCCATTCTGCCTCTAGCTCTGTTCTTTTCCTCATTTTCATCCAATAGTCCTCTAGCTTTTAGCATTAGGGCAAGGGAAGAGATGTTATCATTTAGAGAAGTCAAAATGGAAATCATCTGATCAGCCAGATTATGACTATAATTTTCCAAATTCTAAATTCTTTTTTTTACCAAGCTGAGATGCTCCCCCTATTCAGTCAAATTACCAGAATTAGGCTTCTTCCTTTTGTTCTCTACCTGACCCATTCTTTCTCTAAACTCCTCCAATTCATGGTATAGCCATTTTATTAACATGAAATTGTCAATTATATAGTTTCTAGCATTATTAAGAAAATTTATGCCCATTTCCCTTGCATTATCTGTAATGGCCACCATGTCCAGATCAATGAGATCCTCCATTTGGAGTTGACCTTTCTTTTCTTTGAGAATTTTGGGTTTCATAACCTCCCTAACAATACCCATTTTGGAAGTTCTAACATTGAATTTTTTCTAGGCTAGTGCCTATCCTTAATCACCACCTCTCTGCCCTCACCATCATTCTTCTCCTTGTCCTATTCCTAATAATGACTAAGGGAAAGAGGAATGGTAGAGATCTCTAGCCTAGAATCCAAATTCCCCTCATAATACTTCTCTTTAGACCTCCTCTTCTTTTTAGCCACCGGCTCCTCCTTCTTATTATCCTCATTCTCTTCATTCTCATCATTAGTATTCATATCCTCCCCTTCTTCATTGTATTCTTCATCTCCCTGACCTAAAGTTTTTGGCCATATCTCTATAGGGATTTTCTTGCATAGGGATTTTGATGGTGAGGGCAATTTCTTCTCCAAAGTCTTGGCCTTCTTTCTAGATGAAATGTTATCTTCATGCTCTGAACTAATACTCTAAATATCCTTTGGGTTAAATGAGAAGCTAGATCTTCCCATTTTCATAGAAGCATCCACAACCTGGGTGAGGGTTACGCTTCTAGTCTGAGCCTTGAAATGATTATATATTAGTAGTAGTAACCCCTCAAGTAGGGCCAAATTAGCATAGGGCATTTTCTTGTGCCTAGAAATACCCTTACACATGGAAGTTTATAAATAAAAATGGAAAGAAACCTTGACACCATAGCAAAAATGATTGAGTAAAACAAAATGGTCTGTTCTTACTCTATCCTCAGTCGCTTGAAATGAAACCACATCCACTTTAACCCTCTTGTCCTTCCAAGAATTTATCATATTGTTAGTGATCACAAGGTCAAACCATGAAGTTTAGCAATATGATTGGATATACCTCCCTTCTCTAACTTCTCCCATACTTTAGTCCTTTGTTTCCATTTTTTTGCCTCTCCAACCTATTCTTTCCTACTTCTTTCTCCCACCATTTTAGAATTCTTAGCACTAACGATTCTCATAAAATTCATCCTCTAATTACCTTTCTCAAATGTTTGAAAACCTTAATGGAAGCCTCTCTGATAATCACCATTTTGTCTTTCTCTTCCCTGAAAATGGAAAAGAAGAAGAAGAAAATTTACCCAGGAAATGTTTTGATTTGGCATTGATAACATCATTTGACTTTTCCTTTTGTAATCACCATAATTACAATTACTCAAACCCATACTCACATTAATATCCATAATTAACTTTAGATATCTCCTATACCTCCCTAGATTTTTTTCCAGCTCAATACAACTTTTCACATCTTCCAAAATGTCCCCACCCAAATTCCAAATCATCACCTTTTCTTGCTTAACTACTTTGTTGGCAAACCAATCTGCCACAGAGTTTGCCTCCCTATATTCATGGTTGACATAGAGTCTATCAAAATTGCCAAGAGAAAAATGAATTTCTTCAATGATATTAGCTATGGTCCATGTTGGTTAGGTAAACCCTTTAATTCACCTTATGATGTTATTTGAATCCCCATCCAACCATAAATTTTTGACTCCCATATCTAAAGCTAATTTCACTATGTGGAGAGCTACATTGGCTTCTACATAGTTGTTTGTATGATATCCCAAAGGGTAAGATATAGTTGCAATCCATCCACCATAGAAATTTCTAATGATACCTCCAGATCCTAAAGGACTAGGGTTTCATTTAGCTACAACATCAAAATTTTCTTTATGCCATCCCTCAGGAGGGAGCATCCATTTTACCTCCTATCTTTTGGTCCTCCTATCCTTTTCCTTCTCCTTCTTCTTACCATCATCTTCAATGTCTCCCCTCTTTCTACTTTGGTAATACTCCTTTATATTAATATATATTTTATCCACCAAAACAAAAGTAGGTTCCTCAATATCCCTAAAAATTTGATTGTTTCTTTCCTTCCAAACTCTCCAATAGAAATGAGGCAAAGACCAAGTTCATAAATCCTACAAATTTGTGCCTTTATTCATGCTATTCCATTGACAAAAGAAATCTATCACATTACTTGATTTGTACCAACTAACCCCAAAATTCTTAGCAATATTGTTCCAAACTTCCCTAGAAAAAGGAAAATGGATAAACATATGATTGACCATTTCCATTTAATGTTTACATAGTATATATCTATTTGGGATATAATGTCCTCTTTTAATCAAATTTTCTTGAGTAATTATTTTATCTTATAGCACCAGCCAAAAGAAAATATTAATCTTTGGAATAAGGCTAGGTAACTAGGCTTTGGCCCAAGGTGGCTTCTCATTCAAGCTCCAAAGAGAATTATATCCAAAAGCAATTGAATAACATACATTAGGATTATCTTCCCATATTAATTCATCTCTTTTATTATTTAGAATCATTGAGTTCAACATTATCATTATCAGTTTGAGATCATTTGAAATGAGAGACAGGTCTCTCCAACCCTAGTCAGTTCTATAGTCTCTAACTTTTAGTCCAAATGGCCCAATACAAATATTTATCAAGTTTACAAAGTTAGGATTATTTATTAGGGGGGCTTGAATCAACCAGTTATCATGCCAGAAGAGAATGCCATCACCATTACCCACTTTTCACTTTATCTTAGCTTTGGCCAAGTCCCTTGCCTTAAGGATACCATTCCATATGACAGACCCATTTGGTATGTCATCATTATTGAGTAAGAATTGAAGAGTAGGCCTTATAACATACTTGTTAACTAAAATACCTCCTCATTCCCCTATATTATTAAAAATACACTAGCTAGAAGAGCCTTATTAAGATGTTTTAATTTCTTGATACCCAGGCCCCCATAGCTCTTAGGAAGATAGACATTATCCCAAGCCACAAGGCAATATCTTTTCTAATCTTCAAGGCCATACCACAAAAAATCTTTTTGGATCTTTTCCATTTTATCAACAAACTTAGTCAGTATCCCAAAGAGGCTCAAGGCATACATCAGGAGATTCTGAAGAGTGGACTTAAGCAAAAGACATTTGCCTTCTTGACTAAGAGAAGACCCTTTCCACCCCACCAAATTTTTGTTAAACCTATCAATAATCCCATTCCAGAAATAATTAGGAGGCTTAGTACCCATTGGGAGACCAAGATAGCTTGAAAGGAGCTTACACACTCTACACCCAAGAATCCTAGCAATTTTCCTTTGTCTAACCTCTCGAGTGTTGATGAAGAAAACAAAGCTTTTCTCCCAATTAATAAGCTATCTTGATCCTCTGATATATATTCAGAAGATCCTTCATCACCTTAGCCTCCTTAATAGAAGCTTCCCCTCCCATAATGGTATCATCCACAAACTATTGATGAGTAAAAGAAATATTCCTAGAGGAAGGCCTAATCCTTCTTAATCTCCCTTCCTATTTATTCTTCTCAATCAACCTTCTAATACATTCAACCATTATAATGAAAAAAATAGGAGAGAGAGGATCCCCCTATCTTAAACCCCTCGATGGTTTAAAAAAATTGGAGGGAGCCCCATTAACTAAAATGGCTAGAGAAGAAGTAGAAATAAGCTGAGGTATACGGTTGCAAACTTTTTGATCACAGCCTGAAGCACCAAACCAAGGAAAGTCTAGTCCACCTAGTCATAGGCTTTAGAAAGATCTGGCTTAAGAAGCAAGCCTTCTCTTTTTCCTACTTGAATGGAATGAATAACTTCATGAACCATCATGATAGAATCCAAAAATTTTCTTCCAAGAACAAATCTCGTTTGTTACTGAGATATGATCAAAGGGAGAATTTTTAGAAGTCTAGACTTTAAAAATTTTGAAATGATCTTGTAAAAAGAGTTATAGAGACTAATAGGTCTAAATTTATCCAAAGTATCAGCTCCAAGAACTTTAGGAATGAGAACTAGAAATGTTGAATTGATCTCTTTTAGGAGGCATCTTGCTCCAAAAAATTCTTGAATAGCCTTCACCACATCTTCCATAACCACCTCCCAATAAGTATGAAAAAGGAAAGTTGGAAAACCATCCATTCTAGGGGCTTTATCAACTAGAAGAGAGAACACATAATCTTTAATTTCTTGCTCTTTAGGAATTGCCCTCAACATTTTGTTATGATGGGGTTGAATAATCTGAGGTAAGACAAGAAACAATTTCATTCTAATCCACCATAGATAACATGGGGTTCCAGGATAGTAGAGAAGAGAAAAAAGAAACAACTTTAGCAAAAATATCATTCTCTTTAGTCAAAAAATCTTGCCCCTTTTAAGAGCTAGATATTATGTTATTAGCTCTATGCTTTAGAGTAGAAAGATGAAAAAATTTAGTGTTCTGATCCCCCTCTTTAAGCCAATTTATTCTTGATCTTTGTTTCCAGAACTTCTCTTCTTTACTTATAATATTGTGCAAGTTAGTCAAAATAAACATTTCAACATCCCTATTCAAATAATTATACCCATCTTGTTGAATGGTGTCTTGAATTGAGCTGAGCTTGACAGCCAACTCCTCTTTATCCTAAAAAATATTGCCAAAATCTGCCTTGTTCCATATTTTAATCAGTCATTTTACATTACTTAGCTTCTTTTCAACTCTAAACATAGCCATTCCATCCACTTCCATACCCCACCATGAGTAAATCCTATTCAGTAAATATAGATGGGAGGTCCACATCTTTTCAAACCAAAAAATGTAATTCCTCCTAGGTTCAAGAGAGATAGCTAAGAGGGATATGGGGGAGTGATCCGAACTGACTCTAGGGAGAATGGACAACTTGCGAGAAAAAAAAATTCAACCAATCCAAAGAGATAAGAGCCCTATCCAAATGAACCTAAATACAATCACTTCCAATTCTTTTATTGGAGCAAGTGTAAATCCCACCTAAAATATCCACATCCAATAGAGCCAAATTATTAATAAAATTAGAAAGACCCAACTTACTATCCCAATCTAGGGCCAAACCTCTCACTTTTTTCTCATTAGAGAGAGGAGTATTGATAATGACGCCTTTATTCAAATTATTATTTTGAACCATATCACAAATCTTAGTCCAATAATACTTCCTTTCCCTTTTAGAATCAGGAGCATAGACATTCAAAAGGAACCAATAATCATTGGAATGCAAATGAAACACTATACAAAAAAGAGAATTACCATAATTATACAAGGGAGAAAATCTAAACTGTTTATTATTAAAAAGAGGTAGAAAACCTCTCAATTCTCCTTTAGAATGCATGGACTCTCCAACCATATTGTTGCTAAAGGAAATCTTACATAGGACCTCCTTCTTCATTTTAGTTTCTTGATTCAACATAATATCAAGTCTTTGATCTCTAATCATATTCCTAAGAATTTCCTTCTTATGGACCCCATTAAGTCCCCTAATATTCCAAGAAATTATTTTCATTTTCAATTAGAAGCACACTCCAAAATAGTTCTTTGGCTCCCATCTACCAAATTCCTTTTGGTCTCCTCTTGTAAGACTTCACTTGCAGTCCTCCTACCTACTGACTTAGGCCTCCCTCCCAAGTCTGATTTTCCATAGCTCCTAGTCTGAGTTGGTGACATTGGGGAGGGATTCTGACTATTCTTCTTTTTGGGCTTTCCTTTGATTTCCTTTAGACATTCATCAACTCTTTCCATCTCATTAGGAGATGATGGATTACTTATAATCTCAAATCTCTCTTCTTGATTACAAGAAATAGATTGGTCCTTTTCATTATCCCCCTTTCTCTTCCTTTGAATTGAGGACAAACTAATTTCCTGAGTTGAAAAATCAATCTCTATCTTATTCTCCTTCCTCTCCACTAGAGATGAATCCAAACTAGCTTCCTGAGGTTGATAATCATTTTGACTCCTTTCCTCATTAGTATCTACTTTTGAAATTTCTTTTGTCAAAACAACAACTTTTCCTAAGTTCTCACTTTCCTTGAGACCATCCAACTGATGAGGACACAACCCACTCACAGAATGGACACAATAGGAAAGGGAAAATTTTATTAACTATAAAAATATGCTAGTACACTTATTGCAAAGAAACAGACTCCAAAACATGCCCTATGGGCTTACAATAACATAAATCTGGAGATAAATTCTTCTCCCAGTACCTTCTCTCAAACTCCCCTCTGAACTACCTTTTACAATGCCAGAAATGTTCTTAAATAGACCTTAGAGGGTTAAGGATTAGGAATACATTCTAGAAAGTGCTAGTTGGCATCCACTGACCAAATAGAAGGCTCTAGAAGTCACATTAGAAGTCAGCACAAAATTAGAAGAATCCAGAAATGGTAACCGAACTTTTGAGAGGCATAACTTTTGAACCGTAGCTCCGATTGATGAACCGTTTACATTTTTGGAAAGCTCTCAAAGTGCTCTATAGGGATATGTACCAGCTTTGCTCATCTCCCATTTTTGGGCCCTATTTGAGGTCATTTAATGCCCCTAACCTGACTTTGAAGCATTCTTAGGATGTCTCCAAAAACTAAAAAACTGCAATAACTTTCAAACCATGGGGCCTTTTGACCTGATTCTTTTTTTGGAATGCTCTAAATTACAATGACAATCATCTGACCAATTTACACCTTCTAGTTCACCAAAATGATGGCTTAATTACATACTCCTATTTTTTTGGCATTTACATGTATCCCAAGGTGATTAAAAACTCTAACCTAGAACACTAATAGTGGAATTGTGAGAGTTGGAACCTTTATTTGACCCAAATGGGTATCCAGAAATGAAAACACATGAAATAGAAACTAAGTCTAAGTATATTTTTTTTGGGTGACACAAGATTTCCCTTATACCTCTGGATGCTCCTACATCACCACCATAGAAATAGTTGAAACCTTCTCATTGATCTAAGATCTAGTCTACTTCCCTAGGATATCCACCTCATTAGATTTAGAAGAGCTAGGAATCTTAACTGGGCCTTCCACCTCTATGATTTTAGATCTAGGTAAGACCAATTCCACTATCTTGTCTACCTTTAATTCATTCTGGGTAGGATTATTCCCTCCTTTAATAGGGCCTTCCACTTTTGACTCTAGTTTGTTCCCTCCATTAAAAGGAACCTCCACTATTTTCTCTTAAACCTTCTAGCCTTCCTTTATATCCTTTTTTTCAAAAATCTTTTTCACCTTTCTTGGTTTGGAAACCATGGATTTCCCTATCTTTTTAACTTTTACCTTAGGACACTAATTCACCTTATAGCTAGATTTTAGATAGTGAAAATAAGCAAAAGGAATCATTTCATAGTCCAAATGCTAAGTATACATTCCAAGCTTAGAATGAAAACACACCACCTCCAACATATCAACCCCTTATCACACTCCAATGCAAATCCTAGAAAAAGTTAATCTTCTTCTGGAAGTCGTTATCAGGTCTATTGATAGAAGCTCATCGAAAGATTTTTGCACTCCCACAAACACATCCTCATTCCAAAACTCTAGAGGTAATTGTAGAAGTCTAACCTAGACTAGAGCTTGCACAAAAAAAGAGTTGTTCAAATCTAGCTTCAAAGTCCACTTCTAGAGAACCAAGGTTGAGTGACCTATACTCTAAGGTCCTTCACACAAAATTCTAGATAGGTCCTTGCTGCATGAAAAATCAAAAGATAGAAATCCTGTTCCCATCACTATTATAGTAACCTATCCCTTGAGCTACCATTTTTTCTAGGTGAATGATCTAACAATATCTATATTCGGTCTTTGTCCAATGAACTTACCAACCAAGGTAGAAGCCATTGAAGCAATGCTATGATCCACTAGCTCATCCAGTATAGCAATCACACAAGAACCCTTCTCCAAACTAGAGAGTATTTTAGCCAAAGGAAAAGAAGACTTATTAGTAGGCTTAACTCCAAAGAGGGAAGACCATTTTTGTTGGAAGAGACCTAGACTGATCTACCTTAAAGGATGGAAAAGACTTGTCTGAACCTTTGTCCTTGTCACGTGGGTCCCCATCACCATTCTCTATCACATCTCTGATCTTTGCAACCCCATAATACTCTACAACCCCTCCCTAGGATCCATGCTTCCATTCCCTCCTTCCCTAAGGAATCCCACATAGGATATGTTTTGGATTTTGAAAAGCTACACTTCCCCATCCTCTTCCCTATCTGCTCCCACTCACCATTAAAATTTACTGAAGCTGAGTATGTTACTATTGTAATCAATTATCTCTACTATTCAACATAGTTAGTTTACTTTCTTGTTCAAGTTATAAAGTTATTAGGGATATCCATTTTTGGGAAACTATTTGTGAAATATTGATTCACACCCCCCACCCTACTACCTCAGTATTTCCTATTTGTAAGAAGAGATACATTATCAATGGCTTCCACATAGGGAATAATTTTTTTCCAAGTCAACTCAATATTAGTCTTGTAGAATTCAATAGGAATCCCATCACTCTTTGGTTCCTTCTCATCACTGATCTTTATGATAGCATTAATAATTTCCTCTTTTAATATTGTTTGTTCAAGCATGTGTCCATCTTCATCATTAATTTTCTAAGGGATAAGAATTTTAGTTATGTTTCACTTACAATCTATAGAGTCATCTACCTCTTTTTTTCTTAAAAGGTTAGAGTAATAGTTTACAAAGAATTTATGAATATTTCCCTAATCATAGATATCCTTACCATCCTCACAAATAATATGGTCTATCTTGTCTCTAGTTTCTTTGTATTTCAATATCTAAAAGAAGTATACTATTCCCTTATCACCTTGTTCTAGCTAATTAATTCTATCCCTTAATTCAAATCCCTAGATATTTGAGTGTTGTGTCTTTCTTAATGAATTTTAGGAAATGGTCAAAGAGTCCAAAGTATATTGCTTATATGGGTTTACTTGAATACTTTTTCCAACTTAAACTAGAGATTTCTAAAGGGTACATTCTTTGAATCTAGATTCTTTATCTTTCTTCCTCCCCATAAATTGGAAGAGCCTCTTCCATCTTTCAATCATAGTTTCACATCTTTTGATAGCTCCTTATTTTTGTTATACTATCTTATTAACAAGACATTATTAGATAATTGAGAGGGGGGAGAGAGTGGGTGGGGGTGAATTAGTTATGTCTAGCTATCTCACTATCTCTTCAACATTTCTTAACCATCAAAGCAATATGAACATTAAGAAATAATAAATTTGATACTTGCAATCTCTTGGTAGATATATCCAACATAAAACTTAATAAATTCATCAACTTCTTCCAAACTATTATTAAATTGTTCCTTGCATTATAGAATGTAAGTAAATTTGTAGTTATTACCTAGTAATAACTTAGTTATTATCAAGTTGTAGTAAACTATTAAAAACTGTAAATGAACTAGCAGCATAAATAACATTCACACAAGTTTGAGACCAATATTTAATGTGGAAACCATGCTAAGAAAAAACCCACCTAGGACCAACAACCCAAAAAATTTCACTCTTCTAAAGTAATCTCCATTAGGAGACTACCTTGTTAAAGGTTACATACACTTGGTTAAAGTTACCTTTTTAGATGATTTCACCAAAAGATCATCTAGACATTATCACTCCCTATCTAGGACCAAAAAGAGTGGCTTAATTTAAGGGACTTACAAACACCACTAATCAATGTTATTGTATAGGATTTCATAGACTTGTTAGGTCCACTCAGTGTTTCAAATATTTTGTGCTACAATAGTTAAATTGTAAATAGTATAAAGTGATATGAAAGAATAAAAACTAACTTTTCTTGATTAGATCTTAGTTCTTGCTCTAAATCTATCTTTTACTCACTCAAAAGCATTCTTTTCTTTCTATCTACTTGCTTCAGTGTACTTGGATAAACACTTGGCACTACTCCAACAAATTTTCTCTCTACAACAACTATCAATCATATCTCTTTCAGCTTTATCAAATCTCAAACAACATCACATTGAAATCATCACCCACTTCAAACTAGTAGCCTAAAACTATCATTTTCTCCTCCCTAAATAGATTTCTCAATGCTTCAAGATTCTTCCTTCTTTTGTCTATTAATCATAATTATCAATCTTAGGTTTACAACTAAATTTATTCCTACAATGAATTTAGAAACATAGAAAATATAACTTTACATAGAACATTGTGTCTATCCTTATCTTTCTTGATTTTTCTCCATTGTTGATCTTGCAACAAGTTTTGACTCTTACAATAGGCCTTCTTGAACTTTCAAAATTTCCATCAAGAGTTGGCCTTAGATTCCAATTTCACAAACTTGTTCATCTATTTTTCACTCAATAAACATTACATTTACTTGTGCAACATTATTTGGTTAATACTAACTTTCTCAAGTAAAATTGTGTTCTTCATTCTTCATTGCAATTTCTCAGAAAATACAATACTCACTATATGAATATTGTCTCCCTGCATTAACCTTGTGACTCGGTTAAGCTTGTAGTCTTCAATATATCATAACAATACATGATTGTAAAACTATGAAACTAATATTACATAATCATTTTCCATATTATTCAAGTACCCATTGAATTCCTTACATATCATCTTCATCATACTTTCCTCAAATCCTCTTCATGAATCAAATGATATGGTACTTTCCTAAGTTAACATAATGTCTAGTCAATTAAGACTTTGATATCAATGATAATAAAACTATTGATATGACTCATTTACATATATTCATAGCATCATCAATTACAATATCAGTTGAGGCTAATAATCTCCACCTTTGGCATTGATGACAACACATAAAATAAGATTTCATTACAAAACATCACATAAGATAATCAAATGTATGCATTGACAATCAACAGAACATTTCAATTTTGGTTCTTCAAATTGATACTTAGTCTGTAACTTCAACAATAATAAAACTTCAACATCTTCAAGATTTATCCCCATTTTAGTATGATCTCTTTTTCAGGCTCAATATGTTCTCCCTCTTTGTACAACTATTCAGTTATCTCTTTTCTATTTTATTCTCCCCCTTTGGTATATTAATTTCTTCTCCCCCTTTGCCAAAAATGCTAAAGGTCAATATAAGTTTCAAATGTGAATCTTATAAAACCTTCTACTTACCTTTTTACCTTACATGTACAAAATATATTAGATTCATTATACTTAACTTTACAACTTCAGAAATGATCCTAAAGTGTGAATACTTTTGCATCAACTCCATAAGATATTTCAATCCATTCATGAATTCATGCAACATGCAACTTTCCTTAGTGAATTTTAGATAAGGGTAGGACCTCTAGTTTACCTCTTAGATACTCATAAGAATCCTTAGGTGATGACTTGGTGAATAATATCTACAATTTTTCCCTTGGACTTTATAGACTCAAGCCTCACTTTCTTTTCTTGTACTTGCTCCCTCGAGTAATTATATGTGATAAATATGTTCTTTATCCTTGTATGCATCACCAATTTTTTTGATATATTTATAGCACTTGTGTTATCATAGTAAATATTGATAGGTCCATTTACTTATTCTTGCATTCCTTCCAACAATTGTTTGATCCATACAATATTTGAACAATTGATTGCAACAACAACATATTCAACTTCAATAGTAGATTGGGAAATACAACTTTGTTTCTTCCTTATCCATGTGACCAAATTTTCTCCTAAAAAGAATGCTCCTCCACTTGTACTCTTTCTTTCATCAACATTTTTATCCCAATCAACATCTATGTAGAATTTAAGATCAAATTCATCTTCTTGTTTATACCATAGGCCATAATCTTCAGTTCCTTTGAGATATTTGAATATCCTTTTCACTGCTATTATGTGTGTTTCCCTTGGATTAGATGAAAACGTTGCAATAATTCCAATAACTAGAGAAATATACATTCTACTATGTACAACATATTATATCTTTCCAATCATGGATTTGTATTGATTTACTAGTAGTGTCCTCTTTTCTCAATTTCACTCTAGTCACCATGGGTGTACCAACTAGTTTTGACTCATCCATCCCAAATGTTTTCATGATTTCTTTCACATACTTGATCTGATTAACATAGATTCCTTTATATGTTTGATAGACTTGAAAACCAATGAAATTTTTTATTTCTCCAAACTTTGACATTTCAAAATTAATACACATTTGATCAACAAATGACTTACTCATCATATCATTTCCTCCAAATATTATGTCACCAACACATATTTCAGAAATGAACAACTTGTCTTTTGATTCATTCTTCAAATATAGATTAATGTTTTCACTTTTTCTAGAAAATCTTATCTTAATCAGATAAGAGTGTAACATTTTATACCATTCTCTTAGGGCTTGTTTTAGTCCATACAATTCTTTTTTCAATTTGTATACCACATCCTTCTTTCTAGGTTCAAAAAATACTTCTAGTTGTTTGATGAACACTTCCTCTTCAAGCATTCCATTTAAAAAATATAGATTACCATCCATTTGATATACTTTGAATTTCTTGTATGTAGCATAAGAGAAGAGAGTCCTTACTCCTTCCAATGGTGCAAAAGCCTCACTATGTTCAATTCCTTCATCTTGGTCATAACTTTGCAAACCAATCTATTCTTGTTTCTTATCACTTCTTCATTATCATTCAATTTTTTTCTAAAAATGCACTTTGTTATGATTACATAATTATCAATGGGTCTCAGTACAAGTGTCCATGTGTTCTTCTTAATTTGATCATTCTCCTCATTCATAATAGTAACCCAACAATCATCATTCAATGTAGCTTTAACTAATCTAGGCTTAAAATAAGAAAGTAAACATGTACCTTCTTTTATTTTCTTCTTGTTTGTACTCCAACACTTTTATCTCTAGTTATTTTTTTAGTTGAATTATTCTTTCCACATACTTGGCTAGTAAATGTTCAGTTCTCTAATTCTTAGTATTTCTTTCACTCAATGGGAGTTTAACTTTTTTCTCAGGTTGTACTATTTTGTGCTTAGGTATAACTTTTTGAGATTGAATGATCATTTTCTAATGATCAAGTGCAGCTAACTGATGTTCAGGTATAACTATATGTGACTAGTGCTACTATCTTTTTCTCAATAGTCATTTGATGTAGCTTGAGTAGAGTATCTAGTGCATCATCATAGATATAAACAAATGTGTTGTAGCCTTCAAATTCCTTCTTTCTTTCTAGATCATTTTTATCTAAAAATTCATCAAATCTTACATTTTCACTTTCAATCATCATGTTATTAGTCTTGTTCAAAAATTTGTAATCCTTGCTCTTAGATGAATATCCTAGGAATATACCTTCATCTCGTTTAGCATCAAGTTTTCCATTCCTATCGTCCTTGTGAAAATAAAATCTATTCCCAAATAGTTTGAAATAACTTACATTTGGTTTATGACCATACCATAGATCATAAGGTGTCTTGTTTGTTCATTTATTCAATTAAACTTAGTTGAGTGTGTATATAAAAATAATGATAGCTTCTCTCCAAAATATATGAGAGACTCCCTTTTCAATTATCAATTTCCTTGCATAGTCTATGATGGATCTATTTCTCCTTTTAGGAATACCATTATGTTGTGGCATCCTTGGTGTAGATAACTATCTTTTGATACCATTCTCAACATAATAATTAGTGAATTCAACAGACATAAATTCACCACCTCTATCTGATCTCAAACATTTCAAATGTTTACTAATTTTATTTTCAACTCTTTTTTTGAACCATTTAAAATTTTAAAAAGCATATGATTTCACTTTCATGAACATTAGAGTCATCATCCTTGAAGAATCATCCACAAAAAATGTAAAGTATTTATCACCATAGTAACTATGAACTCTAATTGAACCACATAAATATGTATGTACTAATTACAAAATATTATTGGAAGTGTGTGACTTACTAGAGAAACTAGAATTTGCCATCTTATCAAATTGACATTCTTTGTGTAATACCCTACCTGAAGATCCTTGGAACATGGATAAATAAAATTCAATACATTTGTTTCTAAGGTAATAATCATGGATTCAAAAAACATCAAAATGTAATCGATAAAAAGATCACAATGGAAGACTTAACCAAGAAATTCATACATCCAACAAATCTCTAGGTGTTACTACTTACCAACACATCCAAAACCATCTCTAAAAGTTTACACAACAAAAAACCATTAATCTCTAACTTGCCAAGGCCTAGGAAGGGGTGCCACCCAAGAGGGTATCCAAAACACCCTTTGACTCTCAACCAAAGGTACCTACAATTTTCCCGAGAATGTTTTTTTATAGAATTCAGGCAATATTTTTCTAGTATCATACGACATTATACAATACTACCTAGAAATGCTTTTCTAGTATCATGTGATACTTTCTAGTATTGCACAATATACCTTACTACTATCATGGGATACTTTACCAGTTTTGCACAACAGAACTTGATATTACTTTCTATAGCCACATGATACTTTTCCTATGTTGTCCAATGTTGAACTTATATGATCCATGATTGCAAAGAAATAGCCTAATGTAATATTAGAAGGGGAAAAGCATTAGAAACTCCACAATGAGGAGTACCATATCCACAATAGTTAAGGAGTAGATATTTGAAAGCATACAGAAGGTCACATAATTCTAACATCTCAACCATAACATCTATTTTAAGCATCTAATGTAACCATGTGGAAAGAAACATCGAAATGAATATACATGTGCATAAATCAACTATCTCTATGAACTAAAATAACATAAATCACATGGAAACATACTTTGGAAGATATAGAGAACCATGTAAACATCCAGCTCCAAAAATGAACATGGAGGAAGGCCAACTTTGTATGTTGGTCCCCAATGGTGGTTAAGGTAGTTATGCCTCCCAACCACATGGAACCAATAGGCCCACTCCTAGCATGTTGATGGAGATAGTTATCCAACCTCAAACACACACAAGATAATCATCCATGGCTAACACTTACACCAAATAGTATAGAGGACTAAAACCAAGATCATGATACAATACAATACAATAGGTCCTGGTCAGATGCTCTATGGGTCTACTATGTAGGGACTCTAGTTGAGAGTTAATCAATTGGCATTGTGGAGCCCAAGATAAAAACCCACTAGATACTCTCCCTCACAAGGACATAATGCTATGTCTCTAGATGAACCACATAAACATTAGGCCCTTGGATAAACCAATGAGAACATACCTTCGAATGAGCTATACAAGTACATAGTATTTATTATCTTAGTTAATTACCCATGAATTATTTAGTTATCACTTATTAGAAACTTCTTCACATATACCCCATTAAGGAAAAAACCTAGGGTTATGAAAGAAGCCCCTCCATTGATCTACCCTAAATATGTATGCTCATCACATGATAAGTGCCTGTAGGCAATGTAGTTTCCCAACCTAACCCCAAGAAACATAACTCAACCAACAAGTAACCAGGAGATTAGAACTCGCAAGACCCTAATAATTGCATGCTAACATACTCATGTGTGGGCACACCAACTACGTGATGATCATAAATAACAAGGGCTATGTGAGAAAAATATAAAACATAAGTATAACAAATCACTCAACCAACCTATATCCAAGAGTACAGATTTGGCACAAATCCCAATGGAATAAAATACATCTAGGGTTAGATAGATATCCTTATGGATAATTTGGATCTATGACAAACTAAAGTGCCAAAAAATCTTGAGAAAGTCAGTTGATATGCAAGTTGAGTTGAGAATAAAAAATTCCCAAAAACCTCAAAATTAAAACCCATTATGTCATTGGGTACAAAAGTCACAACTATCAAATAAAATTTGGGTTTAGAGTCCCCATGAAAAAATGGCTAGCATAATGACATGAAACCCCAAACCCTCAAGCTACAAATGCTCATACTCATTCTCAACCTCCAAGTAGTTTGGTACCAAAAATAGACTCCCAAATAGAGTGAAAGCAATAAAATAGGAGATCCCTACCTCACAACCAAAAGGGCTAAAATAGGACACACATGATAAAATGATTGCTCATTGGTCACCACCAAAAGTCTTAGGAAATGAAGGTTTCCCTAAGCTAGATCTAATGAGATCAACCTTGTGACAATACCATACCCATGGCTCCTACAAAAAATAAAATGGTAAATCCTTAAGAGAGGATTTTAGAATTTTCTCTCTATATTCCTATTTCAAAAGTGAGAAGTAAGGAAATAATTCTATTTTGGGATATATATTCACTTTTAAAAGTGGAATATAATATTAGGAAATTAACTAGCCCATTAAAAAAACCATTTCAAAACCTACACAAAATTGGACAATTCCAATTAAATGGAATTCAACTAGATCAAAGTTGTCAATAATTGAAATAATTAAATCAAATATAAAATTGCCAAAAGCTATTAAATTACAGTATTCCTTAATAACTTTCATGACAAATGTGAAGCTCTCAATGTAGAGACATACTCAAAAGTCTAACCACATAATGCAAATGAGTCTGGATTTATTAAATCACTGAAGGGTTTAATTAATTAACTAAATAGGAAATGTCAACCATACAAGGATAACATTGGCTAAGTAAGAACAACCAAATCACTAACTCCATGTGCCACTATCAAGGATATACATGTTGCACTCTACACAACATGATCAAGTGCAATTTTATATAATAATATAGCCAAAGTGATAAATACATTAAATTACATAAATGATCATTCATTTTATCATATTAAAATAATCTATTTAAATCACTCACTACATCACAAAACATCTCAAAGCATGATTGAAGTAAATAACTACAACATCAAATCAAAGTATCTAGAATCCAATAAGTCCATGATATAATCATAAATAACATATATGTCCAAATACAAAATAACCAAAGATCATCATAAAGAATCATGTCACATCAATAAGCATCATCATGAAAATATTATCAAACTACGCAGCATAGCATCTAAAATCTATGATAATGGTAAATCAAAATATGGTATCTGACCATTAGGTCATCTCAAATGTCCACAAACATGAGTACTAATGTATCTCTTGAAACCAACATCTAAAAAGGTATAGAATGTAAGCATGGGAGCCATTACATCCTCCCCCACTAAGCATAGGCTTACTCCTAGATGCCTACAAAAAGATAAGGGTACAAATCTCTCAACCATGTACCATCTTTCCAAGTAACAAAGTCTTATCACTTGGGTCTGACTGGACCCTTACCTTCTCTATGTCCTAACCTCTGAGGGTCAGCCTTTGATGTTGAAGGATACAGATGGACTCCGAAGAAAGTTGCCCATCATCCACCTACAAAGCATCTCAATCAAGGACATGGGTCACATCAAGAATATATTGCCTCAAAATAGAAACATGGAAAACATCATGGATGTGTGATAGGCTAGGTGGCAATGCTAGTCAATAAGAAATAGGACCGATCCTCTTGAGGATCTCAAATGGTTTGACAAAATGTGATAGTAGCTAAGAGCCTTTTCTATAATAGATGGGGATCTTCCTCGAATGAACTAAAAAAACACCCTACCACCAATTGAAAAGTGATGATCCAACCTATGGGCATCTACATTTTTCTTATGCCTATCTTGAGCAATAATAAAATTATCTCTAATGCAAACAACTTGTTGCTCCATATCTTGAAGTATCTATGGAGCTAAAATCACTCGATTCTCTAAATGATTCCAGCTCAAAGTGGTATGGCATGGATTACCATACAAGGCCTGAAAAGCAGACATGCCAAGAGAATTATGCTACCCATTATTATAGGAAAACTCAACAAGGTATAGATAGTCCTCCCACTTCACCTACTTGTCCATCACATACATGTGAAGCATGTCTTCTCGAACCTAGTTCACTCTCTCTGTCTAACCATTGATCTCTGGGTGGTATGCTAAACTAAAATTGAGTTGTGTACCCAAAGCATGATAGAGATATATCCATAGTGATGAAGTAAACATTGGCTCTCTATATGATATAATCTATCAAGGGATTCCATTCAAATGAACAATGTCTTCCAATAAAACATGTGCTACAGAAGACATTGTATAGGATGCTTTCATGGGTGAAAAATGTGCTACCTTGGACAACTTGTCTACTGTCACAATGATACAATTGTGTCATCATGATGACATAAGAAACCCCATGATAAAATCAATAGATATGTATCCCACTTCCACTCTGAATGGTATACAGCTACAAAAGACCTAATAGATGTTGATGCTCTACCTTCATGCTCTGGCACTCAAGACATCAAGCAACAAAATCAGCAACATTGCACCTTGTCCCTACCCAAAAGTAGAATTGACTAAGTTCGCCATGCATCTTCTTGATGCCATAGAATATGGTGCACAATGTGCTTCTGACAAAATTAAGGTACGAAGATCACTATATGTTGGCACATAAATGCTCCCCAAGTGTCATAGTAGTCCATCAGACTCTAGAAAATAACCACAAAACCTCATTTCAAGGATATGTCTAGACTTAATCTCTGCCCTCACCTCTAAAACCATGTGTCACTAGGAAAGATCTCCAAGATATGACCTCATAAATCCACTCCCAATGAAAATAATAATATCTCACATCTTCTCTCACTTAATCCATCTATCATGACATTCTCTCTCCCTTTTTATGTAGTGAACATCAAAATCACATTCACATAGGAACTTCATCTAGTGACATTATCGTGCATTTAGGTTCATCTAAGTGAAGAGATATTGCAAGCTATGATGTTCATTATGTAGCTAAAACCTGTATTCCAAAAGAAAATTTCTCCAACACACAAGTGCATGCACAACTACTATAAGTTTGAAATCATGAGTGAGGTAGTTGAGTTCATGGTCCTTGTGTTTCCTAGACTTATATGCAATCACACAACCATCCTAAATCAACACTATACCCACACCTTCCAATGATGCATCTGTACAAACCATAAAGTTACCTATAGGATTAGGCACAATAAGGACTGGTGCAATGGTCAATCTCTCCTTCAAAGCCTCAAAAAATAACTCACACTAGTCTAACCAAACATACTTCTTCCCTTTCCTCTAAAGAGAAGTGATAGGATGAGATACTCATTAGAAGTAATTCATGAATTGATGGTAGTAACTTGTCAATTCCATGAAACTATGAACCTCTAAAACATTAGTGGGCACTACTAAATCCATGATAGATCAAATTTTCTTTTAGTCCACTAAATTACCATCACCTATGATGATATTCCCCAAATACTTCACCTTAGATTGGAAAATCCATATTTACCTATGTTTCCATACAACTAATGGTCTCGTAAGTAATGCAACACTTGGTGTAAATGGGCCTCATACTCTTCAACAAACTTAGAATATATCAATATGTCATCCAAGAAAACAAGGACACATTGAACAAGGTATGTGTAAAATACTCTATTCATCCAACTCATAAATAGTGATGGTGCATTCGCTTAACCAAAGGGTAAAATTATAAACTCATAATGCCCATAGCATGTATGAAAAATTATCTGATGAATGTTAGCCTCATGAATATGAAAATTATGGTATCTTAATTTAAGATCAATCTTTAAAAACACTCTCACTCCCTTCATATAATCAAACAAGTCATTTATTCTTGAGAAAGAATACCAGTTCTTCACTATCTTCTTACTCAATTATTATTAGTCAATGTACAACCGCAATGATCCATCTTTGTTCTTCAAAAAAATGACTAGTGCACCCCATAGGGATACACTAGGAAAAATATGGCCCTTGGCCAATAATTCCTCTACCTACAACCTGATCTCACTCAACTCATGAGTAGTCATATGGTGAGGTTCTCATGAAATTGGCTCTGCTCTTATAATGAGATCAACATGAAAATCAATGGACCACATTCTGATGACATTCTTGGTATCTCATGAGAGAATACATCAACATACTCACAAAGGAATGGGTGATCATCTAACATCACCCCATGACACTTAGCCTCCTCAAGGTCCCTAATAGTGACCACAAACATCTAATATCCATGTCACACACTCTGCTTCAGCTTCTTGGCTGAGATCATCCAAAGTGAAACAGGCCTCTAGACCCCTACAAGTTCCACCTATGCACTTGTGTCATCCACACATTGTACCTACTTACATCAACATTTTATGTTCACTTGATGGGCACCTAGCCAATCCATACCTAATACAATTTCATAAGAACCTAAGGATAGGATATGAAGATCAACTATGGTGGTAAAGGTGCCCAAGTCCAACACACAACCACTGACTATGGAATCCACACTCACCTTGGAACTTGTAGCTAACTCAACCTATCATGTAGCCACTAGCCCACATTGCTAAAATAGGGATGATGAAATAAAAGAATATAATGCACCTAAATCCATTAATACTATAAAAGACTTACCATGCAATGTACCTATAGCCTCGACTATGGTACCCTAGTGCTTAGCTTGATAATTTCAACCACCATAAAAACTATATGAAATATTCTATTAAAAATAGAGATTACTAAGAGGAGGAGGAGGGGGGGGGGGGGTGAATTAGTAATATACAAACTTTAGTCACCATCTGGATATTGATACTTACTTTAAACCATGTCTAACAAAGCAATAAAGTAGTGTTGAATAGTAACAGTAACATTACACAAAGATAACTCATGACACCATAATTTGTTAACTAGGGAAACCTTGGCCAAGGGAAAACCCTGGTGGGATGACACCCACTAGATAATATATTGATATATATGTTCCTTGTTAGAGGATGGACCCTATTAGGAGTCAATGAGAAAATTCAAAATAACTAATCCCTATTAGGAGATTCCAACCTTGTTAAGAGTTGTAGTATAATGTATGCAAGAAGACCACACTACCTAAACATGCAATTTTAACTACAAGAAGAGCTCTTTGCTCAAACAAGTAATTTGCTATTATTTTCCTTCCTTATCCGATCACTAATCTTTAGCTTGATCTTGAATCACTAGATAAAACCTCACATATATTGCTTTCACAAAAGTTTTCTTACTTCACAATCTTACAAGATAACACTAATGCACCAAGATTGTACACTTCTTATTGCAAGAAGTCCTTTACATAAATGCCATGCCTTTACATAAAATACTGTTGGGTCAGCTAAGACCACAATTCACTTTTCCAAGTTAGAGTAAATATCTAGGATGTCATCCCTAATTGGACAAGTAATTGTTTTGCAATCAAAATAATTATTTCCTTCAATTCTGTTATATTGCTTCATCAAAACATGATCAACTATGTTTTGTGCAATTCATACAAACTTATGAGGTTATACATGTCATCACCAACATGTATACTATCTAACTTTGCTTGACATAATATGACATCTATAACATGTTATAAATAAAACAATATACTTATGTAAACCAAATTCTATACTTTGACAATTTTTTGATAGCCAAATACTAAGTTTCTTTATTTCTAAGGTTTCCTATGAACATGTACATCATGTGTTGTCATTAATGACAATAATTACATATCACTATTAGCCAATTGTCAACATTTTCCTACATCACCCATCGTAGGTTTAGGCATGGTTGTACCTCTGTTAGGTCCTAAATATGTCTTTATAGGATACTCCACTAACTTATGGCTGAGCTAACCACATGAAAAATATGCTCCTCCAAAACTAGAACCAAATCCACACCCACCCTAAGAAGAACTAGAATATTGTGCACTCCCTCTTCTAGAGTTCTACTAGTTGCCCTAAGATGGATGGATCTACAGGGATTGCTTACCTTGACTTTGGTCATGCCCCTTTCCTCCTGTGGTACCTAAACTCTCTCCACCTTTTATAGATAATGTTGGTGTTGATGATCCTTATTATTGTTACCACCTTGTCTTTGTGTTAATTGGGCTTTACCCTACCCTATGACCTATGTTTGAGGGGATGGTACACTTTTCTGTTGGATCATGTACTATGGCTTTGAGATCTTGATCTAACACTAGTTCCCCTAGACACATTTCTCTTAGCAATCCTTACCTTCTCAATGGCAAGTGCAAGTTTCCTAGGCTAATAAAGATGGACACCCCCAATGATAGACTCTTTAAGGCCCCTAACAAAATATTGTGTGAGGAGTACCTCACTATAATAGTAGCTGGAATAATATCTCAATCCAAAGAACTTACTCTCATAGTTATCCATTGACATGTTCCCCTATCTATGTTCATGGAACTCATCAACATGAGCCTCTTAGTATTTTAGAGATAGGAAATTCTCCCTAAACCTCTCCTCAAAGATCTCCTAGGTGAGATCCATTATACTAATATGGATCTTCTCACTCTCCATATCCAACCACATGGATACATGTTCTCTCATCTATATAATAGCACAATGGGCCTTCATATTTCTTTCATACAAATTCAAGGAGAAGAAGCACCCCATATCTAGCAACCATGTCTTGGCCTTGAGACCTCCTCCTAGGCCATCAAATAGTGGCAGTTTAGACCTTTGAAGTTCCCACATCATATCCATGTAGATGGAATCTTCATCATCCTAACCACGACCTTTCCTATGGTAATCTCCACCACTAGGTGGTGTGCGAGAATATTCACATTCATTCCCATGCTCTTCTCCACCTCTATGCTCTAACATGTGGGAGTCTCCATGGTGAGATCCCTATTCCTAGCCATGATCCTATTTATTTTCCTCAACACAAGACCCCAACCAAGCTATAAGATCCTAAAGAAAATACACCAATGCCTCAATAACAACCTATTTTTTATTACCCTATCCTCCCCCTCCATCCTAATGTTCCTCCTCATAGTTCTCTTCTTCATCATTATTCTATCAGTTACTTGTTTGACCACTAGATCTATGTGTAGGAGGCATCTCTAAGAGAGAAACAAGATAAGAGTCAGAGTTATAAAAAAAAAATATAATATTAATAGCATAAGCCAAAATAAGATACTATATATACATAACAAAAACAATATCATAGTGGGAGCATAACACATAGATCCCAATGTTACAACGTGGGCTCTGATACTAGATGTAATTCCCTTCTAGGAGATCCTTGGAACAAGAATAAATAAAAGCCAATACATTTTTTTTTAAAAAGTAATAAGCATAGATTGGAACAATGTTGACATGCAATCTATCAAAAGATTTCAAGAGAAGACTTAATCATAAAATCCAAACATCCAACAAATCTCCAAGCATCACTACTTACCAATGCATCCAAAACCATCTATAAAAGTTTATACAACAAGAAACCATTAATCTCTAACTTGTCAAGGCCTAGGAAGGGGCACCACCCAAGAGGGTATCCAAAACACCCTTCAACTCTCAACCAACAAGTCTAGAGATACCTGTTGTTTTTCCAAGCAAGTTTTTACATAAAATATAGGCAATATTTTTCTAGTATTGTACAACACTGTACAATACTACTAAGTGATACTTCTTATAACTACTATGCAATACTTTCCAACATTACATGATATACCTTACTACTACCATGTGATACTTTACCAATGTCACACAATAAAACATACTACTATCATGCAATACTTTCCAATATTGCATGATATCACTTTCTATAGTCATACCATACTTTTCTAGTATCTCCCAACATTGATCTTCTATCACCTAGAATTGCAAAGAAAAAACCTGACAAACAATCAGAAGGGGAAAAGAGTTAGAACCTCCACACCGGGGAGTACCAAATCCATAATAGTCGAGGAGTAAACACTTGAAAGCATAAGAAAGGTTGCTTAATTCTAACATCTCAACCATAACATTTAATCCAATCATATAATGTAATCATGCAGAAAGAAGCATCACAATGAGCATGAATGTGCATAAATGAACTATCTCTATGAACTAAAATAGCATAGATCACATGGAAACACACTCTAGAAGATATAGAGAGCCATGTAAGCATCTAGCTCTGAAACTAAACATGGAGGAAGGCCAACTCTATACATTGGTCCCTAGTAATGATTAAGAAAGCTAAGTCTCCCAACCACATGGAACCTATAGGCCCACTCCCACCATACTAATGGAGATAGTGATCTAACCTCAAACACACATAAGAAAATCATCCAGGGCTAAAACTCACCCCAAATAGTACAAAGGACTAAAACCAAGACTATGAGACAATGCAATACAATAGGTCCTGATCAAACATTTTATGGGTCTACTATGTAGGGACTCTAGTGGAGAGTAAATCACTTGACATGGTGGAGTACAAGCTAAAAACCCAATGGAAATGCTCCCTTAGGAGGCCATAGTGCTATGTCATTGGATGAACTACTCAGACATTAGGCCCTTGGATAAATTGATGAGAACATACCTTCAGATGAGCCATACAAGTATGTAGTATTTATTATCTTAGTTAATTACCCATGAATTATTTAGTTATCACTTATTAGAAGCTTCTTCATGTATGCCTCATTAAGAATATGATATGGGGTTATGTGAGAAGCCCCTCCACTAGTTTACCCTACATACCCATGCTCATCACATGATGAGTGCCTATAGGAAATGCAATTTCCTAACCCAACCTTCATGAACATAACTCAATCAACAAGTAACTAGGAGCTTGAGACTCGCAAGACCTTGATAAGTGCATGCTTGTGTGGTTGTGTGTGCATACCAACTATATGATGATCATAAACAACAAGGGCTCCATGAGAAACATATAAAACACAAGTATAACAAATTACTCAACTAACCTATATTTAGAAGTATAGATTCAACACAAATCCCAATGCAATAAAATACATCTAGGGTTAGATATATATTCTTATTGATAATCAAGATCCACAACCAACTACATTGTCAAAAAAACTTGAGAAAGTTAGTCAACACACAAATTGAGTCAAACACCAAAAATGAAAAATAATTTAAAATTAAAACCCATTATGTCATTGGTTACAAGAGTTACAACTTTCAAATAAAATTTGGGTTCGAAGTGTGTATGCAAAAATAACAACCAACATAATGACACAAAACCCTAAACCCCCAAGTCCAAAAAGATACAAACACTTGTACTCATCCAACTGGGTAGAGATAGCATTCAAAAATGGAGGGGAACACTAGTTCTTAGCCTCCAAATAGTTTACTACCAAAAAAAGACTCCCAAATGGAGTGAAAGCAATAAAACAAGAGATCCCTACCTTGTAGAAAAAAGGGCTAAAATAGGAAAGTGCATGATAAAATGATTTATTTTCAGTCACTGCCAAAAGTCTCAACAAACAAAGGTCTCCTTGAGCTAGATCCAATGAGCTCAACCTCATGATGATCCCACACCCGTAGCTCCTATAGTGAATAAAATGGTAAATCCTTCAAAAAGGATTTTGAAATTTTCTCTTCAAATTCCTATTTTTTAAGTGATAAGTGAGGAAATAATTCCCTTTTGGGATATATATTCACTTTTAAAAGTGTAATATAATATTAGGAAATTAACTGGCCCACTAAAACAACCCTTTCTCAACCTAGAAAAAAATGGGTAATTCCGATTAAATGTAATTCAACTATGAAAAGCTATTAGGAATTAAAATAATTAAATTAAATATAAAATTCATAAAAACTATTAAATCACAATATTCCTTAATGAATTTTGTGATAAATGCGAGCCTCTAAATGCATAAACACACTTAGGGGTCTAATCACATAATGAAAATGATTCTACACTTATTAAATCATCTGAGGGTTTAATTAATCAATTAAATAGGATACATCAACTATACAGAGACAATATTGGCTAGGTAAGAACAACCAAATCACTAACTACATGTGCCACTACTAGGGATATAAATCATGCACACTACACAACATGATCAAATGCAATTACATATAATAATATAGCCAAAGTGATAAATGCATTAAATTACTTAAATGATCATTAATTTATTCACATTAAAATAATCTATTTAAATCACTCATTGCATCACAAAAAATCTCAAAGCATGAATGAAGTGAATAACTTTAGCATCAAATAAAAGTATCCAAAATCCAATAAGTCCATCATATAATCATAAATAGAGTATATGTTTGAATACAAAATAACTAGATATCATCACAAAGCATCATGTCACATCAATAACCATCCTAATGCAAATATGTTCAAATTGAACATTGTAGCATCTAATATCTATGATATAGGTAAATCAAAATATAATATCTATTGCCCCACTTTTTACCCTTGAATCATTTTGCAAAAGTGGAGAATTTTGTGTCTCAGTCAAGTCTAGGTATGTCTAGGTCTAGTTTTAAGCTACATTAGGTGGAAGAAGTCTTCATCAATTTTTTCATTTTTCCCTTCCCCCACATCTCATAGTCGAGTGGTTTTCCTTCATGTTATGAGTCTTGTAGGTAGCTTAGTACCTAATCCGATGGAGATTCTTACAACATGCAATAATTATTCACAAAGCTAAGATTGCTCATGACTTATCATATTTTTAATGAATAGAAGAGGCTTGTGAAAAATTGAGCATCGCCTTCTCCTTGATGGGTTTTCAACCCATGAAGGCAATTTCCTACAAAGAGCAACAAATGATGCTTATGAATCTAGGTAAGAGGATAATGAGATATCTTATGGAAAATTCCCATTTTCACTATGATACACTACCTTTGGAACATTTGGGATTCATTGCAATGCTTAGAATCATCTTAAATGGAAAATTCAAAATTGACTTCTCCTTGGGGAGTTTTCAACCCATGAAGTCTATTTTCCACCAAAAGCTATTGTAAAGGAAAAGAAATGAGGAAGTGGGTCCCTTTCAACTTTTGTAGTCCTTTTAAACTTCTCCAAAACCAAACGAAATATAAACTCGAAGGATAAAGCCTAAAAGAAAGCCTAGGGAGAGAAATGAAAATCATCTTCTCCTTAGCAAGTTTTCAACCCATGAGGACGATTTTCTGCATCCAAAAGGAAATCAACTTTGTAAGTGAACTTGACCCACAAACTATACACCAAACATCTTAAGATGATAATGGAAATAATCTAACCATTATGGGAAAGGTCTACCAAGAAGAATTTGACTAGGTAGATATTTCTTTATGGGGTAATCTGTTCATAATTTTTTAAAACTTAAAGGGAAATGACAAAGTAAGTATGAAAGAATGGAAAGTTACTTTTGGGCCAACAAAAATAGTGAAAAGACACAAAAATACTTGTTAGAACTCCCAAATTTACTATTTCAATAGATTTATCCTTTAATTCATTCATGTGGCATGAATCCTACAGATTAACAAGTGAATTGGGACTCCTATATAGATGGAAACATAACAGTTATTCAAACTACTAATTTTTCTTGAACTATTATTCTATTAAATTGCACAACTTTTTCAAACAATCTGTAATTGTGAATTCAATATTTGGTTCTTCTTCTAGATTCAAAATTTCAATTCATTTCATTACCAAATAGAATGGCAACCAGATTTGTGGGTTTTGATGGACTAAATGGAATGAAGTCCACACTACAGAATTTCATGGATACTTCACTCCATTTTTATGATATGGAAGACTTCCAAAAGAGGTTGAAATTAGAGTTGATTCATCCCAAAACTAAGAAGCTCTAGGGATGTGGACTAGTGGAAGCAACTAGTTTCCTAGTGGTAGTCCATTAAGCTCTAGAATTGATTTATGAATGCATAAATCATTATAATCCAGATACCAATCAGATTGTGTTACCAAATGATACAGTATTGATCTACATTAATAGGCAAACCATGGTGAATTGCCTCCAAGTTCTAGAATGTGAGGAGTTTTTAGATTTGATAGTGGGAGGAGTAGTTTTTGAGTTCTTCACAAAGAAGTTGGTTTGGAGGAAGGAGATTATGTATTCCTGGTCTCAAAAGCCATAGAGTACCAAGAGTAAGATCCCCAAAACTCTATTTGGTACTAATCTCAAACCTGAGATTGTAGACATTTTGGTTCTCCTACATAGACTAAAAGATGAGGTAGAATCTCTAAACTTCATTAAATAATATTTTTTTTGGTACAGGTTATTTGTTCAGAAACATAGTATATAGACTAGGCTCATGAGGTAAGTGAAAATCTTTCCAATTCTCTTAGTGTCGCAAAGTTCTACAACACCTTCTATATGTCTTCCTTTCTGATTTACATGCTAGCATCTCTACAATTATGGTTGGGCCTCCCAAGAATAGAAAATTTTCCTCATATGTGAAGTGTTATGAGTTCTATCCATGTTTGTAATAACAAAATAGTTAGGAAGAGTATGTCAAGGATAATGATGCATTTACTATGAGAATTTGTAGGGAGCTCTAGGGATGCCTAGAGAGGAGATTTAGCCTAAAAGAAATGGTGGCTATTAGTTAGTTCAGAAGCTATTTTATCCAATTTTCATCTTTCTCGTATTTGCACCTTGTAGCTTTCAATGGATTCCCCTTAAAGCTGCCCATATATCCAAGTGACATGATTGTGCCAATAGAGATCATGAGGTAAGAAATCCAAGTGAATGTGCTAAGCGACATCTTGAAGAAGAAGGGATATGAGTTCCCTATGAAAGTAGGAGCTTTTAGTTGCAAGTCTCAATCTGATGCAAAGAATATGCTTAAAGTGTTTGAGATGCGGTACAAATTGGAGATGTATGAGGTCCTGAGACCTATGTTTGATCTGAAGGGATATGTTAGGGAGTTGTTGTAGATTAGGAGTTTGATCAAATATAGTACCACTATTGAGGATTATTAGGTAGTTTATAGAGATGAATTTGAAAGTCAAGATCATGCTTTCGCCAAGCTCACAGTGGAGCAAATAAAAACATATAATACCAATTTTGATGTTGAAGGATTGGAAGATGATGGAAACCATATGTATAGTGATACATATCTAACTAAATTAAGAAACACTCCTATTAGTTTAGAGCCTTACGAGGATGTTGAGGAGGACTTAGATATCATGATGGATCGAATCATCAAAAGAACTAGAAAGTGGGTCAAATGGACTATTGCGAGGAGGAGTAGAAGTAAAAGCACGTTAGCCCAAGCTTCTCCAACAACTATAGCTTCTTCCTCCTCTTAAGGTGGCACAACAGGTGTAACCTTGGCTATTACTTAGGGACCAACTCAACCCTCAGAGGGAGGTGACCAACCTCTAGACAAGAACATCCCCATGGCTAAGACTTGTCATGATGGCTCCCTCTTGATTATTGGAAACCAAACTAAGGCTAAGAAGAAGAAGATGGAGAAGCCAAAAGATAGTGTCATTACCCCAATTCCCTCTCCTCATGCCACCCCAGTTTTCTCTCCTCATGTCACTATAGTTCCCTCACCTCATCATAGTCTAGTTCTACAAGTAAGTGCTACACTTTTGTAACCAAATAGCTCCCTAGTGCAGATAGTGGATTTGGGAGATGGAAAGAGAAGTAGTAGTGAATCTACTATATCTAATGAGGCAACTAAGAAAACTTCAGAGGTAGAAAAAGGCCAAAGCTCTTCCAAGCTCATTTCTTAGGCCCAAAAGAACCCCTTCACTTTGACTGTAATGGCAATTACTCTAGTCAAGAAGAAGATGTTTAGCATAGACTCACTTGGGATAGCATCCAAGGTGATAGGTATAGATTCCTAGTTGGAGGACACTTTGGAGAAGAAGAGGAAGAGGAAAGATGAAGGTTCTCCAAACAAGGATGCCTTATCTCTTGCAATTCACTCTAGGTCTACTTTAAGTAAGGTCAAGAAGCAAAAGACCTTGTCTATCCTTGGACAAGATCCTAAAACTGGGCACCTAACAATGGAGATTGTGAAGCCCACCAAGGATGGATGAATGAAAGATATGACTGTAGATGATTTCACTCTACACTCAATAGATCTTAGAGAGGCTAGACATGACATGAAGGTTGGCTTGTGGAATTCAACCAATGAAGTAATTAAAGGACAACTAGAAAGCCTCAAGTTGTCAAAGGTTGTGATGAAGGTAGAGATAGAGGAACTGAATAGATTTATTAGAAAATTGGTCACTCCACTAGCAAGTATCTCTAAAATGTCAATAACAAGTAATCCTACTACTACTAAGGTTCAAGCCCTTATCTCTCAGCTTCAGGAAGATAGGCACTTTGGTCAAATTGGTAAGGACTAGACTAGAAAGCTCAAATTGGAGGGAGTCTCTATTATAGAGAAAATTGGCAATGCCACCTTTAGATTAGAAATAGAGAAGGATAACATCTTTGAAAATAGAAATACTTTTTCCAAAGAGAGAGTGAAGAGTGATGATTGTATCTCTCTTTTGAAGATGATTATTCAAATGAAGGAAAAAGAAGTCATCGAAGCATGAATGGCTTCAAAGAATGCAATTCAAATCAGTAATGATCTTGTTAGTAGATAAAGGACTTAAGGAAATAAAGGAGAAAGTAAAGAAAGACCAAGATAGAAGTTTTGAGCTCATGATAGGACTTCATATAGATTCATAGACTAATGGCTAAGGGAAAGGAATCAATGGAATAACTATCATGTAGGAGAATTTCTCCAAATTCATAGATAGTTTAATAGATATATCCTCCAGTAATCAAAATAGAGTTGTGGAACTCTAGAAACATAGCAAATGCATACATGTGGCCATAGAGGAACTGCAAGATTAATTGAATGCTATGAAGGAGTTTTTTAGGGAGAATTCTAAGTGGCTCTTGAGATACACCAACATACATTTGCCTAGGCATGAAGAGCTAATCCCAATCATTGTTGTTGTTAAGACATATAGGGAAAAAGTTGAAAAGAGAAAGAAGGTAAAGTGATTCATATTTTACCCCTTTTATTTTATGATGTAATCATTGTAATACAAAAAACTAGTTTCTTTCCATTTTTCATTCTCTTGAAGAGATGAACCAATTGAACTTGTATTGTAACAGTCATCTCAGAATCCTATATGTATGAAATTGAAAGATTAATAAAAGGTCGGCTAATTTTTGGTGTGAAGTACTTGATGTTGCAGATTCAATTGAATGGTATTTTGTATCAATTATTTTCTATTCCATTTATGTTAGTTGTTAATTACATGTTTTCTCTTTAATCTAAATTGAGGCAAGGAACAAACGAAGTTTCACTCTCCTATTTCGAAGTAGTGAATGGATGTGATAAGTAGTATCATTGCATGTTCAAAGCGAAATCTCGTAGATTTTATTCCCTTTAGTTAATCTTTCCTTCTATGTAGCTTAGATTATAGCTGAATCAATTTAGTTTTTGTTGCTATGTCATTTTGAGTTATTAAGCTTTATGAGTTAATAAGATGTGTGGGTTCATGAACTTAAATTAATTCTTCAAAAATCACTTCTTACCAGAGTTAGATCCTATTTAGGCCTAACTCAGTTTTACCTCTCCTATTCTTGGGTCAAGAAAACACCCCATGTAAGTTTAGGAATGAAACATAATTCATTGCCAATCATAATAGCGAGCTATAACTATTAATTCAAAGAAAAGTTAGCCTTTTAAGAAACAACTTTTCAACTGTTAGTAATTAGATATTGTTCATAGTCTGGGTATTCAAGAGTTTGAATCAGAAAGAACAAATCTAATTACCAATAGTATCTAACCATTAGGTCATCTTGAATGCCCTCAAACATGAGTATCAAGGTATCTGTTGAAACAAAAATATAACAAGGTACAAAATGAAAACACAAGAGGTGTTGCACTTTGCACATAACTATATCAAGTTTTTGGAGATTCAGTAAGCCTCTTACTCTTTTCTTTCTACTAATTTTCACCATACTTTCAAAGTTTACTTGACATAATATTTTAGGCCATAACCACACATCCTCAATTATAGAAAATAAACATGTACCAACCATAGAATTAAGGTATAATAAGTTACCTTTGGTTTTCCCTCTTGTTCCAATTAGATTACCTTCATCATCAAATATTTTCACCTGTCTTTTCTCAACTTCTAGTTTGTGACTCAATTTATTCAACTATGGAATAATCACTACAATATTTGGGGTCAAATTGTGATGGAAATTTGCCACAGTGATGTAATTTGTGGTCATTTTCATATTTGTTATTTTGCAATTTTCCTCAATGCATCACAATACCAACATTGGAATCATAATTGTGATGCTCGCATGAGTATAAAAAATAAAAATCAAAACATGACATAAATTATTCCCCATTTATTTTGATTGTGGAGATCTATGCACAAAAGAGGGTAGAGAGCTTTGAATCTTGTCCTA
Organism: Cupressus sempervirens; assembly: GCA_028749045.1. Lineage (NCBI taxonomy): Eukaryota > Viridiplantae > Streptophyta > Pinopsida > Cupressales > Cupressaceae > Cupressus > Cupressus sempervirens. The sequence continues at coordinate 440,646,329 of CM053793.1, read as the reverse complement.
CCCTTGTCATCGGTGCATTTCATTGTTGTGATCTCTACATTTTGTTGTCATTTCCTTGCACTGTCATTTCATTGTTTTGTATCTCTACATTTCATTTTTATGCCCTTGCTCTATGATTTGGTTGTCCTGCCCTTATGATATCTACATTTGGTTGTCATGCCCTTACTCTATGATTTCATTGTCATGCCCTTGCTTTGAGATTTTATTTCCATGTCATGCTCTTGTGAGCTTCATGCCCTTGCTCTGTGATTTCATCTTTGTGTCATCCCCTTGCTTTGTAATTTTTTTGACTACCCTAGCTTTACAATTTTCATCAAGGGAGCTATGCAAATGTTCATTTCTTTTCCTTCTAAATAGATATCTCTTTGTATTTCCTTCTAAACATGTATATTTAGATATCTTTTTAAAGGTGCTTATTACATCTTAGTATAACAGAAAAATTGATCCAATTGAATAAATATTTCAGAATATAAATAATAAAACAATAAAACTCACTCAACTCATGCTAAGTGACTTACCTCAAGATCCTCCACAAAAATAATGTAGACCAAGAAAAATGGGTAGAGTTCGCAAGAAATTTGACAAAAAACATATCATAGTAGATATTTTTAGAAAGAAACTAGTCATAACTCAATTAAATGAGTCTAGTTACTTATTATCTAGGTTGATTGCAAATTCATCTATAACTATTATTAGATTAGATACAATAAAATGAATAAACATTATTTTCCCAACTAGCAAGATCAAATACAATTTTCCAAGGTGATAAAATTGCATATGCAAGGAATTGAAGAATAAAATCAATGAAGAGTTGAGTGTAAGGAGTTGAATAAGAAAGTTTTGCTTTTGTGTAAATACCATAATCATGAGGATCATTCCCTTGTAGAAGCCTCTGACACAATGACATTACCTCTAAACCATGCATAGGATGTTGAAGTGGTTCCCAATATTTAAATACTCTTATAAGCATTTGATACTTGGCATCATCATAGGGAGAATGTGGCAATAATTGAAACACTCTTATAAGCATTTGATATTTGGACTATAAATTCTCAAAGACACTTGCAAGTGATTTCAATGTCATAGTACCTACTGTAACACTTTCCTAGATTTTATCCAGTGGACCCCATAATATCCTCTATGTTGTCCAGTTGTTGTTTTTGTGATGCAGTCTCCTTATAAAGCCACTCCTTCTACTTCTCTTTCTAAAGCCACTCCTTCTCCTTCACTCTTATGTCTTAAATTTTGATTATCAAACTTCTGAATATCTGCCTCTACCTTCTCTAAAATCAATTTCACATTGTATTGTAACTCTAGCATAGGTGATTGACCATTAATATCTTTCATTCCAACATTCAAGTTTTCAACATTGGTCAAAACCCTCACTTGTACACCTCTCATGTCAAGCACTTTCTATACTATTTCAACACCCTATTCTTGCTTCTAAGCTAATAGTTCTCCAAGTGCATTTTCTTGTAAAATAGTAATTTTGTTGAACAATTGTAAACTCTAGGAAAGTGTATTATTGTTTTCACGTATGTATGTATATATAATAATGAATAATAATAATATTTTCATGTATACCAAAATAATAGCTAACATTACCATTGGATCATATAATAATAAAGTAATCAACCCAGCTAATCAACAACTAGACCAACTTAACTGGTGTTTCCAATGTCATAGCACCTACTACAACACTTTCCTAGATTCCATCCAATGGCTCCCATAATATCCTCTATGTTGTCTAGCTATTGTTTATGTCATGTAGTCTCTTTCTAAAGCCACTCCTTCTCCTTCTCTTTCTAAAGCCACAACTCCTTTTCTCTCATGCCTTAAATTTTGATTATCAAACTTCTAAATATCAACCTCTACCTTATCTAAAATCAACTTCATAGTGTGTTGTAACTCTGGTATAGGTGTATTTTCTTGTAAAACAATAATTTTGTTGAACAATTGTAAACTCTTAGAAAGTGCATTATTTCTTTCATGTATGTATGTACGTATGTATATATATATATACAAAGAGATCTTGTGAATTGTGGATTATTGATTATAAACAAAAAGGAAAAGAAAACATGAAATTAATCATTCCCTATTTGTTTTGGTTGATTATGGAGAGCTATGCGTGAAAGAGATGGAGAGCTCTGAATGAGGGTGGAGACCTCTAAATGTTGGTGCATATCATTGGAGATCTAGGATTTTTTTCATTGCCTTGTGATTGCTACATTTCATTGACATGTCATGCCCTTGTGATCTTCATGCACTTTCTCTATGATTTTCTCCAAGGGGAGAAGAGGTACCTGTGTAAATATTCTTTTTCTTTTCCTTCTAAGTATGTATAATAGCTTTTGTTAGATTCAAGGATAATTGATTATGATGATTTTTTGCATATGTTCATGTATGTATGTATATCAGTTCACTATGTGAACTATTTTACATGCATACATACACACTTGTATAGTAGTTGTGCTAATTTAAATGAATCATTCATGTCTTGAATTCACACAAGCAATTATCCTTGTATTCAGTAGAAACTATTCATACCAAACTAAGTATGTAGAAATCTGTTCATGTTAGTATTCTTTAAATATTGCATATATATAAATGAATAAAGCAATCTTAGGATATGACTTTTGCATTGATAAAAAAAATGTTGATTTACAAATCTAGACAAAAATGTGAAATAAGGTTGAATTTTACACAATGTTAGGAAATTGTATTTAGGAAAGAAAAGTATAGTCATATTTCAATCAAAAGTAAATCAAAAGGGTCAAAGAGATAGAGCTAGATACATGGAATAAACTACAAAACCAAAATTAATGGTAGTATGCTTTAAAAATCCTTACCTATCATTATACAAATAAAGTTTTTGTCCCTTAAAGCAACATGATTAAAATCTAACATGCTTTTTGCAAATGGTCTATTTCAATGAAACTCTAAAATACTTATATTTGGCACAAAATCAAAGAAAATCTTCAACGTAAGTTAAATATTGCTAAGGAAATCATTACCTTCTTAAGAGGGATTGTCATATGCATGAATGATTTAAATTAAGAAAGAAATTACATAGGAAGCCTAGTCAAGATTTATGGTATGTAATTTCATTACCATGCCTACATTTTTACTTCAATTTTTTTCTTGAAATATATAATACAATAAATCAAGCAGGTTGTTGAATCTTCATGCATTTGTCCCTTCAATCACCATTATGGAGGTGAAATTCTTTTCACACCCAACTACCTAGCTTGTAACCATTCATGTAAATGTCAGACTTGGTAATGGTTAATTCAATAAAGCTTCCTTGGTCTATTTTTCCTCCAAAAATATTATAAAATAAGAGATGTTTTGTAACAAGTGTACTATTATTAAATATATTTCAACTATTATTCTTTCTTTTTTATGACATGTGTATTATGAAATAATAGGGAGGTTCTATTGGCATTATATTGTATTTTTCATTAGTGACAACACTTACTCAATTAGGAATGATTACCAAGTTCATCACTTAGTCTACAATATATATCAAGCATTTAGTAGTTACCTTGTAGGTTCATCACTTAAGTAGTTCATACCAAGTATTCCTAAAGCTACCAAGTGAGTGTGTAGTCAAGCAATTCATATTGAGCATTCATGAAGCTACCAAGTGGGTGTACATCCCAGCAGTATCTACTGAGCATATGGTGTTCAATGAGCTTCATAGTGTTTATTGAGTAATGAAAGTGTAGTGTTTACCGAGTGAAAGTAAGGTAAATGAAAGATTTAGTTTTTACCGAGTGATACTATATCTACCAAGTCTCCAATGGTTACCGAGTTCTAAGCTACATTGTGTGATTAGTATGGAATGAGCCTTCACTTCTACTGAGTGCATGATGATGCCAAGTAATGCAATGGATGTCGAGTATCAGCAGGTTACCTAGTTAACTTGAAGAACTCAAGTTTTCTACTATTTGGATGACTCAGTAATATTTTTTTCACTTGTGTTTTGGCTAACCTTGCAATTGTAACTATTGGAATGGTATATATGTAATATATTATATCATTTACAATGTATGTATGATGTATCAAAATAGACATGTAATGCTTTGAGAAGAAGGAAAGTGAATTAGCAGAAGAGCAGAGTATTCAGCAAGGTCCACAAGGAGCAGTAAAGATTCATCAATCACAAGAGGTGATTTATACTTCAAGGATCTAATTAGAAATCAAGTTGTAAGTAGATCCACTATTTTATCCTAACAAGTGAATCAGTTTTATAAATCCTTTAACAAGGTAGACTTAATAGTCTTTGTATAAATCTCCTAATAGAGTGCATACTTCAGTATATGTTTGTAAATCCTCTAACAAGGTGGACCTAGTAGTCCTTTGTGCTCCTAACAGGGCATATCACCAAAAGTGGTCAATGTAAGCCTTAACAGGACAACTTCATACTATGGTAATGAAGTTTTGTGGGTATCATCCCCACCCCAGTTTTACTTTCTATTTGGAAGGTTTCTAGGTTACCAAATCACTATGTACATGCGCTATGAATGTTTGTTCTCTCATATATATAGTAGATTAGATGAATGAATGGTGAATAGTATATGTGGTTAAAGAGTTGAATTTTTTAAAATTTTGAAGTTACTGATTCACCCCTTCCCTCTCAGTAACCTATCATATCTTGAATATTTCCAACAATTGGCATCAGAGCTTTTGTGGTTCTCAGGATAAAGTTTGACAGCTTGAGCAAAGATCAAGGACAATGGAGATATTCAAACTTGATAAAGATATTGAAAATGAAAAGCTAGATCTTGAAATGGCCATGGCTTAACTCAAAGAAGCAAAGGAGCATCTTTCTCAATCCCTAGAGAGAAGGAAGGAACTTGCAAGACAAATAAATGACCATCAATATGTTGAAGAAAAGATTGAAGACCTTTTACCATCAAGCAGTTTAGATGAAGCTAATGAGGCAATCAAGAAACTCCTAGTAAAAATGGCTCTTTGCAGGAAGAAGTAAGAAAGCTTAAAAGAGAACAAGAAATCCAATCAATTAGGCTATGTGAAGTTTTGGAATAGAGAAACAAGGCAACTAAAGACTTAGAGACAAGAAATAATCAATCCAATCAGCATGAAGATCTTGTGGATCAACTATCTAATGCAAATGAAGAAATTATGAATTTGAGATCTAAAAATGGAAGCCTGAGGAATGATTTAATCACTGAAAGACAAATCAATGAAAGCTTACAAAGTAAATTAAGATCTAAAAAAAAAATCAATGAGAGAATGGTGAAATCTCAGGCAGACATGACTCAATTAAATCAACAAAGTGAGCAGAACCTTCATAGACAAAAAGATAAAGCTGGACTTGGTTATAAGGAAGCAGGTGAAACCTCCAAACAAGGTACCCAAAGGAATCAAAGACCTACGTGAAATCACTATGGTAAGTTAGGTCACACATCAAACAAGTGTTGGAGCAATGGAAAATGCTACAATTGTAGTCAGCATGGTCATAAAGCTAATGAATACAAGGAGAAACCAAAATTTGAAGGAAATTTTCACAAATGCAAGAAGCATGGTCACAAGGAATTTCAATGCAAATCCAAATCATTCAATCCAGCTGAACAACTTATTAAAGCAATATTTGGATGGGACTACAATACCTGGTGCATATGTCATTATTGTGGAGAATATGGACATATTGGTATAAACTATGCAAGACATCACCTAAGGAAGAAGGACACTACTGTAAGGTGTTGTACATGTACATAACTCGGTCATATAGCTAAAAACTACATGAACATAGGAAGAGTTGAAGATGAAAAGAAAGCTAAAGCTAAAAACATTCGGAAGCAGATGAGCCAATAGTGGATTCCTAAATCTATCGAGCAGAACACTTCAAATGATGGCAATGTCACTCAAGAAGTGGGTGACTCCACCATTTCCAATTAGATTCATAAAAGAGGATATGGAACTGCATCTTCAAGTGATATCTCAAGCAGTTCCAAAATGAAAGAAAGAAAAAGATCCAGTCAGTATTTTAGGTACAAAGGATCACAATAAATTAGGTCATACTAAGCAAGGTTAGTCAAAGACTCAACTGAGCTAGGTCGGGAGCAATACAAGTTTTATTCGATCACTGAATTGTAAGCTTCTATCGAGCAAGTGAATGACAACCTATCAAGCACTATGTCATCTTAGCTACCTTTGTACCAAGCATTTATGGAAAAAAAATTGTCAAAAGGGCAGAATTTGATTTCATTCTTCATTGCGATTACAAAGCTAAGAAATTTTCAACAATTCCAAGACAAATTCCAAGTAATTTCAAGCGATTTTCAAATTTGTTCAAAATTTTCTTACACCTACCAAGTAGCAATGCCAAAAAGAGGTTCAAAAATGCTAGTTAAAGGTGTGGAGTGGAAGGAACTAAATTTTAAGCTAGTACCAGCAATTGCAGAATCACTCGACACCAATGGAGCTCAATTGCAAACTCCACCAAAGGTACTTCTCATAAATGACATTTGTACACATTTCAAATGTTCTATTCAAGAGATTGGGAACCTAGAGATGGACAATGCCCTAGGAGAAATGAGTGTTGATGGCTCTTTGAAACCCGAGAATAGGCATCTAGAGACCAAAGTGTTAACCCATATCTCGCATATGCCAAGAAGTTTCCAAATTAAGTGGATTAGGTACATACTTAGTCATGTTCACAATGGGAAACTATGGTTAGAGAAGTTAGTGTTAATCACCAAGAAGATGATTCATAAGATTACTAGTCTCCCCATGCTAAGTAAAGCAAAAACTACCAAAACCCTAGGTTGGGAGGAGTTACAAAAGCAAACCCTAGCTGAATGGGATGGTAGAGGTTTGAAGGTCAGCACTGTATTTGATGTTGAATTAAGGTTTGGCATTCACATCATTGCCCACAAAATTTATAGCTCTAGTCATTTGAATAGTGTGCCCTATGAGGCTATTGATTTGGCATTCAAAATTGTGAAGAAAAATATTGAATTTGACCTATCAGAATTATTGTTGAAACAATTAAACAAGAACATGGACAACATAAGCACTTCAAAGAATAATCCTTGCAAATTTGGTTCTCTATTAATTTGTTTATTTTTCTATATTCAAAAATTCTCTCCATCAAAGGGCTTAGTTGTATGGAGAAAAGACATTCCAATTTTATATCAAATTAATGAGTTTATTGCTGACATGGGTGAAAACTTTGAAAAACTTATGGATAATTATTTTGAAGATTTCAAGGAAAGAATGAACAACAAGTTCTGAATTCCACCCAAATTGGTTGAAGATTACAAAGATGATGTATGCTTTATGGTTGACAATGATAAGGTATACATTCAAGTAGTCAGACCCCATGTTGCATGGGTGAAACATTTTCCTTATGAGGTTAATATTGATGAAGCCAGTGACATTATTGAAGCACTGGTAAATGAACCTATAGATCCTAAGCTTCCTACCTTTGGCACTTATGATGAAGCCAAGACTAGAATTGAGCTTGAAATCAACATACCTCAAGCTATAATCAAATGGAAGAGAAAGATAACAAAGTTGACAACTGCAACCAACCCTCTTATGCTTACTGAAGGAAAAGGTGAGGATGAAGAAGAAGAAGAAGAAAAAGGTGAAGAACTTGAATCAAAAAAAGAAGATGAACTGCCAAAGAAGAAAAGGAAGGTGATTATCACCAAACCTAAGAAGAAGCCTACTATAGTATTCTCTAGAAGAACTAGAAAAGGCAAGCAGGAAATTGTACTTGTCAAGCCTCCACTCACATTTGAGGAAAGGCTAAAACAATTGGAAGAGGGAGTTGGCATCACAAATTTCAAAGCATTGAAATTTGAAACAAGGACTGATGTAGAGAAAATGCAGATTGAGGAACTGGTACTCAATAAGATGGGAAAATGGAAATACTCCCTAGACCAGCTTGCCCCTCAAAATCTTCAAAGAGCTATTGGAGAGATTGCAACCAAGATGGGAGTTAGCCACCCAAATGGTCAAGGACATATATTACCAATCCCTAAAGAAACTTCTATCGAGTCTTACTGAAGCAGAAATAAAGGCAACAATGAAGAACAATAAAGGTAAAATGATGATTAGATTTCACACATGTTTGATTTTAATTAAGGACATTGAACATGTTGTAAGAGATGCAAGAAACATATGGAAGAACATCTATCATCTACAAAAGCCCAGTGATGATCTTGTTGAAATCAAGGATGATGATAGCAGTGACAATGATGATTTTGATAGCACTCCATCCATCACAGTTACTCCAGGAGAGCTGTATGCACTAATGGAAGAAAAAGAGGAAGAAGACAAGGAGGAAGAAGCACTTGAGGAAGAAAAAGATGAAGAAGATCCAGTAAAAATTGTAGCAGAAGTTACATCAAAGACTGTTACATCTACTTTGGAGATAGCTTCTGCAAGTGAGATTGTGAGCACAATAGTCACATCAATTGCTCAATCCTCACCAGCCACCTCCCAGCTCCAGGTATCTAAAACAAATGTGCCAAGCACTTCATCTACTGAGTTTTCTATCACCTAGTTAGCCATCAAGTCAACCTCAGCTCCTTCATCAACAATGAGTGTACTAGTAAGTTCTACAATTTTATTTTCATCAATTCCAATAAGTTCTACAGTTTTGTTTTTTCCAGCAATATTTTTATCCTTAACAAGATTAGATATTGCTATGGGTACTCTACCAAGTGCGATACCATTTTTCGGAAGTGTTTTAGTTTTTGATCCAATTAGCACTTCGATTGCAATTCAATCCTCAAGTCCTATCCCAGTTTTCACTATTAGCCCTTCTATCTCCACTATTGTGTCTATTCCTAAGGTCAAACTAGTAATCACAGAAGTCAAAAAAAAGCATCCATTAAAAATTTTGATCACTAGAAAGGAAAGTGGAAAAGACATTGACTTAGACATAGAAATGGTGATTCCAAAGATTGACTATGACAATGCTACCAATGAAGAGATGAGGTTAGCTAGTCAACTCATGGAGATGAAAGCTACGTAGAAAAAGTTAAGATCAGAAAGGGATAAGGAATATAGAATAATTAAGAATGTTAAGGATACAATTATAGATGCTATAGGTGTTGAAGTAGATTCTACTCAACACATTTTGATTCAGTTAGAAGAGGCAGTACAAAAATTTAATGAAGATTCTTCCGGTCAAGAGAAACTAATTGAAAAAGCTAAAGGGAAATTTGATAATAAGATGCTAGAGCATATTGCTCAAAAGATAGCAATCAAGAAAGTTGAATTGTCAACATTTTTGGGTAATTTTGAAAATTGTTTTCATAATGTAGCATCATTTTTTGCCAAATTTTGTGATGTTTCTAGTTTTACTAAAGAAATGAAGGATAAGCTAAATAAGATTGACATTGATATGCAATCAAGTGCATCCAAGTTAAAGGTGGACTCCTCCTCCAAAACCTCCCATCACACCAAAATTAGATATTTGGCAAATGTACAGGCAAAACTATTAAGAGAGGAAGCAAGGATCTAGTCTACACTCATAGACATCTAGAACATGATCCTTCCTATCATGGACACAATGCAAAAACATATTGCTCATTGCAAAAAATTGGTCTAAGATCAGAACTTCTCAGTGGGTAATCATATGATCCAATTATTAGCAGAAGTTCAAATTGCTCTCTCCACCTATCAAAATTTTCAGCAGACTTAGGATAATATTTTTGCCACCATCCTTAAGGTACATCAAGAATTTCTATCTCACTTTGGTGTAGTCATATAAACTATATATATGTAGTCCTTTGGCATTATTGTCAAAAAGGGGGAGAGATTCAGAATAATAAATGAGGAGAGTTATCACTATAAGTGAAAAGGGGAGTTAGCACACATTAGAGTTAGCATGTGTACATAAGTATCTTTGCATATACACTATAAGTCATCAAAAAGATACATAAAAATGTATGTGCAATAGTTCTACAAAGAGAAATTTTGAAAAACCAAAATTCATTGAGTCAGGTTATGTACATATGTTTTGGCTTATAAGTGTTTTGTCACTAATGCCAAAGGGGGAGATTGTTGGCATTATATTGTATTTGTCATTAGTGAAAAAACTTACTCGATTCTGAATGATTACCGAGTTCATCACTCAGTCTACAGTATATACCGAGCATTCAGTGGTTACCTTGTAGGTTCATCACTTAAGTAGTTCATATCGAGCATTCCTGAAGCTACCAAGTGAGTGTGCAATCAAGCAATTCATACTAAGCATTCATGGAGCTACCAAGTGGGTGTGCAACCCATCAGTATCTACTGAGCATACAATGTTCACTGAGCTTCATAGTGTTTATCGAGTAATGAAAGTGGAGTGTTTACCAAATGAAAGCAAGGTAAACGAAGGATTCAATTTTTACCGAGTGATACTATATCTACTGAGTCTCCAATGGTTACTGAGTTTGAGGCTACATTGTGTGATTAGTATGTATCGAGCCTTCACTTCTATCGAGTGCATGATGATGTCGAGTAATGCAGTGGACACTAAGTATCAAAAGGTTACCTAGTCAACTTAAAGAACTCAAGTTTTCTACTATTTGGCCGACTCAATAATATTTTGTTCACTTGTGTTTTGGTTGACCTTGTAATTGTAATTATTGGAATGGTATATATGTAATATATTATATCATTTACAATGTATGTATGATGTATCAAAATAGACATGTAATGCTTTGAGAAGAAGGAAAGTGAATCAGCAAAAGAGCAGAGTATTCAGCAAGGTCTACAAGGAGTAGTAAAGATTCATTAGTCACAAGAGGTGATCTATACTTCAAGGATCTAATTAGAAATCAAGTTGTAAGTAGATCCACTATTTCATCCTAACAGGTGAATTAGTTTTGTAAATCCTTTAACAAGGTAGACTTAACAGTCTTTGTATAAATCTCCTAATAGGGTGCATACTTCAGTGTATGTTTGTAAATCCTCTAACAAGGTGGACCTAGCAATCCTTTGTGCTCCTAATAGGGTAGATCACCAGAAGTGGTCATGTAAGCCTTAACAGGCCAACTTCATACTACATTAATGAAGTTTTGTGGGTATCATCCCCACCCCAGTTTTACTTTCTATTTGGAAGGTTTCTGGGTTACCAAATCATTGTGTACATGTGTTATGAATGTTTGATCTCTCATATATGTAGTATATTAGATGAATGGATGGTGAATAGTATATGTGGTTAAAGAGTTGAATTGTTTAAAATTTTGAAGTTACTGATTCACCCGTCCCCTCTCAATAACCTATCATATCTTGAATATTTCCAGTAGGTTCTAGATAGGGAGAACTAATAGTTTTAGTTTTTTTTTTTTTCTTGGTTCGTTCTTATCTAGGGTTACTAGCTTTTGTTTCTTGGCCATGGGCCTATCTTTTGGTTTTGGCTTTTTTATAAGCAAATGCATAGTAGCTAAACTTTACTTATTATTTCTATTTTAGATATTATGTAAAAACTTTTGGGTTTTAGGATCCCTATAAAATCGATTTTACTTAATCAAAAACATGTTTATAATGAAATATTTCAAATATTCAATATGATTGTTTGGATCACCTTTTTGTAATTAGGAATGTAATAATGACTGGCAACAATGATACAAATGGCTAGTTCTTTTTTTAGTCACAAAATTAACTAAATAAAATTATGTTAATGTTTAATATTATAAATATTATTTATTTTCCATTTTAATATACATGACACTAAAATGACCATCAATTTTTTTTCAAATGCTAAAATGTTTACAATTTTTCAAGGTGATAAAATTGCATATGCAGATGTATGTATGCATATATGTATATATGTATGTGTGTGTGTGTGTATCTACATCTTTGCATTTTATTGTCATGCACTTGTGATCTCTGCATCTCATTTTCATGCCCTTGTGATCTTTGTATATGTATGTCTATATATACATATGTATATGTATATATATCTATATATACATATGTATATGTATATATATCTATATATACATATGTATATGTATATATATCTATATATACATACATACATACATAGACACACATATTTGTGTCTGTATGTATATATACACTTACATATACATAAAGAGAAGTTTATCTAATCACCTGTTGGGGAAAATATAAAGAGACACATGTTTATAAGGAAAAGAAAAGAACATTTACATAGGTACCTCTTCTCCCCTTGAAGAAAAATGTAGAGCAAGCACTACTACATTTGGTCCTGATTTACACCACAAATTGCAAAAGAAAAACATGAAAGCCACCAAAAATTACACCACCATCACAATTTGACCCCAAATGTTGTAGTGCAAAGAGCACATAAATGACAAGGGCACAACATAGTAATGAAATTGTAGAACAAGGGTACGGAGATCACAAGGTTATGACAACAAAATGCAGCGATCATAAAGGCACACAAATGAAATGTAGTGATCACAAGGGCATGACAAAAAAATAGTAGATCTCCACTAATCTCTACTAAGGGAATGAAAAAAAAATACATATATCATAAGAGCATGACAAAAAAATGCAATGGTCACAATGGCATGGTAATAAAATCTCCACCAATGTTTTGAGCTCAGAACTCTTCACCAATGCTTAGAGCTCTCCACTCTCTTTCATGCATAGCTCTCCATAATCAAAATAAATGGGGAATGATTTATTGCATGTTTTATTTTTTTTGTTTATATCTAAAATCAACTTCACATTGTGTTGTAACTCTAGCATAGGTATTTGATCCTCAATAGCTTTCATTTCAGCATTTCTGCATTGAAGTTTTCAAGTTTCATGTTCATTATATTGTAAGGTCCCTCATAGTATGTGCTTATTAGATATAAATTTCTCTATTAAATATGTTATAGGAGATTGAAATGGATATGAAGTAATGTTTTATGGTATAAATGTCCTAATAGTAACTGAGATGATCTGATACATTCATGTTTTAAAAAATTAGTGATTTGAGAACTGCTACATTATCTTGACTGGTTAAACATTAAATTTTCACTAACAATAATACGAGGTGTTTCACCTTATGATGATGATGTTGATTATGGTACCTTAATGATTAGGTTATATTGATTGTTCAATTACTGATGATTAAATGTGAGTAGAAATGAGATAAATAGTTATTTATATGAAAGATTGAAGTTTTGATCTATGTGATTTTCCAGATAAGTTTTAAATATATGCATGTAAATTTTCTCAAGCTACTAATGTGTGAAATGAAGTGTGTAGGATTATTAGCCAAGAAATCTAACAGAGAATTAGAACTCAACCCTATGTATAGTTTGTGAAAACCAAGGTTGAGTCTAATGAAAGACACAAACCCCATTGTTTTGTATTTTATTTGTATCATAAATTGAATGTATGTATCATTCTATAACTATAAAATGTTTAATATTTTTTAATAGTGATTTTATAGTGCCACTTGACACTTATAATCTATATATGCATATTAGCATGATAATTAGGGTTAGCTGAGTAACCTAATAATCTAAGTCAAACTAGGTTAGTAATCTAATATGAATTAGTTGTTAATTAAGATTAATTACCCTAATCAAGGTTTAGTGGTAAGTTTGTATTCCTAGAATTTTTAGAAAGTCCAAATATTTCATGCAACTTAATAGGTCATTAAATAGTCCTAAAGACTATATGTATGGGTTGGGGGCATTTTCCACCCCTCTAGCCCCTTTCGTTGACTTTTGTGACCACTCAAATATCCCATATTTTCCTTTACTGTAAAAATTGGAGTTTCACCATGAGTTTGACAACTTATGCTCCACCATGAACTTGCCTTAATGATGACGTTAAGTTAGAAGACTCTAGAAGCCCTTAGTGAAGTGAGAAGTTATTGTACTTTGTAGGTGGTTGAGTTAGGAGCCTATTTAGTGGCAGGTTTGAGGGTGAAAGATTGTTCGCCCAACCTCTAGTTTTAGAGCGAAAAGTTAGGATTGAAGGAGAAGGAAGGAAAGCTCTTTTCAAATTTTAGTTTTCCATAACTTTATTATGAAGGTAGGAATCCTTCAAGCTCATGTCTTCATGCTGTGTTTCATTTCTTAAAGTAGGTTTTTCATATGTGTGTCTGTGTGTATGATAAACATATTAGGAATGAGATTGTAATGAGTTTTCCTCTAAATGTTTTCCTTCATGTTTTACATTTGATTTTTGAGGGAAATTATAAGGTTTTTGTTGACATTACTTACCCCTAGATAGGGAAAAAGTGGCCATGTATGGGAGAAGTGAAAGGAAATTTGGCAACAAAAATATAACCGTTTCCACATAACCCATAATAAATCTGAAATAAATACAGAATTAAAATCCACATGCAAGAGAATAGACAACATACCCACAAAATTGTGACACAAGATATGTCCTGGGAAACCCTCATTTAGGGAAAAAACCAAGCCTCCAAAAGCATCCATCACCATGTATTATTCAGCAAAAATACCATTGCCATACAACCATGGAAGCCTTCATGGTCATAGCCACAACCGAGAAAACTATGTGAACAAGCATGAATCCACACATCCCATGCCATGCTTTCAACCTTCACAAATGCTCCCTTGGCTAACTTTTCAAGCCTTGTCTTGCTCGACTCTTGCCTTTTGTCTTCTCCTTTTCACTCCTAGCACATCCACCATCATGGATCAAAATACACCAAGTGCTCCATCTTGGTACCCGCAACAAAATCAAAGTATTCAGCATCTCGAACATGATTGATCTCACCTCCTATTATGCCACTCCCACTAGACATACATAGAAGCCATCCAAAGAGAAAACCACCCAACCCGTCACATTAGAAGATCATAAAATCCTATACCAAATGAAATTCCAAGCACAAAAAACCTAATCCAAAGGTGATCACATGTATTTGTAGTTGTCAAAATATTCATAGCTGAAATAACACCCACAAAAGGTGCCAAACCCATCCAACTATCCATACCTCAAAGGTATAACAAGTGAATCTCATATCACTGACATATCCAATCTGCAACCTACAATCATAAGCCTCAAGAGCAATACCCACCACATATATACGAAGAAGCTCCCACTGCAAAATATAATGTCAAATCTATAACCAATCCACTCACAACATCTCAAAGAAGTGAATCCATGTAGTCTCAAGGACATCCACAATACGTAAACAAATAACCTGCAAGAACAACTCTCATAACAAGTCTCCATTGCTCTCCCAAATTCTCCACAACCAACAAAGGAAAGAGAAAGAAATAACCATGTCATCTCTCACATGACATACATAAGCACAAACTAGTGATCACAATCTCTAACCAATCTCAAATCCAATGTAAGCAAAACTGAACATCCAGGAAGATAACCAAGACCAAAGAAACCATGCAAATCATAACCTGTATCATGTCCTTCTACACACACCTCTAGATGTAAACTGTGCAAGTATGATCTCCTCCATAAAACCCCAACAAGAAGCCTCAACAACACCCAAACCATACCATATAACTAATCATGGATGTAAGCCTCTCACAAGAAGATCAAACTCAATAAACCATTCCTAAATCAAGGAATATGCCCAATATAAAACCATCTCCCAAACTTAACTAGCATAACAACATATGCAAATGGAGATAACCAATGCTTAACCATCTCTCAAATGAACCCTCTAGAACTAACTCATGTACCATAGCTCAAGATCTATATCCATGAAAGATAAGCATAAATATAATGCAACTGAGAGAAACAATGGGCTATACCTCTCAAGTAGCAAATTGTCAAGTAGATCAAGAGTGGGGAATGAGAATGCTCATCAAGATACCCAAGTCTCCAACCAAGACTCATCTAAGAACAATCTCCTCTCAAGTCCATATCAGGTGACTGCCCCTCAGACTTCCTGCTGAAACCATCAACCATCCCAACAAATACTTCTCTAATCCAAGAGAAAACAACATCACCACCATCTTTAAGTATCCATGAGCACCTGTAACCAATCAATCCATGCCAACTCCAAATGCAACATAGCAATATCATGAAGTATCCAGCTTATGATCAGTGTACTCAATACCAAGAAACTAAACCGAGATCAATGTCAAAGTTCCAACCATGGCCTCAGGAACATAAACATGACAACATGATCTTATCGTCTCATCCAAAGAGATAACATGCTCCATATGAATACTTCATAACATGTCACAACTCTAAACACGTATCAAGAGTATACCATGACATAATAATGAAACCATCCTCATACTAAGGATAACATGCCAAATAAAAACATAAACCACACCTTTACCAAGAACCCTGTGAGTCCTCAAGATGTAACCATCTCCACACACCATGAAGAAAACCATCTCCACATACCAGGAAGAACCATCTCCACACACCATGAAGATAACCAAGAACTCCATGAGTCCTCAAGATCTAACCATCTTCACACCATGAAGATAACAAGTGCACCATGCAAATGTCAAAGAAACTTTTGCAGCAATAGGATCTAAGACAAACCTCCAACATCTGCAAACACTCAATAAATATATCAATGCCAACAACTCTCACTCAACTATGGTACCAAGTAACCTATGGCATCATAAAATCTATCTTCTATATGAAGATCCAAATCAAACCAGGAACTAATCCTGCATTGTCATCCCCATCACTGTCACAAGCTCCCACTAAACCATGTATCCAAGCTATCCATGACATCATGATGAAAATCCATCCTCTAACCATGAGAATCAACCAAGGCATCAAACTATCAAAAAACTCAAAGTGTACATCATGAGCTCCTCAAAAGAAACCAAATAACCATGATCCTCAACCAAGAAGATATACCACCATAACCAAATCAGATAATCCAAGCTAATGAACATCAAGGATGTACCTATATAACCAATCATATCATGCCAAAATCCATGACACCATGATCACATCCATGAACCGAGCATCTGACTCTCAATATGTCCAACCTATCAGCATAGTCAACCACAATCTTCTGCCATGACTGTCCCTGGTAACAACATCTCATCCCTTCTACATGAAGAAAATAGTAAATCATGTGACTTAGGGCATAGACAACCCAAATCCAAGCCACCAATCTGAATATGCATCAATAATGAAAGATCAATGGGCAAAGACAACTCATAACCAAGCTATAAATGCAACCTGTAAGTATAGACCACTTACAACACTGCACAACTTGTAGACCCAACAAGTCATCATGCATATCCAAACCAAACACTGATAACCATATCATCATGAGACCAAACTGAAATATGAACTGAGTATACAATGACATCAAATCTTAAATCTCCAATGCCATAAACTCACAATGTTACCATAGTCAAAATATACCTATAAACTATTTAGATCAATATATCAACAAATAAATCATGTCAAACCTACACCAAATCCGAACCAATGTGTAGAGCTCTTCAAGAGCTTTTCGTTAACTACTCGAAGTCCAAAATTTGACTCCGTATGCCCAAGTTATGCCCTAATCCATGCTCAAAATAAACAACATCTGACTTTATGGCTCTTAAAACCTAACAAAATCTCAAAATTATAGAACCAAACCTACACCATGTTGTAGTACTCTGAATTAGCTTTCCAATGCCTATAAGAACTCTAAAATCTGATATTCTGAGAGAAAGTTATGGCCATTTTACTAAGACACTCTTTTTACCATTTTCAGTACAATTTTTCATTTTTTATTTATTTTTTCTATGATGAAAATTCTGACGGGATTAAATTTGACGGCCATCATGGGCTGAAACCAAAAAACTCTTTCATTTCCTCTTAACATGGCAAAACTAGGGCATATTATATATCAAATTTTATGGAAATGTCAACCCAGATCCAATGGTGAGGTTTTTTTTTACCCAGGAGGTCATTTCTGCAAGCTACCCCCAAAAAACTCTCATTTTAAATGAAACATCTGAAAAAATCTTTTTGTCCAACAATTTCACATGCCCAAATTTTTTAACATCCCATCATAACAGCAAATCCAAAGTCCTCAGATCTACAATAAATCATTCATATATCTTGCCCTTTCCTTTTATCCTCTCATGCATTCCCATGCATTCAATCTAGGGTTACAATAATAAAACCATAGCTTTGATACCACTTGAAAGGAAACTTGGCAAAAAAAATATAACCATTTCCACATAACCCATAATAAATCTGAAATAAATATGGAATTAAAATCCACATGCAAGAGAATAGACAACATACCCACAAAATTGTGACACAAGATATACCTTGGAAAACTCTCATTTAGAGAAAAAACCCAGCCTCTAAAAGCATCCATCACCATGTATTATTCAGCAAAAATACCATTGCCATACAACCATGGAAGCCTTCATGGCCATAGCCACAACTGAGCAAACTATGTGAACAAGCATGAATCCACACATCCCATGCCATGCTTTCAACCTTCACAAATGCTCCCTTGGCTAACCTGTCAAGCCTTGTCCCGCTCAACTCTTGCCTTTTGTCTTCTCCTTGTCACTCTCTCTCTCTACAACAACTACCCTTGTGGCTGCTTATATAGTAGCAAGTCCCACAAAACCACCAAGTGGTATTACATATACCATGTGCTAAAACCATGTGCTACCTAACCCACTGACCCCACATTTAATATTGGGCATTTAATTCTTTTCTCTAATATTAAATAATTACATGAAATATTTTCACAATGTTACAATACAAATCATCAAGAATGTTCCATAAGAATCTTTACATGTTGCACGTCCATCTAGGTACAACATTACGCAATAAAATAAAATAATAAAATAACAATATTATGCAATGTGTGCAACACCCATTATCTCAACAAGAAGGGCTTTAGTTGGACTCTGGTAGTATAGAGTCTCTCCTCATGTTGAGGAGAGGGAGAGAGATGGTGCTATGGGTCCCTACTCATCAGTACAAATCATGTTTTGTGTTTTTGGAAATTGAGAAATGAAAAAACAAAAGTTCTTAGGATTATAGTGTCGAAAGGGTATCTTTTATAGTGTTGTGCCTAACTTCTTCTACTTAGAAAAATCCATCTTCTACCTAGTTTGGTTTTGTGGTGAACCTATTGTGCAAACCTAGGATGGGAGTAAATGGGTTGAATGTGTTATCATATTCAATTTGTTTGTCTCCCAAGTTGTTTTGTTATCTCCATGGTTACCTTAATGAAATTGTAGATTTTGTAGTAGCTACCTTATTATGGAGCCAAGCAAGATCTTAGAGGAGTTGTTTTCAATTCAAATGTATTGGGAGATTTCTCCTCAGGATAATGATCTTGTTGTAAAAAGTTATTGTCAAACTTATTTTTGAAATGATTATGATCTCGGGTTTTCTTCCCTAGTTCTTTCCTAATGGAATCTTTGAATCAGATGATTGAATAAAAAAATTAATGAGAAGTGGATAGCCACATATGTTAAAAAAATTGAATATTATCCATGCATATGTTATTTCTTATAATTCAGTTTATATGCATATGTTAATTGGAAAATGGATGCAATGATGTTTTACCTTTTCTATGGTATTCCTATAATTCAAATTTGTATTCAATTGTTTAAGTGGTAATTAGATGAAATGATGATATATATATATATATATAAAGCCATTCAATTTTGATTTCAAACTATGTTAAGAAAATTTGATTATGTGAATAAAATTTCATCTCGTATTTCATAATTGATTGAAAGGAGCAATAATCCTACATTATTGTATCAACATAACATTAAACTCTACATTATAATGCAACTAGAAAAAAATATTCCATTGCCACATAAATTTAATAGCATTTGAAACTCTAACACTTTAAAAAAAAAAAAAAAAAATTCATGCATTTGGGAGCAAAAGCCCTCTGGAATTTGTTTTAAAAAAAAGTTTAAGCCCCCTTATGATAATAGAGAATATTCTTGTAGATTCTATTTAATACCTTTTCGTCACTTTCTTTTAAAAAAAGAAAAAAAAATAATGCAATTTAAAAAATAATAAATAAATAAATAATAATCTAACCAAAACTCTTATCTTATCTCTTGTCCTACAAAACTTTAAAACTTCAATTGTCCTATGTCACCCACTATCCTATTTGCTGCCACCCCTCTCCATTAATTAAAGGCAACCTTCTTTTTCTCCCTTCACGTGAGCTGGAAGAATTCCTAGGAATCCATATCATGCCATCCTTGGAGAGTAATTGGAATTACATGTTGACCTTGGGAGGAAAAAGGGAAAGTTTAAATTTGTTTGAAGGGACAGCCACTTGCTTTTCACTTTTCCATGTAAATACCCTTAGAGACATGATTGTTGAATCTTCTTGGGTAGTGTGGGAAGGGTGTTGGAGAGTGGACCACCCCTTTAAAAAGCCATCCATGTGTGGGTTAGGAGAGTTAGGAGTTAGAGAGGGGTAAGGTATAGGAGTAAGAGTAAGAGTAAGTAGGAGTTAGTTGAATGTGTTAGGTGGAGTTTAGTTTAGGGTTAGTTGTTAGGATTTAGTAAAGACAAATTATTTTAAATGTTAAGTTAGTAAGTTATAGTTACTTATTAGTAATTAATGATAGATTAATAGTTGGTTTTAGTTAGTTAGTAAGTTAATAAAGTAAAGTTAGAAATAGATTAGTTAGTTAATGTTTTATGTTGTGTGGGTTTAATTTGTATATTTATTTTGGTTAGTTAGTATGTGCATAGGTTTTAAATTAAGTGTTGAGTAATTATATAATTTAATCATTATTATTTTAGCATTATTAGTTTTAGTTTTAATTTATGTTTATGAGTAGATATAGTATATTGTTGATTTATGTGTAGGATATGATGTTAGGATTTAAATTACATGTTAGTATTAACTAGCAAGATGATTGGGTCAGAATAGGATTAAGGTGTCAATGGAGGTTTGTAATAAGTTTATGGTTTAAATAGCTGTTATGATTATTATTACTTTTGTGTTTAGAAAATGGTCAATTTTAATGGTTGTTTTATTTGTTTAGTTAGTAGGAGATTAGGAAGGCTAAGTTAGCATTATAGTTAGTAGTTGTTAATTAAAATTAGTAGATAGTTCTCTTTGATTATAGAATGAATGTTAGTGTTTAATTAAAATATTTATTATAAGATTGAGATTTTTATGTTTGAAACAAAATGTATTTGTTGGTAAAGTCTAGTGGTTAGATCACTAGGTGTATAGTTAAAATATCTTGTTATAGAATATCTTTATTTGAAATATCTATTTTTCTATTTTGAGTATTTTAGAAATACTTTAGAAGAATATTGTGTATTTAATTATGCATATTATTTAAGTGAAAATGACTATATTAGGATTTAAATAGATGATGAATTTAAAGTTGTCTAGATACCTTGATAGAATGGTTTGGGTTTTGATTAGAATATAGGTCAATGTCATGATTAGTTTAATGATAACTATTGAATGTGTTTAATTAGTGGTAAATAGGTTACAATAATATTTAGAATTAAGTATTAGTGTGTTAAGATAGATTAACCTTTAAATGTAGAAATAGATTCTCCTAAGGATTGATCTAGTATAGTGTTAAAAGGGATAGCATCATAGTCAACTTATGAACTTGGAGACCCTAAAATATAATTTGTTCATAAATTCATACCTTTGTAAATTGAACCTAAATGTTAATCAATCATGTCATTCAACTCGACCTAAGTGTTCTTGTAACACTAGGACTTAGGATTTTCAAACTAATACATTGCGCTAGAATACCAACTCTACATCTTTATGATGTGTATTTGAAACTCACTTTAATCCCTGGTCAAACTTTCTATAGGGTTTTCAGTGTAGCATGCATTTATATAGTGAATTAATTATCTTTATAAAAAAAATGTTGTGTTTTTGCCTTGTATTTTGGGCATGATATATATGTTTGGCTTAGTGATGATTTTTGCAAGTTAAATTATAGTGCATCACAACTAGCTTCTCCAATGATGCAATCACCCATCTATCTCTAGATTATACAAGCACTTGTTGTTTTACATAATCTAGATAGATACTGAGAGTTCCAAAGCCATAAACCTAAAGACCATCATGTATGCATCCCAACAATGAAAACCAAGGATGTAACCATGCATGTATTGGCATGCTCTCCCTATGAGGATCTCCAATATCTATTATTTTTGTTAATTTGGGCATCACTATATGATCTAGAATGTTATGAAAACTCATCCCATGTCTCTAGAAAATGTAGAATAGGTTTAGCATCCCTTGGCTCCTAGGAATTTGTAGTAGCTATTCTCACTACTAGAAGAATAACTTCAGTGAAGAGTTGAGTGTAAGGAGTTGAATAAAACAAGTTCTACTTCTATGTAAATGCCATAATCATGAGGCTCATTCCCTTGTAGAAGCCTCTACCACAATGACATTACCTCTAACATATATCACTATTATTTATGTATATGTATGTATGTATATATGTATACATACAAGCCATAATCTAGTTAAATGGGTCTACTTGTTGATTAGTTGGGTTGATTATAAATTCTTGTAGAATTGTCATAAGATTAGGTACAATAAAAAAACAATTAGTTGTACCCAACTAGTAGGATCAAATATAGTTTTCCAAGGTGATAAAATTGCATATGCAAATGCATCACTTAAATGCTAGGCATGAAGTGCATTCCCCAATTTATAAAAAATAGTTTTATATAAAGGCTCCATATGCTGGCCAAACAATGTAAGCCAAAGATGTAACCATACATGTATTGACATGCTCTCCCTATGAGGATCCCAACAATCTATTGTTGCTGCAATGGAAAAGAAAATGTAGATGTAATACATATATTACTATAGGCCATATTTAGGACTACATAAAATTAAAAAAAATGAAAAGAAAACATGACATTAATCATTCCCCATTTATTTTTTGTAAATGTCATAATCATGAGGCTCATTCCCTTTTAGAAGCCTCTACCACAATAACAATACCTCTAAACCATGAAAAGGATGCAGATGTGTGTATGTATGTGTATATGTATGTATGTAAATATGTTTGTATATATATATATATATACACACATACATACATACATACATACATATATATATATATATATATATATATATATATATATATATATATATATATATATATATATATATATATATATATATATATATATATATATATATATATATATATATATATATATATATATATATATATATACATACATACCAAGAAAAATGGATAGAGTTAATGTCATTGTTAATGGGCATTATATTTCCCCTATATACATTATATATATATACTTATTGCCCATTAATTCTACATTATTTGTGTGCAAGATTTTGAGGTAAGTCACTTAGCATGGGTTGAGTGAGTTTTATTGTTTTATTATTTGGATTCTGCAATATGTATGCAATTGTGTCAATTTTTTTGTTGTGCTAAGATGTAATAAGCACCTTTAAAAAGATATATACACACACACACACACACACACATACATACATACATTTATATGTATATATGTATGTATTTATGTATTTATATGTATGTATGTATATGTATGTATGTATGTATTTTTATGTATGTATATATGTATGTATTGTATGTATCTATATATCAGTGGAGATCTATGAATTGCATTTCATTCCTATGCCCTTGTGACCTTTGCATCTAATTCTTTTTCTTGCACCTATTCTAATGATAATTCTATAGGAATTTGTAATCAACCTAGCTAATAATCAACTAGACCCATTTATCTACATTATGGCTTGTTTCTTTTTAAAAATATCTACTATGATATGTTTTTGTAAAATTTCTTGTGAATTCTACCCATTTTTCCTAGTCTGTATTTTTTTTGTGGAGGATCTTCAGGGAAGTCACTTAGTACCTTAAATAGATCTCTATGTATAGACATATACATAAATAAATGTATGTATGTATGTATATGTAAGTATGTATGTGCCCTCATGATATGTGTGTGTGTGTGTGTGTGTGTGTGTGTGTGTGTGTGTAAACAAAGAGATCTTGGCACAACAAAAAAGAAATAAAACTCACTCAACACATAGCATGGCCACAGATGCAATGGAAACACTTAATGGTAAGTATATTCCTCATTTTCTCTCTCATTTTTCATATATTTATTTCATTTGAACTATTATTTCTTAGAAGGAATTTTTTAATATTGGATTCATTTTATGTAGGAAGTGACAAGGGCATTCCTGGATATACCCATATTAGATGTACAAGAATTAGTAAAGAATTGTAATGAATTTCATGTGAGCAATGAAGATGGACTTCCCTTAAGAGTAGCAGGGGGAAATGAGGACATTCTCGATACTTTAAAGATTAATCTCTTCTTTTATATTTTAGATGTTAAAAGGGAGTTTAGATGTTGGGGGATGGGGACAAATGAGCTTGCACCTTCATGTAATTGGCCCTACTTAGTAGAGAATATTAAACTATTCTCAAAACCAAGTGAAGTTCAACATTAACCTATGATTGTATGAAAACTAACTATGTGAATCTATTGGTTTTAGGCAATGCGAAAGGACATCCTAGTTCAACATGCAATCTCAATTCATATGCATATGACATCAAGTGGAGCTAAAAAAACCCAACAAGATTGCATTTTTGATAGAGGTTTGGATAGACCTATTAAATAAATGTAAACATGGTGGGGTTTTTCAAATCCTTCTATTGTCCATACATATAGAATGTAGTTGCACTTGCATTATTGATTCAGAGTGGCAGGATCTTATTTTGGATGCAATGAAAAAATGACATGCACCAGAAGATGAGAAAATGATATCTATTTAGTAGGTTTAGAACCTTTTTTGTACTTTAAAGGCTAATCCTTTCTTAAATACTTTAGATGTTAATGGGGAATTCAGATGTTGGGGGGGTGGGTGGGGTCAAATGAGATTCCACCTTCATGTGGTTGGCCTTGATTAGTCAAGAATATTAAACTATTCTCAAAATCAAGTGAAGCTCAATATTAACCTATGATTGCATGACAACTAACCTATGTGGATCTATGATTGCATGACAACTAACCTATGTGGATCTATGATTGCATGACAACTAATTGTGTGAATATACTATGAGCTATGAGACACTATATGTAATTCATAGACTCCTAACACGGTCAATATCCTTAACAAGATTCTTTTGTTTAGTGGATCATTCTATGGGTGCCATCCCCATCGAGCTTTTCCCTTGGCTAGGGCTTCTCTATTTAAAAAAATATGGTGTTATGAGTTCTCTTTGTGTATGGTTTTATTTAGTATTCAACATTATTAGTTTACTTTCATATATATATATATATATATATATATATATATATATATATATATATATATATATATATATATATATATATATATATATATATATATATATATATATATATATATATATATATATATATATATATTGTAAAGTAATTAATAATATCCAATTGTAGGGTAGAGTTTGTATAATACTAATTCAGCCCCCTCTAAGTATTATCTATTTCTAATAGTTCCATACTCAGTGAAAGGTAAAGGATCATTAATTCAAAATGATAAGATTATATGTGATGATGCATATTGGGTTCAAGGATTCAAATATAATCTATTGAGTCACTAGTACAATTAGGCCCAAATTTCAATAGTAGGCCATCCTAATTGTGATGACCACCTATCAATCAAGTGACACCATCATGACTTAGCTTCCATTAGATGGGTGTTGGACTTTTGCTATCATAAATTGAAATGGCAAGGGAGTTTATCATGATTGTGATAGATAAAGTTGTATTCCTAGGAACTATCTCACATGTGATAGTGGCCCCAATAGCTAGCAGTTGCACTTATGATGGTGTACAGATGAACTCTTTATGTGGTCTTGTTCCAAGGAATACAACTTTATCTATCACAATTTTGATAGACTCCCTTACCATTGCAATTTATGGTAGCAAAAGTTCAATACCCATCTTATGGGAGCCAAGTCATGATAGTGTCACTTAGGTGACAGGTGGTCATCACAATTAGGATGGCTTACTGTTGAAATTTGGGCCTAAATGTACTAGTGACTCAACAAATTATATTTGAGTCCTTGAACCCAATATACATCATCACATATAATCTTATCATTTTGAATTAATGATCCTTTACCTTTCACTGAGTATGGAACTGTTAGAAATGGATAATACTTAGAGGGGGTTGAATTGATGTTATACAAACTTTAGCCTAAAATTGGATATTGTTAATTACTCTACAATATACATATGAAAGTAAACCAATAATGTTGAACACTAAATAAAACCATACACAAAGAGAACTCATAACACCATATTTTGTTAAATAGGGAAGCCCTAGCCAAGGAAAAAGTCACTGGGGATGGCACTCATAGAATGATCCACTAAACAAAAGATTCTTGTTAAGGATATTGATCCTGTTAGGAGTCTATGAATTACATATAGTGTCTCAATCCTTGTTAGAGGAATAGGCCCTATTAAAAGTCTCAACCATGTTACAAGTTGTTTCAACCCTATTAGGAGTTGGTATTACAATTACAATTATATGCAAGAAGAGCCCACTACCCTAGCATGCAATTATACAATATAGTGCCTTTACACAAAATGAGATAGATACAAAAACCTCTTTATTGTTGATTGTTGTACTTTACATTGTCTGATTTGACATTAGAATTCACATCACAAATCTCTCATATAATTTTTCATGTCATTTACATATTTTGTATACACATCATATACTTTGCATTGACATTTATCACATCTATCACATACTTAGTCTCACTTCGAATGAAATAATTCTTTACTTATACTCTTTTCTTTCACAAAATTCTTGTGTAATTGTCTTGTTGTAGTCACACATTATGTTAACTTAGGATAAACATCTAGGATGTTGTCCCTAGAAAAATTAGTGATTACTTGATGATCAAAATAATTCGTTAACACTTTATTCCTTTTTTTTTGTTGTACTATGTCATGTTGTGAATATTGCCTGTATTGGTATTTTACTTATAACTTTTTTTGTACATTCCATACTAATCTATGCACTTAGGTACATCATCATGACACTCTAATATACCTTCCCTTAACATCACACATGCAAAATATATTTTTAGCTTTCGTAATACCAAAAACTATTTCTGTGTTGCTAGAGAAACTATCTAACATTTAGATAATTTTTATCTCTGACTATAGAATCATCAACAATATATTCTTTCATCTCATCTTGAGATTTATTTTTCTATAAATGAAAAACCTAATTCATACTACCTATCCATATTTCCAACAATCTTCCCCTTTGGAATTGATGGAAACATACAAGAAAATTGGCTAAGTCCCAAATTATTATACAAACAAATTTTCAAAACTAGCCTTCAAAATTTTTAAAAATTTCAAGCACTTATAACCATCTTCCTTATATCCCCTAATACAACATAATAATAAGTAACATTTCACCCCCTTAGTATATAACTATTTACTCTCTATACATATTATCACTTTAGATGAATTTCCTTCTTCTCCCCCTTCGACATCAATGACAAAGGTGTTAAAGTCTATTTACAAGTCAAAATTGTGTTTCATTACCTTTTCTTAGGCTAAAAAGTGAGAAATACAGTCAATAAAATTGAGTCCAAGTCTCTTGATATTCTTCTCCTATGATTCCTTGACTCCTTCTGAGATGCTGAGAAGAGCGCACAATCCATAAGATGATATCTCTACTACATTCAAATCTGAGTGCACAAAACAATCAAAAGATGTCTTGATTAATAGGCATTCCTCCAACTATCACTTAATTGTTCTTAATTTCATGGATAGGTGTTCTCTTAGAAGTGAGGACCTCTTTTTCATCCTTGATTTCCTATCTTCTTGTAGACTTATCTCATCATAAGTCTTGCTAACATGTGTTTCAAGTGATTCAATCTATACACTAGGTTGACTTAACTGGTTGGCCAATGCTTCCACCTGTATGCATTTTTCTTTTATAACCTCAATATCAATTTATTTTTTCAAGCTAAAAGAAATCACACATTTTCCATATAGAGCTTTTCCTTCAATCTCTCATTTCCTTAATGACTTGATGTAAGTATCAATAGTCAATAAGTCATTTCTTATATTTTGACAAAAAATGTCAAACATCTAAGAAAAATGCTTGGCTTGAGCTTGTGAATTCAACATTAAATGCTTGAATCATAGCTTTGGATCTATCCTCATGCTTAGGTTCAAGCAACTTCATAGTCATGACTTCCTACAACTTTTCAGTTACATCAATAAGAGTTTTCTACAAACTCTTGACCTACTTCTTTTCTATTATCTTGTTGAGGGATGATATGAATTCTGATTGATCATCATCATCTAAATGAGTGAGTGTAGCTAGGGTGAGAAATGTGTTGGATGCACTTGACTTATCATCCTTCACTACTTTCTTCTTCCTCTATTCTTCCTCTCTTCTCTTTTCATCATCCTCTTTCTTCTTTTCATCTTCCTTCCTTTTGATTTATTCATCATTTTTCCTCTTTTCATCTTCTTCTTCCTTCTTTTCTTCTACTTCTTTATTCATCTTCTCTTCTTCTTCCTCTTTTTCTTTTTATTATTCTTCTACCATCTTCCTCTTTACATCTTCTTCTTCCTTCTTCGTATCTTCTTCTTCCTTCCTATTCTTCTCTTCTTCTTCTTTCCTCTTCTTGTCTTCCTCTTCCTTCCTTCTCTTCTCTTCTTCTTCTTTCCTCTTCTTGTCCTCTTCTTTCTTATTTCTCTTTCTTCTTTTTCTCTTCTTCTTCTTTCTATTTATTTTCACATCTTCTCTTTGTCTCTTCTTCCTTTCTTATTCTCTCTTTTCATCTACTTTCCTCTTCTTTTCCTTAGCTTCATTCTTGCTCTTCTCCTCCTCCTCATATGAGATGTAGTAATTAATGATATTACCAACAATATTTAGCCTAATATCCTTGAAAGGATCTTTTTCAATGTTAATTGTTACACTCGCATTACCAACTTGCATAGTATCTTTTCCAATGGAGACTTGTGAAGATAGATCTTCCATCTGAGTGTCCTTATCTTCTAGTGCTTTTGCTACTAAAGTACTCTATTCAATAGATATAGGGATTTCTCCCCCTAACTTCATGCTCACTTCTTTGGGTATTGAAGTCATGTACTTAACAATAGATTCTTTTGTATCCTTTTCTACCTCTTCATAATTGGCCCCCATCAAAAGAATATAACTTCTTTTGTTTCTCGGCAAGGGCTCAATTCCCTTTATTATGTCTTGAAATTTTTCATCGCTATTAACTTTGTAAATCTTTTTGATCATATTTTCTCTAATTTTATTGTCTTCACCAATGATTCTTCTTTTATTTATTAATCTATTATATATATCCTCTGGTATATGTCTTTGAACATCTTCCAATCTCTTATTCTTCAAGATCATATTCCTCACTACTACATTTTCTAATTGAATTCTATCCATATTTCTATACATGCTATAAAATTTATTTAACTAAATGAAATTATAGTCATTAATTATTTTCATATTCAATTTCTATACCTTTGGCTTCCAAGGTCTTTGTAGTGGTTGTCCTTGTTAGAGTAAATAATTAATTTATTAAATATTTATTCTATTTACTTAAGCTTACTTAGGTAAATGCATTTTATTTATTAGTTTTAGTCTAGGAGTTAGATATAAGTTGTTGACAATACGGGAGTTTGTTCTCTCCTAAGTCATACTTACCCTCTCATATTGTTCGAGGACTTTCCACCTCAAGTGGATGTATGCTTAGTTGTCACACTTATCTCCTAGCATCTTCTAGCTTGTTCTAGAAGATTCCTTGAGCTCTTTATAAGTGAGCTCTCTCATTATATTTTCATATCACTTCTCATTGTAAATATATTTTTCTCTTGTGTTTCAATATCTTGTGATCTCTCATGTCCATTTAGGGTTTTTCCCTTGCTCCATGCTCTTCTCTCCTTGGCTTCCCTTTGATAGGTTTTCACATGCAGGTGATCTTGGGCATCTTCATCAACTCCAACATGGTATCAGAGCCTTCCTGCTACTACTTTGTTGAAGGATTTTTGAAGCCCTGATTTGAAGTCACAAACCCTAGTTTGTTTGTGCTTTTTTTTTTCAAATCAGGGGAAGAACAATTTTTTAGAGCACATTGGGCCCAAACGGACACTGCCATTGGATCTGGAAGGTCGTTTGCAGTTAGGATTCATATAAAGCTTTTCAATTTTGGAGATAGAGCTCTGAGAGGAAAAAAAAATTTTAGTTGCAGGGCCATACGGACCTATACAGATGATTGGCATTCAAAAAATTAAAAAAAGGGTCGCAGGCCATGCCACTGCAGCATCGCCTAGTGGCCACTACAGGGCTGCCTTGTTGCAACCCATGCTCCACCGGTCATCTGTTCCTCCACTGCTCAACCTCCACCACATTCCGTTAGCCACTCCACCTAGTTCCTGCCACTCAGCTCCATGAGGTCTACATTCCTCTGGTGCTCGGCCCTGTTCTGCCACTTCGACAGTGTAGCACCTCCTCTATCTACCACTCTGGCCCAGCTCCTACGGCCCCCGTGCTCCATCAACACTTTGTTAGCTGTTGTAGACAATTAATGATTGACACATGAAAGTACCACTGACCTTGTCACTACCCACATGGCTATTCTACCCAGTCAGCGCCTGCACACTCGTCAGCATCCAGTCTGTGTGAGGCACGTAGTAGGGTTGCCACATGGCACTTTGCCACATGGCCCCTACCACGTTGGCCATATGCCACATGGCTACCACATGGACTACCACGTGGTGTGCCATGTGGCCTTCTTTTTTTGCACTAACAGCTAATGGACCGTCAAATTTTTTCCAGTGGAATGCTGACATCAGCATTGCATCACCCTTGCATGCACCTCTCCTAGTTATGTTTTGGAGCTACTGTTGGATTTTTGGCCATAACTTGAGCATATAGAGGTATTGTTTCGATCTAAAAGAAGCACCAAAAAGATGGTTCCAAGATGGAGACATTGGTGTAGGTATTTTTAGGTTTTGATGCTTTTTTATTACCTATTTTTAGTCAAAGTCTGAAGTTATTTTTTGACTCTGGCAAGCATATCTTTTGCGTACCATGCCCATTTTTTGAAAACTATATATTTTTGGAAAGCTGGCTTTGTCACCTTTTCAAAAATGTAGTCACTTTTTTATTTTTTGGCCCATGCTCTTTCTATCATAGTTTTGGCATTTTTTCTATATGGTGGATATTTTGAGTGTTTTAGGCTTGAGGATCATTTTCCTGGCATGGTTTCCTTTGTTTTAGGCTATACTTTGTTTTGCTGCAGCTTGTTTTTAGTTTTGATCATTGTAGCTATCATTTTGAAGCTCTTTTATGTATCATACTAAGATAAAGTGCCACTTTTGCATTCTGGGGGTCATGAACGTTGTTTTTGAGTCAGTTGTACATGCACTCTTTTCATAAAGCACCATGGGGGAGATAGTTGTTTGCTATTTTAGGAATTCTCCCTTTGTCAAGTGAGTGTCCCTTCCATGACATTAGCCCATGCAGATTCAGTTTGACCGTGTCTTTATAAGTTTCTATACCTCTTTCCCTCTCTCATCATTCTTGGTTCATTTGCAAGAGACTTTGGCCCACCTTCTCAGTTTCTTATCATCACACCCTATCTTTATTAAGGGGGAGTTGTGTTGTTGTTCTAATGCATTTTTGGTTTGATGGTTCATTAGTGTGAACTATGTATTCAATGGTTGATCCTATGTACAAGGCGATTGTAGTGGCTGGCTACCCATGCATTTTGGTGAGATGGATCATCTACCATATAGACATGCTTGGTTCATGCCTTGTTCTTCCATGGATGTTCTTCAGATTAGAAGTTTGGAAGATTTTTAGCTTCTTCATGCTTCAGTGATGCTTCTTCATGATCACTCCTTGTTCCTATTTTAGGGGACATTTCCCTAGTTGGAGACTTCTTCAGTTCTTCACTAGGTTACCTCTTTTTGGGGGAGGGTTTTTCCCATGTGGTTTTCTCTCTTTCCCCATTTACAGAGGTTGCATCTCTTTGCATTATTCATGGGTACCTAAGATGGCCTCATTGCCAGGACCCATTCTGCATTTCATCTTAGTCTTGTGAACTTAAGACATTTTCCTAAGTTGCACTTAAGGGGGGTGTTAGAGTAAATAATTAATTTATTAATTATTTATTCTATTTACTTAAGATTACTTACGTAAATGCATTTTATTTATTAGTTGTAGTCTAGGAGTTAGTTATAAGTTGTTGAAAATATGAGAGTTTGTTCTCTCCTAAGTCATACTTATCCTCTCACATTGTTTGAGGACTTTCCACCTCAAGTGGATGTATGCTTAGTTGTCACACTTATCTCCTAGCATCTTCTAGCTTGTTCTAGAAGATTCCTTGAGCTCTTTATAAGCGGGCTTTCTCATTGTATTTTCATATCACTTCTCATTGTAAATAAATTTTTCTCTTGTGTTTCAATATCTTGTGGTCTCTCATGTTCGTTTAGGGTTTTTCCCTTGCTCCACGCTCTTCTCTCCTTAGCTTCTCTTTGACAAGTTTTCGCATGCAGGTGATCTTGGGTGTCTTTGGAGTTGGGTTTCATCAACTCCAATAGTCCTTGCTTCACCAACTACCTATTTTGAAGGTCTATTCTCTTCATCTTTAGATTTATCAAATTCAACCATCTGCAATGTCTTTCTTCTCTTTCCAAGGCCACTTAATAGTTTCTTGGTCCTTTTCTTGCTAGATGACTCAACCTCTTGTTTCACCTTGGTGAGTCTTTCTAAATTTCTTTTGGCTAGAGGAGTAGATGATTTTCCTTCTACAATTTATAACTCCTCTTCATCATACCTCTTCAAAGGTTGTACAATAATGGGTTGTACTTGAGCTACTATGTATAGGGAGTAGTAGGTGTCTATGAAGTAGATCCTTCTACTATTACTCCCTCTGAAGGTGCTTCTATAGCAATAGTAGTAGATACAAATACCTTAGTTTGACCACTAGCCTTCAAATCCAAGGCTATACCCTTTATCTCATTGAATTCTTCTATGATCATTCTTGATTCTTTGAGAATTGACTCAATTTTCTTCTCAACATTCTTCTCGATTTCCTTACTGTAGAGCTTGCTCTCTACTTCTCTTATTTTCATTACACAAGTTCCTCATCTAGGAGTTTCCTTGTCCTCTTCAAACTTGAGTATGACTTTTTCTTACCCTTCAATTATATATCCACTTAACCTATAGCTCATGGGGTCTATGAACTTAATTCTCAGTACAATAGTTGTTGGAAATAATCAAGACTAGCAAGGTTACTAAGAGGGGAGGGGTGAATCAATAACCTCAAAACTTTTGACAAATTTAGTACTTCATAACATAATCCAATTATCATCAATAGATCTAATATACTACATGCATGAGAAACTAAAAGTACAAAACACTTTGAACACAATATTTGGTGACCCATAAACCTTCCAAATATAAAGTAAAACTAGGGTGGGGATGATAACCACAAAACTTCAATACTATAGTATACAAAGTTGGCCTATTAAGGCTTACAATGATCACTTCAGATGATCTACCCTATTAGGAGCAATTAGGACTACTAGGTCCGCCTTGTTAGAGGTTTTACAAACATAAATGAAGTATGCACTTGGTAAAGAGATTTAAGAAAAGATTGTTAAGTCTACCCTGTTAAAGGATTTGAAGTTGATTCACCTAGTAGGATGAAATAGTAGATCTGACTTACAATTGAATTACTGATTTAGATCTTTGAAGTATTGATCACCTCTTTGTGATAGATGTAACTTGAGTAAGCTTGAATTGACCTTGCAATACACTTTGCACTACTATTGATTCACATTCACATACCTTTGATTCCATTTACATTTACACTTATTAAAATCATTACACTTGGGTATGATACAATACAATACATTATATATATAACAACACAATTTTCATAATTACAAGGTTGGTCAATACACAAGTAAACACCAATATTCTTGAGTTGGCCCAAATGTAGAAACTTAGGTTTTGAAAATTGACTTGGTGAATTTTTGATACTCAACATCCACTGCATTACTTGGCATCATCATGTATTTAGTAGAAGTAGAGGCTTGATCCATACTAATCACTCAATGTAGTTTCAAACTTGGTACATACTAGAGACTCAGTAGATACTATGTCACTCAATAGAAACTAAATTCCACATTTACCATGCCTATACTTGGTAAACACTAATCATCCCATCACTCGGTTAACACTAACTTCACATCACAAGAACTAATGACTCAGTAGACACTATGAAGCTTGGTAACCGTTGAACTACTTGGTAGGAACTGAATTGCTCAGTAAGAATTGTCAAATTTGGTAAGCATTGAAATGCTTGGTATGAACTATGAAACTAATTGAAGAGCTTGGTAACCACACAAAATCTGAATAAGTGTTGTCACTAATAATAAACAAGACTTAATGCCAACAATCTCCCCCTTTGGCATTAGTGACAAAAACACTTATTAGCCAAAAATTATGTACACTGTCATGTTGATTTTTATTTTTCAAAAATTGTCTTTGTAATTTTGTTATATATACATTTTACATATATCTCCCCCATACAATATACATATAATATCATACAAATATGTCTCCTCCTTATCTGCATGTCTCTCTTCCCCTTTTTGACAATAATGCCAAATATTTAAAATCTACCTATATAGAGACACCAAAATGTGAGAGAAACTTAGAATGTACCTTAAGAATAAGAGTTAAGGTCTTGTCCCAATTTTCTTGCAAAATTTTGTAGTTTCAAGTGCAACTTGGACTTCTATAGAGAGTTCAATCATACTAATTGCAATTGAAAAATTATTGTCATGGATCAATGTTTTAGAATAAGCAATATGCTTCTACATTGTATCCATGATAGGAAGGATCATGTTTTGGATGTCTATAAGTGTAGACTAGATCCTTGCTTTCTCTCTTAATAACTCTTCCTACATATCTAATAGGAATCTAATCCTCATGTGGTGTGTAGAGCTTGAACTGGGGTCAAGTTGCAACTTCTGTGCACTAACCTTTAGATCCTCATTAATCTTATTCAATTTTCCCTTAATTTATTTTGTATTCTTGGTAACATCACATAACTTAGCAAAAAGAGATGTTACATTTATGTAGGAGGATTCAATATTTTCCAAAATTGAAGAGAGCTCTACCTAATGGATAGCTATTTCCTAAGCAATTTGCTCGAGCACTTTATTGTCAAACTTCTTCTCTGCTTTCTCTATTAGCTTTTCCTAGCCAGTAGAATCCTCATTGAATTTATTAACTACCTCTTCTAATTGTAAAAAATTGTGTTGAGAAGAATCAACATCAACACCTATAGCCTCTGTCAAAATGTTCTTAGCACTCTCAATAATTTTGAATACTCTATCTCTCTCTTCTCTTAGTTGCTTCTGTTGGCCTTCTTTTCAAAAAGCTAACTGACTAATCTCATTTGGTCTATAGTAGCATTGTCAAAATCTGACTTGGGAATCTTAATCTCCTTATCTAGATCTATGTCTTCCTCAATTTCCTTTCCACTCATTAGAAGTCTTAGTGGTGTCTTTGGTTCAACTTCTGACATTAATGCATTAGATTTTGAAATAGAGACAATGTTGGAAATAGTAGGGCTTGCAGTAAAAACTTGTATAGTGCCTACTGATGGAATACTTATTGGAGTACTAAAAGAATCCAAAATTTTTGTGCTTAAAAAACTTCCCAAAATTGAAGTATTTATAGGTGGAGTACTGACAGAAGTATGCATAATTAAAGAACTTACTTGAGTATGTACACCTGAATTAATCAAAACTGAAGAATTCAAAATTGTAGAACATGAAACTATACTTACTACTGATGAACTAGACTTGGACACTAAAGAAGTAGAAGGCTATAGCTTAGTAGATGAAGTGGTAGATAGTTCCATTAGTGATACTTTGAGCTAGGAGGGAGAAAAGAGTGATTGGACATTTGATGTATCTATTGTGGTCACAATCACACTTGTTGAAGCTATCTCCATGATTGATGATGTTGCTAATTTTGCTAGAGAGTGAGGAAGGGATGCTATGAAATCTGTAGCTATCTTAATTGGATCACTTTCTTCTTCTTCTTCTTGCTTGTCTTCCTCTTCAGCTTCATCATCTTTTTCTTCTTCATCATCCTTCATCAATTCCTAATATTCTTCAGTATTAATGGTGACACAAGGAGTATTGTCTTCTTTATTTTCTTTATCCTTGTCACTGTCATTATCATCATCATTGATTTCAACTAGATTCTCACTAGGTTTGTGTAGATGATAAATATTTTTCCACATAGATGTAGCATCCTTCACTACATGTTCTATGTCTTTTACCAAAATTAAACAAGTATGAAATTTGATGGTCATCTTATCTTCATTTTTCTTCATGGCTTCCTTTACCTCAACATTGGTAATGGTCAGTAACAATTGTCCCAAAGAATGTTCATATATGTCCTTTGTTGTTTGCATGGATGATTCCAATCTTGGCTTTAATCTTATTAATAGCTCATTAGAAATTTGAGGTTCAATTTGATCAAGGGAATATTTCCATTTTCCCATCTTTTTTAATACCAACTCCTCAATCTACATTTTCTTAGCATCTGTTCTAATTTCAAACTTTAAAGCTTTGAAATTGGTTATTCTAGCACCTTCTTCCATTTTCTTTAGTATTTCCTAGAGGATGAGAGGGGGCTTATTAAACACAACTTTTATACCACCATTCCTTTTACATCTTCTATAGAATACTACAGTGGAGGGCTTGGGTGGCTTGGTGATAATCACCTTGTCTCTTCTTTGTAGGCTCTTCTTCCTTTTTTGATTCCTCTTCTTTCTCAGATTCTTCTTCATCTTCACCTTTTCCCTCAGTAAGCATAAGAGGGGCACTTACTATTTTCAACTTTGATATTCTCCTCTTACCTTTATTCATTGCATGTGGAAGATTGATCTCAAGTTCTATTCTTGCTTTAGCTTTGTCAAATGATCCAAAGAGAGGTGTATTTCGATCTATAGGCTCATTTACTAGTGCTTCAATTATTTCCTTTGTCTCATCAATATTAATCTCATAGGGAAGAGTTTTTACCCACACTTTTCTAGGCCTCACTACCTAGATATATACTTTGTCACTATCAACCATAAAACATACATCATCCTTATAGTCTTCAACTAATTTCTGTGGTATCTGGAACATGTTATTCATCTTTCCCTCGAAAGCTTCAAAATAATTGTCCATGATGCTATCAAAATTCTTACCCTTTTCAACTATAAACTCATTTATCTGATATAACACGAGTGTGTCTTTTCTCCATACCATTGTGCCTTTAGAAAGGAAAAACATTTGAACATAAAAGAAAAAACATGTCAACAAAGATCCAAATTTGTATGGGTTATTCTTCGAGGTTCTAATGCTTTCCATATTCTTATTTAGCTATTTCAACATCAAATCTTCTAGGTCATATTCCAAATTCTTCTTAACAACCTTATAAGCTAGGTCAACTACCTCACATGGTACACTGTTGAGTCAACTTGAGCTATAAATCTTATGATCTATGATGTGAATGCCAATTTTGAGTTCTACATTAGATACATTGCTAATTTTCATTCCTTTGTTGTCCAACTCAGCTAGGGTTTTCTTTTGAAGCTCATCTTGATCTAATGTTTTTGTGACTTTATCCTTGGTAAACATGGGAAGACTAGTAATTTAATGAATCATCTTCTTTTTAATCAAAACTAGTTTCTCTAGCCACAATTGACCATTATGAACTTAGCTCAAGATATACCTAATCCATTTGATTTGAAAGTTTTGTGGCAGGTGAGGAATATGGGTTAAGCCTTTCTCCTCTAGGTGTTTATGCTTGGGCTTAAGAGTTCCATCCACATAGAGTTCACCTAGGGTACTATCCATTTCTAGGGTTCCTATCTCCTATACAACACATTTGAAATGAGTTTGAATGTCATTGATAAGAAGTACCTTTCGTGGAATCTGTGACTAGCTCCATTTGAGTTGAGGGTTTCTATAATCGTTGGCACCAATTTGAAATTTGTGACTTTCCACTCAACACCTCACACCAACATTTTGGATCCTTTCTTCACCTTGTTGTTGCTACAACTAGATACCATGATCACTTGGTAGATTGAGAAAATTCTTCAAAAACCTTTGGCTGCAAATTCTACTCAAGATCACTTGTAGGCTCTACAAATCACTCTGCTCTGAATATGTTGAATTCACAGTGGAAATGAAGTCAAATTCCTACCTTTTGATAAAAATTTCTCATTAATTTTTGGTATGATGAGAGTCATAATGACATAGTGCATGACAAGCTATCATCCACGATCTACTTAGATCACTTAGTAGAAGCTTGTAACTGGGCAACCAAACAAAACATTGTTACTCCCAACTTCACTCGGTATGACCCAACCTTACTTGGTGATTACTGATGTTGAACTTTTTTCATCCCCTTGTATCTATAATACTGATTTGGATCTTTTGTATCCTTTCAATTAGAACTATTTAAGATTTTTCCTTGAAAATATAGTTCTAGTTCTTCCTTAAGAACTTAATTGGAAATAGTAGAGTCACCCACTTCTTAAGTGACTTGACTACCATCACTTTAACTAGCTTGCTCAGTAGATTTAGGAATCCACTGCTATCTCATATTCTTCCTGATGTTATTAGCTTTTGCTTTCTTTTCATCTTCAACTCTACCTATATTCATGCAATTTTTAGCTATATGACCAAGTTTCATGCATGAGCAACATCTTACAGTAGTATCCTTCCTTCTCAAGTGATGCCTAGCACAATTTATGCCAATGTGTTCATATTCTCTATAGTAGTGACATCTACACCAAGTATTGTAGTCCCAACCAAATATTTCCTTTACAAAATGTTTAGCTAGATTGAATGGTTTAGATCTACATTCAGATGCCTTGTGACCTTGTTTCTTGCATTTGTGACATTTTCCTTCAAACTTTGGTTTCTCCTTGCATTTGTTAGCTTTATATCCATGCTATCTGCAATTATAGGATTTTCCATTGAATTTTTCCTTTCCAGTACTCCAACATTTTTTTGATGTATGACCTATCTTGCCATAGTAATTGTGAGTAGGTGCTTGATTCCTTTGAGCACCTTATTTGGAGGATTCACCTTCTTCTTTGTATCCAAGTCCTACTTTGCTCTTTTTCCTATAAAGATTCTACTCATTTTGCTAATTCAATTGATCCATGTCTACTTGGGATTTCATTATTCTTTTATTGAGTTGCTTCTTAGAATTTAGATCAACTTTCAACCTTTCATTGATTTTCTTTTTAGTGCTTAAATCATTCATTAACCTTTCATTTTTAGATCTCAAACTCATGATTTCTTCATTTTCATTGGAGAGCTAATCAATGAGATTTTCTTATTGAAGTGATTTATTTTGCATTTCATTGTTCCTTGCCTCTAAGTCTTCTTTTGCCTTATATCTCTGTTCCAAAATTTCACACAATCTTATTGTCTAAATTTCCTATTCTCTTTTCAATTTTCTTACCTCTTCTTGTAGGGAACCATTCTTTTCCAGGATTTCTTTGATTGCATCATTTGGTTCATTTGAACTACTTGAGGGGAAAATATCTTCAACATACTAGTGTTCATTCATCTATTTTGCAAGTTCCTTTCTTCTTTTTAGGGATTGGGAAAGATGCCCTTTTTCTTCCTTGAGTTGGGCTATGGCCATCTCTAGATATAGCTTTTCATTATCAATAGCTTTTTCAAGTCTAAATATCTCTATTGTCCTTGATCTTTACTCAAGCTATCAAACTTTATCCTAAGAACCACAATGCTCTAGTACCAATTGTTGGAAATAATCAAGACTAGTTAGGTTACTAAGAGGGGAGGGGTGAATCAATAACCTCAAAACTTTTGACAAATTTAGTACTTCATAACATAATCCAATTATCATCAATAGATCTAATCTACTATGTGTATGAGAAACTAAAAACACAAAACACTTTGAACACAATATTTAGTGACCCAGAAACCTTCCAAATAGAAAGTAAAACTAGGGTGGGGATGATACCCACAAAACTTCAATACTATAGTATAAAGTTGGCTTGTTAAGGCTTACAATGATTAGTTCTAATTATTTTCCCTATTAGGAGCAATTAGGACTGCTAGGTCCACCTTGTTAGAGGTTTTACAAACATACAATGAAGTATGCACTCGATAAAGAGATTTAAGAAAAGACTGTTAAGTCTACCCTATTAAAGGATTTGAAGTTGATTCACTTATTAAGATGAAATAATAGATCTAACTTACAACTAAATTGGTGATTTAGATCTTTGAAGTACTGATCACCTCTTTGTGATAGATGTAACTTGAGTGCTCCTAAATTGACTCTGCAATACACTTTCCACTATTGCTAATTCACATTCACATGCTTTTCATTCCATTCACATTTACACTTCTTAAAATCATTACACTTGGATATGATACAATACATTACATATATACCAACACAATTTTCATAATTACAAGGTCATCCAATACATAAGTAAACACCAATATTATTGAGTTGGCCCAAATGTAGAAACTCAAGTTTTGAAAACTGACTTGGTGAATTTTTAATACTTGATGTACACTACATTACTCAGCATTATCATGCATTTGGTAGAAGTAGAGGCTTGGTCCATACTAATCACTCATTTTAGTTTTGAACTCGGTACATACTGGAGACTTGGTAGATACTATATCACTCAGTAGAAACTAAATTCCATGTTTACAATGCCTACACTCTATAAACACTAATCATCCCATCACTCACTAGAAACTAAATTCCATGTTTACAATGCCTACACTCTATAAACACTAATCATCCCATCACTTAGTTAACACTAACTTCACATCACAAGAACTAATGACTCAGTAGACACTGTGAAACTTAGTAACCATTGAACTACTTGGTAGGAATTGAACTACTCGGTAAGAACTGTGAAACTTGGTAACCACTGAAATGCTCAGTATGAACTATGAAACTAATCGAAGAGCTTGATAACCACACAAAATTTGAATAAGTTTTGTCACTAATAAAAAAAAAGACTTAATACCAACAATAGCCTCCATGCATGTTGCATATGTTTCAACCATGAAACATATGTCTTCTTTGTACTTCTCCACTAGTGAGGGTGATATCCTATATCTCTACTTCATTGCGGTTTGAAAGTCTTTCATCATTTTGTTGATATCTTCAAAAATATTATCCTTAGACTATCTTCTCTAATAATATGTCACCAAGCTCATGGTGCACTGATTCTTGTTGTCCAATTCCCTATCAAGCATACTAGGGAATTTTCTCATCACTTAGAAGAATAGGTGTATTAGTAAAGATTAAAACCTAAACACCACACTTCTAGTCTTCTTGAGTTTCTCTATGTTGTCTAGCAGTCAATCCCTCAGAATATCACACATATTCTCCTTTTCTTTCTCAATTGTCACCATTTAAGTTTCATGTAGGAAACCAACAAGTACTAACTTCAATCTTGAACTATGATTCATCTTGTATCCAATGATCTTGTTGATCACTCTTGCATCTATCTACTTTATTAGGTCAATCCTCATATTCCTGCCATCTTCTTCACATTATTTTCAATAATTGGGTTTCTTCCCTCATTGCACAAACCAATTAACCTATGTATCATATCATTTTCAATCATTACAAGTACCTCTCCAACCCAAAACATACCTTCGCAAATGTGGCGTAGAATGATTCTACTCCATTCATGGTTTTTGAAGTCTATATAAAACATATGATTCATAATGTTTAGTTCCTTTAGGTGCGTGAAATCTTGTTTCAATAAAAAGTCTCCTTATCATACTAGTTATAGGTCCTTATGAATGTCATTGTCTCTAATGCTCTCAAATTTTCAAGGAATATATGACCTAATATCCTCTATGTAAAGAACATTCTTTGAAACTTGCAAAAAAAGCTCCTAAGGGATCATCAACTTGAGATATGAATGAGTGCTTCTTAAACACATATCTTGGCCTCTCACTAATATCACTAATACTAGGATTCACCATTTTAACTAATTCAAACACTTTAGAAACATCACAAAATACATGAATTTCAAAAAACTAGGTCTTTTTCCACTTTGCAATCTAAATGCTTCAAACTTGTCTTTACTCATTGTCAAATCACTCTAAATTTCTTCTTAACTCTTCACACGATCAAATGATAGAAAATGGTAGGGCTCATCCAGATTCAACATCTAGTGATCGTTCTCGGTTATGATAAGCGTGGTCTAGAGTCTGGTGTTCATGATAGGGATTCTTACGTTCGTGAGCGAGATAGAGATAAAGACCTAGAAGCGAAGCAAGCACCACCACCAATAGCAAAGGAACCTACTAAGGCATCAAAAGCAAGGATAGGTACATCAATACCAATTATTGTTTGTTGATTCGGGTGATTAAGCAGTTGGCCCTACTATTTTATAGGTAGTTGGTTATGCAGATGCACCAGTCAATGATGGACTTTACCCAGTTGTCCCTCAAAATATTGTTCACATCCTTTAAATATTTCAATTCTAGCTTCATATTAATTGTGAATCTACCAAAATTCATTAAAAATTTACTCTTTTAACTAGTAAATTTGTTTGACTTCATTCTCCTTCATTTGATCACCAAATGACTTGCACTCTTAACTAGTGATTCCTTGTGATCTTTACCACCTTTTTTTAAATTTGCAACTCTCAACTCAACTTCTAACTTTTGTTCCATCTTTTTGATGTTCTCTCTTTGATAAAAGGTGCTTAATTCAAATAAGATGAATAGCACACAATCTTTGACTTTAGTCTCTCATCAAGTACATCAAAATGTTGTTCTTCTAAAAATGTATGTGAACTTTCTGGACTATTTTCTCTAACAAACACTTCCTTAAATTCTTCAACATGCTCTTTAAGTGCTTCCTTTTGAATTTTATTGCTACCATTATAATTTCTTCTATAATTTTTATTTTTGTTCCTTGTGTAGTTAGGATTCGTGTTGAAGTTTCTTCTATCCATTCTCTTTGTATGACCTTATTACATATAAAACATCTACCTCTAGATTCATATCTAGTTTCCTTAGATGGTTCAACTTGCATTATTTTCTTTGGTTCATCATGTTTCTAGAATAGATTAACCTACTCAACTTATTTAGATACTTCTTTAGATATGCTTGGTTCAATCATATTCTAACCAATTTCTTT
This sequence comes from Cupressus sempervirens, assembly GCA_028749045.1. Classification (NCBI taxonomy): domain Eukaryota; kingdom Viridiplantae; phylum Streptophyta; class Pinopsida; order Cupressales; family Cupressaceae; genus Cupressus; species Cupressus sempervirens. Next base: position 440,603,137 of record CM053793.1, on the reverse strand, counting down.
TGGTTGAAGAGTTTCAACAACTAGATCTGGTTCCTTCCTAACTTCAATTTTACTGGCTGATTTCTCTCCAATAAGATATCCAAGACTTGTCTTATCATAAGAAGATCTTTGGAAAAATATTTGTTCATCAATTTTATCACTATTGGAACAAAGTTTCTCTAATTGTTTCTTAGCCTGTGTTAACTCTCCTTTCACAATAGTATTGTACTTTTCTAATTTTGCATGCTTTGTTCTGATAGAATCCAATTCAAATGTTACTTGAGTCAGATGGGATTTTAGGTCTATATTCTCAGATTTCAAATCTGGTTCAATCTTACTATCATCTTTCTTTAGACTCAACTTAAGTTTAACAATTTTCAACTCATGTTTCAAGATCTCATTTTCTTTCTTAAGGGTTACTACTTCTTCACTATCATTAGTTAGCTCCTTTGTTTCTTTTCTAGATTTTAGATAACCAATCTTCTTATTTATTTTACCAATGTAATCTTTTGCATCTTCATACCTTTCTTTTAAGTTATCACTTTCTTCTATAAGAAAATTAATTTTCTAAAGGGATTCCTTAAGATTTCTCTTTAACTATTCCATATCCATAGGGATCTGACTCAAGTTGTTAAGCCTCCTCTAAGTAACTAGACTCTAATACCAATTTTTAGAAATAGATTATACTGAGGGGGGGTGACTCGATATTCTACAAACATTATACCATAATTGGTGTTAGAATTCTTTAGAATAACTAAGAGGGGGGGTGAATCAGTTATTCAAGGTCCAAATGCCCTATTAATACCTTTTTCTACTTTTAATGAATCCATACTTAAATCAATCATATAAGCAAGTTACAGTAAATCAACATGCAAAGATAAAACATTCAAGATCAATACATGACACAATTATTTACGTGGAAACCCAATTTGGGAAAACCACTAGTAACATGCTACTTGATTCTCACTCTTCTGAAGTGATGCCCTGTTAAAAGCCTACCCTATTAAAGGCTTACAACACACTGTTAAATGTGACCTTGTTAGAGGATTTCACCAAATTGTTAGGAATGGGCCTAGTTAAAGGTCTTTAGAAAATTCACTTGGAATGTCACCATGTTAAAGGATTTTTCTAATGGTTGTTAAACCAACCTAAGTCCATAGGATTTAGACTTATAGTTACAATTTCTAGAAAGTAACAATAATGGTCTTTCAATCTAATATAACTTATGACATACTTTGTAGATTTCAGATCACACTTTCAGTTCAATCCTTATGCTTGGCTTTAATCTCTTTAGCTCTGACTACTTGTCTTCCTCTCAAGCTTTGTCTCCTTGAGTCTTCTCACTCATTCTGCCAATGCAATCATCTTTGTGGTCATCTATACAAATAGAATTTCTATGCTATCTTCTCTTAGGCACATTCTTCAGCATTTCATGCTTTTATGCTTGACCACTATCTCCTTTCCTTCTATCCCCTCTCGCTCTCTCTTTCTCTTATTAACTTATGTCTTCTTATATAGAAGTCTGATTTGCCTTTTTTGCTCAATTCTCCCTCTTCAATTTTAGGGTTTCAAAATTGATTAGGTAGGATACAATGTATCTACCCCATATCTTGTTTTCTTCTTGAAACTTCACCAGTTGTATCTTAAAAACATTCTACATGGTGTTCTATGTCACCAATTCATCATTCTTATCTTCCTTTTGATTCACAAATTTCTAGATAACAACCTTGTCAGCATAGATCTGGTGAATCTTTGATTTCCTAAATAATGCAGCAACTCGGCATTATTGAGTTACTGGTGCTCGGCACCTCTGTGTTACTCGACACCTATGCCAGCTTGGCACTTGAACTTTCTCAGCACTTGAACTTACTCGGCACTTGAACTTACCTGGCACTTTGCACTTACTCGGCACTTGAACTTACTCAGCACTTGATTCTACTTGGCACTTTGAACTTACTCGACACTTGATTCTACTTGGCACCACTCGGCATCTGAAGTTTACTCGGCATTAACTAGAACTTGCTCGGCTCTTACTAGCTTGCCCGACTCCTTCTCTCTAATGAACTTAGTTTGAGCTTTACAAAATACTTAGTTAAAACCTTAAATCTTTGATATGTTTCAGTGTGCCCATTCTTTGTAGTATGTCATCAAATACATTCTTTCATCAATGGCTTAGCTGATCCTTGTACTTCATTCCAACATCATATCTTCAACCTTTCTCTAGGTATTTTAGTTACATCTTATTAATTGCCTCCACCTTGACAATCAACTAATTGATAGTATTTGGATCACTAAAGCAATTGTCATCCCTGCAAGTAGCAAGTTTGACATCAATGACAAAACAATGATTGAGGACATTCTTTACTAGTTCCATATTTTATTCCAACAATGTTCCTCAACTTTTCTTATAATTATTTCAATCATTTCCAACAATCTCCCTCTTTGGCATTGATGGCAAACCAAACTGATCAAGTAATCAATTCAGTTACCACCAAGATTGTATACGTTGTCTTGTTGTATTTCACTATTGATCTCATATATCTCCCTCTTTCATATATCTCCCTCTTTCTTTTCATTGATAATTTTCCCTGCATATTTCTCCCTCCTTGACATAAATGCCAAAGATGTAGCATTTTTATCATACAAAATATAAGCTTTGGCTTTTTGTTGATTTTCTCCCTCTGTCACCATGCTTGTGACTGATTTGGAGTTTCTGTACCTACTATCATCCTTTGCATCAATCTATTAATATTTCAATGATTTATTCCTCTTGATGCAAGGAAGCTTCCTTGTTGCCTTAAACTACTTGAGTTAGGGGTATGACCCCCAATTTGCCTCTAAGATATTCATAGGCATCCTTGGGCAATGGTTTGATGAAGATATCTACAATTTGTTCCTTTGTGTGAATGTATTCCAACTTCACTTGTTTGTCTTCTACCAATTCTTTAACATAATGATACTTGATTGTGATATGCTTGGTTTTTGCATGCATCATTGGATTTTCGGATATGTTTATAGCACTTGTATTATCACAATACAATATCACCAGTTTTGTTACTTCTTCTTTCATTCCATTCAATAGATGTGTGAGCCATACAATGTTTGTACAATTGACTACAATTGCCACATATTCTAATTTTGCAATGGATTGGGATATACATGTTTGTTTCTTGCTAGTCCAGGTAACCAGCCTTTTGCCTAGAAATAATGCACCTCCACTTGTGCATTTTCTGTCATCAATGTTTCCTCCCCAATCTGCATTTGTATATGCATTGAGTTCAAAATTTCCATTCTTTTTGTAGTATAGACCAAAATCATTAGTCCCTTTAAGATATCTCATTATTCTTTTTACTGCTATTAGATGATTTTCTTTAGGATTAGCAGAAAACCTAGCCACTATTCCAACTGCTAATGCTATGTCTGGTCTACTATGCACAACGTATTGTAGTTTTCAAATCATGGATCTGTACATTGTTTGATTGACTTCAGTTGACTCATCATTTTTGGACAGCTTATTTCCTGTGGCCATTGGTGTGCTTACTGGTTTGGATTCCTCCAATCCAAATGTTTTAAGAATTTCTTTGATGTACTTTGATTATGTAATAAATATTTCATGTTTAAGTTGGTGTACTTGTAATCCAACAAAAAATTTGATTTCTCCAAACATAGACATTTCAAATTCATGTTTCATTCTATCAAAAAAGCCTTTGCAAAGTACTTCCTTACCACCAAATACTATGTCATCCACAAAAATTTTAGATACAATAATGTCTTTACCTTCTTTAGATTTGATGTACATGTTGTTGTTATCATCAGTTCTTTCAAATCCAATTTGCACTAGATACTTGTGAAGTCTTTCATACCATGCTCTAGGTGCTTGTTTCAAACCATAGAGTGCTTTATCTAGCTTACACACCATATCCCTATTGTTCTCATCAAAAAATCCTTCTGGTTGTTCAATCTAGACTTCTTCTTCTAGTATACCATTTAAGAAGGTAGATTTTACATCCATCTGATAGACTTTGAAATCTTTGTAGGCAACATATGCAAGTAAAGTTCTTACTCCTTCCATTCTAGCAATAGGAGCGAATGTTTCTCCATAATCTATTCCTTCTTCTTGAGCATAACCCTTGCATACTAATCTGGCTTTATTTCTGGTAATCTCACCATTCTCATCTAGTTTGTTTTTGAATACCCATTTGGTACCAATCACATTCTTGTCAGTTGGTCTAGGAACCAAACTCCAGGTTTTGTTTTTCCTTATTTGATTAATTTCTTCTTCCATAGCTTTATACCAGTCATCATCCTGTAATGCACCATATAATGTCTTGGGTTCAGATTTGTTGATCAGACATGATTCATGTCTTAGTCTATTCCTTGTCATTGGTCTTGCATCTTTGTCACCAATTATCTATTCAGCAGGGTGATGTCTTTTTACATATTTGGATAATCTTGGCTCTGTCCTTGTTTCCAAGTTTGATCTTTCGGATTCAGGATCACTATGCACTTCATTGTCAGGTTTTTCTTCCTTATGTGTATTGTCTTAAAAATTAGATTGTGCATTTTCTTCATTTTGTAACTCGGCTTCTAAATGCAACTCGGCATTCACTGGTTGTGAATCGGCTGAAATTGACACTTGTTGTTGATTTTCAATTTGATTGTCATCATCCTCATCAGCAGTCATTCCTTCATAAGAATATACAAAGGTTCTGTATTCTTCCATTTTCTTTGGTTCTTCAACTTGGACTTCTATGTGCTCAACAAAATTTACATTTGCACTTTCCACAATTTTGTTAGTGTTAAAATTCAAACACTTATATGCCTTACTTCTAGTGGAGTAACCAAGAAATATACCTTCATCACTTTTTGCATCAAATTTTCCATTTCTAGTATCCTTCAGGATAAAACATTTGCATCCAAACACTTTGAAATGTTTTAAACTGGGTGAGTAACCATACCATAATTCAAAAGGTGTTGTATTTGTACCTTTCTTGACTTGTACTTGGTTTAGTGTATGAACAACTACACTTACAGCTTCTCTCTAGTATTTTAGAGCAACATTCTTTTCCATCATTAATGTTCTAGCACAGTCAATCACAGATCTGTTTCTTCTCTCAGCAATTCCATTCTGTGGGGGAGTTCTAGGAGCTGACATTTGTCTTTTGATTCCATTGTCATTACAGAATATCTCAAATTTAGTTGATGTAAATTCACCACCTCTATCTGATCTTAGGCATTTCAGGCTTTTTCCAGTTTCCTTTTCAACTCTGGCCACATACCATCTAAACATTTGAAAAGCATTAGATTTTTTTTTTAAGAACATAACAATCATCATCCTTGAATAGTCATCAACAAATAACATTATGTATTTATCTCCTCTATAGCTTTTTATTTCCATTGGGCCACATAAGTCAGTGTGAACTAACTCAAGTATCTCTTTAGATGTATAGTTCTTGCTTTTGAAACTTGATTTTGTCATCTTTCCTAGCTGACATTGTTTGTACATGATATTATCAAGCTTTTTCAATTTTGATAGACCTCTAACTTTCTTCATTTTACTGATGTTGACTAGATTATCAAAATTGACATGACACAATCTTCTATGCCATAACCATTCATCATCAAATTTTGCAAATAGATAAGAAGCATCATCCATATCAAGGTAAAACAAGTTACTCTTTGTTTGATCTCCTTTTCCTATTAGTTTACCATCAGTATCATAGATTTTTGCAGTTTTGTTTCCAAATTCCACTTTGCAACCTATATTGCCTAACTGTGAGACACTCAGTAAATTGTAGTTTAATCCTTCAACATAGTATGCATTATCACATGAAATCTATTCTGTGAGCTTAATGGAACCTTTTCCTTTGATTTGACATGGAGCATCATTACCAAATCTAACACTATTTCCATCATACTGAGTAAAGTTGACAAACTTACTTTTGTCTCCTGTCATGTGATGTGAGCATCCACTGTCTATGATCCATCTGTCATTCTTGTTTATACATGTCACCAGTGTTGTGGCTTCTTCTTCATCAGATTGGTCTTTCATGGCTACATAAACAACTTCATCATCATTTTCATCATAATTTTCTTCAACAATATAACACTTCTTACCTTTTTCTTTGTAGTCTCTTTTGTCATCATCTCTTCTATTCTTGTATTTATTGCTTTCCTTGGAATCCTTTTTCTATGGACATCTTGCAGCAATATGACCTACTTCATTGCAATTGAAACAGATAATAGGCATCTTACCTTTGAATTTTCCTTTGCCCCTGTGAAATCTTCTAGTGAGCAATGCTTCCAATTGTTCCACATCTTCCTCATCAGTGCTACTGTCACTAGATACATATTTCATTTTTCTTCCTTTCTTTGATTTTTCCTTTTTGACATCTTTCAGTGATAACTTTTCCTTAAAAGTAGATTCAACATTTCCAGGTTTGTAGTTGTCAAAGTTAGATAACTCAAATGCTGTGAGTCTACCTATTATAACTTCAAAGCTTAGATTATTTCCTGGTATGCATCTTAGTTCTTGTATTGCTAATACTCTAATAGCATAGATAGGGAGCAAGGTTCTTAAGAACTTACTATTAACAGTATCCTCATCCAGTTTACCATTCAAGCATCTTATTGCACTTACCACTTCCTTTATTCTTGCACCATACTGAGCAACATTCTCATTTTCCTCCATTTTCATGTCATCAAACTTTCCTCTGAGACTTTCTATTTTTTCTCTTTGTACATTCTGATCTCCTCCATAGATGTCTGATAGTGCTCTCCACATTTTGAATGCAGTGTCACATCCTTTGATATCATCAAATTTAGCATAGCTGAGTGCAGATGCAATTTCCAGCATTGTCTGATTGTGTTCTTGTTTGTTTTTCATGTCTTCTGCAGTAGGAGCACCTGTTGGATCTACATGTTTAGTAACAATTGAATTTTGGGCATAATCTCCTATGGATCCAAGATGTAGCTTCATCAAACTTTTCCATGCAACAAAGTTGTCTTTGTTGAGCTTGGGAACTTCTCTTTTTGGCATTTTGATATTTTCTGCTAGTAGTCCCTTTAAACTGAATCAGCAGTCAAGCTCTGATACCAATTGTTAGAATTCTTTAGAATAACTGAGATGGGGGGTGAATCAGTTATTCAAGGTCCAAATGCCCTATTAATACCTTTTTCTACTTTTAATGAATCCATACTTAAATCAATCATATAAGCAAGTTACAGTAAATCAACATGCAAAGATAAAACATTCAAGATCAATATATGACACAATGATTTACGTGGAAACCCAATTTGGGAAAAACCACCAGTAACATGCTACTTGATTCTCACTCTTCTGAAGTGATGCCCTGTTAAAAGCCTACCCTGTTAAAGGCTTACAACACACTATTAAATGTGACCTTGTTAGAGGATTTCACCAAACTATTAGGAATGGGCCTGGTTAAAGGTCTTTAGAACATTCACTTGGAATGTCACCCTGTTAAAGGATTTTTCTAATGGTTGTTAAACCAACCTAAGTCCATAGGATTTAGACTTACAGTTGCAATTGCTAGAAAGTAACAGTAATGGTATTTCGATCTGATATAACTTACAACATACTTTGCAGATTTTAGATCACACTTTCAGTTCAATCCTTATGCTTGGCTTTAATCTCTTTAGCTCTAACTGCTTGTCTTCCTCTCAAGCTTCATCTCCTTGAGTCTTATCACTCATTTTGCCAATGCAATCATCTTTATGGTTGTTTACACAAATAGAATTTTTGCGCTATCTTCTCCTAGGCACATTCTTTAGCATTTCATGCTTTTATGCTTGACCATTGTCTCCTTTTCTTCTATCCCCTCTCGCTCTCTCTTTCTCTTATTAACTTATGTCTTCTTATATAGAAGTCTGATTTTCCTTTTCTGCTCAATTCTCCCTCTTCAATTTTAGGGTTTCAAAATTGATTAGGTAGGATACAATGTATCTACCCCATATCTTGTTTTCTTCTTGAAACTTCACCAGTTGTATCTTAAAAATGTTCTACATGGTGTTTTATGCCACCAACTCATCATTCTTATCTTCCTTTTGATTCACAAATTTCTAGATAACAACCTTGTCGGCTTAGATCTGGCGAATCTTTGATTTCCTAAATAATACAGCAACTCGGCATTATTGAGTTACTGGCGCTCGACACCTCTGTGTTACTCAGCATCTATACCAGCTCAGCACTTGAACTTGCTCAGCACTTGAACTTACTCGGCACTTGAACTTACTCGGCACTTTGAACTTACTTGGCACTTGAACTTACTTGGCACTTGATTCTACTCGGCACTTTGAACTTATTCAGCACTTGATTCTACTTGGCACCACTTGGCATCTGAAGTTTACTCGGCATTAACTAGAACTTGCTTGGCTCTTACTAGCTTGCTTGGCTCCTTCTCTCTAATGAACTTAGTTTGAGCTTTACAAAATACTTAGTTAAAACCTTAAATCTTTGATATGTTTCAGTGTTCCCATTCTTTGTAGTATGTCATCAAATACATTCTTTCATCAATGGCTTAGCTGATCCTTGTACTTCATTCCAACGTCATAACTTCAACCTTTCTCTAGGTATTTTAGTTACATCTTATTAATTGCCTCCACCTTGACAATCAACTAATTGATAGTATTTGGATCACTAAAGTAATTTTCATCCCTACAAGTAGCAAGTTTGACATCAATGACAAAACAATGATTGAGGACATTCTTTACTAGTTCCATATTTTATTCCAACAATCTTCCTCAACTTTTCTTATAATTATTTCAATCATTTCCAACAATTGGATATTATTAATTACTTTACAATATCCATATGAAAGTAAATTGGTAATGTTGAATAGTAAATAAAACCATAAAAAAAGAGAACTCATAACACCATTTTTCTTTTAATAGGGAAACCTTGGCCAAGGGAAAACCTCAGTGGGGATGACACCCATAGAATGATCCACTAAAGAAAAGAATCTTGTTAAGGATATTGACCCTATTCAGAGTCTATAAATTACATATAGTGTCTTAGTCCTTGTTAGAGGACTAGACCTTAGTAAAATCCTCAACCCTATTAGGAGTTGCTTCAACCTTGTTAGGATTTGGTATTACAATGACAACTATATGCAAGAAGAGACCACTACCCTAACATACAATTATACAATATAGTGCCTTTATAAAAAAAATGTGATAGATACAAAAACCTCTTTATTGTTGATTGTTGTACTTCACATCTTTTAATTTTACATCAGAATTTTCATGTCATATAAATAGTTCTAATAGTCATCATATACTTTGCATTCACATATATCACATATCTCACACACTTACTCTCACTTCGCATGAAATGATTCTTTACTTATACTCTTTTCTTTCACAAAACTCTTGTGTAGTTGGCTTGGTGCAGTCACATGCTATCTTAACTTAAAGTAAACATATAAGATGTTGTTACTACAAAAAAAAAAGTTATTATTTCATGACCAAAATAATTCTCTAACTATTTATTCCTCTATTTCGATTGTACTTTTTTTTGTTGTGCATAGTGCCTTTATTGGTATTTTACTTATAACTCAATCTGTACTGTTACTGCTGATTTGTGTACTTAGGTACATCATCATGACTCTTTTATATACATTAACTTATCTTTTCACATGCCAAATATCTCTATAGCTTTCAAAATATCAAAAATTATTTCTATGCTACTAGAGAAATTGTCTAACATATAAACAATTTTCTATCTCTAAATTTAGAATCTTCAACGTTATTGTAGGACCAAAAAATGAGTTAATATCTAACATACTATGAGCAATCACAAAACTCAATAAAAATACACTAATACCATTCTAATATACCATAAAACCAAACTTAAAAAAGGAAGCAACACAAAGTAAAACTCCCTCTTTAATTGTAGCTCTCATGTCCTGCTTTCTTCTCCATTTGATGTAGCTCCACTTGCCTATATTGCACACAATTGAAAGAAAAAACCTATTATGAGATGGTGCTATTGGCAGTACTAGGAGAGTTATTTCAAGCCTAATTGATGCTATGATATGTATTTATTGAGGACTCTAAAAGATTAAGGACCTTAAGGATCAGAAATGAGAGCAAGAAGGCTTAATTTATAACCAATGTGTAAGATCAGAGGGATGAACAAGAGGGTGGACACTTGTCACCTCAAATGCACAACTTGGCATGAGATTCCTTAGGATATATATGAAACATATGACACAAGATGCAAAATGTAAGATTCTATGACGTGTGAAAGTCAAGATGACTTAAAGTGGAGAGGAATCTATGACATGCATATGACACCCCAATGCCAGTTGTAGCCAAGAATCTATGACAATGGAAGCTTATTATAGCCACACATAAGGAATAAAACTAATAAAATATTTAGACAAGTGTAAATGGATAATCTATGATGTGTCATGCCCATGTGTCATGATGATATCAAGGGTATGTCAAGATTATGTGGAATATTTGAATTAAAAATTGATATATCCACACAAATGGAAATTAATAAAATAGAAATTAGAGGTGGAAAATATGACTTAGGAAATTGAGAATTTCTATGGTTTGTGAACGATGAATCAATTAATTAATAAATATCAGTTAATTGAGAATGTTAGTTAGGAAGAATGATTAGTAATGAATGATGAAAATTATTGGACTGACATAGGATTAAATTATGGGTTATTTGATCCTATAGATAAAATTAGTAGATGATTAGTCAATTTGATGAAATAAATGATGATAATATCCTTTGATGAAATGTGACAATTATGCATATTGAATAGGATGATGATGGATAGATCAAATTTTTGATCAAATTGAATGATTTATTAGGATTGATTACATGCCAAGGACACTTGACATGGATTAAGAATATATAACATTTAATGAACATTGTAAATTCTACAGGACTAAAATTGATTGATAAGGTTGATCATAATAATATTAGTGTACATTGTTAATGTTATTAAATTGATTTGATAATTCCATGATCTGATATTGAGAGACTTGATAAGGTCAAAGATTAGATGATGTGAATGACAATTTGACCTAGCATCAAGAGATATGATAGTTCTAAAGTTTTATTTGATAAGTTTGATATGTTTTGATAGGTTTCCAAGGAACTAAGAGACATGCCAATACTTAGCATTAGATAGATGATGATAGGTTTGGGATGTTTGGCACATTCCAGGTTAGTTAGGACTGATTTGGGTTAATTTCAAGTAGATTTGGGGTGATTTTGGGTCAATTTAATATGGTTCCAAGCTTATTTGATATGATTCCAAAATGATCTACAAATGATGTGAAATGGGATACGAATGATGGACATTATCAAAACTTGCTCAAGTGATATTCAAGTTTGGCCAAAAGATCAAAATTAGTGAAATAAAAAAATGGGATGAGTTAGTGTGAAAATTTAATGAAACCATAGATGCAAACCATTTTTGATCATCTACATTTTGCCCCTCTTTGATACAATGTGATTTAGAGTGTTATGTCAAAGAACACTAATGAAAAAGCCATAAAAGCATGACCTAGTAAGGGTGATATATATGGGTGCCCCCTCAAGAAATTGATTAGGATAGATATGTGATAGGTCAATTTTTGAAAAATGAGAATAAAAATACATAGCAACTAATGGATCACAAATCAGAATTCAAACACAAAAGTTATGGGGTCCAAAGTGCAAAACAGGGATCAATCAGGTGTCCAAGAGTAGTTTCATGGGTTCCCACTCAATAAAATGACTAAATAATTAAAATGATAGATCAATCTATTCACAATGAAAATATGAATCCAATGAAACTAATGGATCACAAATTAGAGTTTAAACACAAAAGTTATGGGCTCTATAGTGCAAAATAGGGATCAATCAAGGTTCTGAGAGCAATCTTGGATATCCAACTAGCCCAACTATGCCCAAAATGCACCCAAGTGTGTATATGGCACACTTATTCATGCCAAGTGAACTATAATATAATCAAGTGTGCCCTTGTGTGTAATTGGGAGGCCCAACTATGCTCTAACAATGCAAACTATGCCCTAGAAGGCACTAGAGGCCAAAATTAACCTGACTAGACTTAGAATGACCTAAAATTTGGTATGCATGCCCAAAACCATGGAAAGAGGTCATAACTTGGGTAAAAATAAGTCAAACATGGTCAAAATTGGCCAAACAAAGGTCAAACATGGTGAAAAGCCACAAAATGTTGATAGACAATGTATGGTGATGTAGGAAAGTAGGAATGCAAGATGAAGATGATTTCGGTGTATTAGAGTGCAAGACCATGGTGATGGTGAATGAGATTGAATGATAGAAGACTAAGAAGAAAAGACAAGGACCAATTAGAATGGGTAACAGTTAGAATGAGGACTAGTTAGAATGAGGACCAGTTAGAATGAGGTGAGGACTTTTTCTTTCATAAAGTACATTATATGTCAATGGAGTTTTATTTTAATATGGAAGATGGAATGCAACACATCATGGCATAAAGTGCTAGAGTGAAAATGCAAACCTTTTATGTAAACAAGCATGATGTAGATAAAGAATGACCTCATCCTTCTTGAGGCATATGCACATGCCCCAAACTCTCAAAGGTACATTGAACAAACAAAAAACAAAAGATGACCATGGGCCATCCTATGCACTCTCATAGATCAATTGATATGATTGAGTGACATAGGAACATGATTGAAGAAAAAAATAAATCACTCACTAAAAAATCTGAGCTAGTAGCTATTCTTGTCCATTATTACTTGCTTTATAGTGTTTTAGGTCTTCAGAGAGTGTTTCATAGATTGAAAATGTGATAGGGAGGATTATTAGTTTGGTTGATAGTGACAAGTTGGATTGATTATTGGTTCACATTGCTTAGATAATGTGATTGTCATTCAAGTGTAGTGCTTTTGAGTTTCATTCTATGAAAGTGTGAGTGTTTAAGAAAAAGGGGTAATTATCCATAGCGAGTATTTACAAGGTTTATTGCAATTTTTTGGTGGGTTTTGTGATTTTTAGAATTTTTGAGGATATTTGATGTTTTTGTGTGACTCGATTCTTCAAGACATTTTATGATTTTTAAGGTTTATTTTAGGACCTTTTGTGATGTTTAGTGGTTTTTTCAAGACATTATATAATTTTTATAATTTTTTAAAGACATTTTATGATTTTTAGTGATTTGTTTAGAACATATTTATGATTTTAAGATTTTTTTAAGGATTGTGTTTGAATTTTTATGATTTTTTTAGGATCGTATTTGAATTTTTAGGATTTTTTTCAAGATCATAAATAATTCACAAGTGTTAGCTCGAATCAAATTGTGATAAGTCCAATGGATAAGATGTTCTTAGGGACATGGCCCTAGTTTAATTTTAAACTTGCACACTATTTAGGTGATATGCCCCCACACAAGACACAAACTATGTACAAAGGCCAAAGCTAGAGCATGTATAGATTGGTGATGCTTGGTTAAGATAACAATAGATATTAACTAGTTTTTGGGCCATGATTAATGACTAAGGATGTCTTGTAGTATGAAGGATGTGATTATGGAATGACAAGGGGTGAAAACAATCTAGATAGAATCTTGATAGATGGAGGAGCAACAACTAATTACACATGGTGCTTGTTTGCTAGGTTTTTAGCATGGTACTTGCCCAAAGTGCCTTTTTGCCAAGTTTTAACTTTTGGATGAAATTTTTCTCTTGACTCAAATTTTTCATGCCAAGATGCCTGTTTGTCATGTTTTCATCAAGGCATCCATTTTTGTCATGACTTCTTTCACTTTTTTTTTCTTTTTTTTTTCAAGACTTTTTTGTCAGTTTTTGATAATTTTTTTAGGACTTTTAGATAGAATCAAGAATGTTGCTAATGAATGTTGAGAAGAAATATATTTTTGGTGTTATTGTCTAATAATTTTTGAACCCGCACTTAACCATAACTACACAAGATTCGTGTTGAGTCTGTAGGTAAAATCAAACCACTAGAAAGGCCTCAAGATATACCGTCATGTACCATATGTAAGACATTATCTGTCTCTAGAGAATCAAGGCATCTAAGGACAGGAGGGTTAAAGGGTCCTTTGTATGGGATGTCACTGATGATGACATGCCCAAAGGATTGATGGAAAAAGGTTTAATTTTGGGTGTTGGATAAGTTAGGTAGTAGGATTTGGGTATAAGTTATTGGATAGAAGGAAACACTGGGAGGATTGAGACCAATGACTTCCCACATGAAGGTTTATCAAGAGAGCTCCAAAATACTTCATGGCATGTTAAAAAATAGAACACTTATATTCATGGCATCAACTTGTTCATCTTGTATCCTTTAGAGCTACTTGGCTTTTGATTTCTCATGGTCTAATTGCACCTTTCAATTTTCACCAAGAAACCTATTCTTCTCATTTTTTCTTTATTTTCAATTTTTCAATTGGAAGATGGAGTTGACTCCCCAAAATATGCCAATGTGTTCACTTTATAAGAAATTTCTTCTTTATGATTCCTCCATATGTTTCAAAGTCTATTATAAGAGCATTATCATTGTCTAATGAATCAAAATTTAGTGGTCTGTGTTGGTACCAATCTAATAGTTTAGGATAAGTTGAAGGGATGTCATCATTAGTGTTGAATGGGCTCTAGTTGAAGGTATATATATGGATATCTTATTTAGTGGTATCATTAGGGTCATGGTCAAAATTTGGAGGACTATTGGTTTTAGGTTGGGTATCCTCAGATGCCTTTTCATCATTCAAAATGTTCATAGTTTTACATTAGGGTACCTTAGTACTAGGAAGACCTATTCATAATGGTTTGAATCCAAGCCCCAAACTAGGAGGTTGTCCTTTTATAGAGATAGGTTCAATCATTCCTTATTTTTGAGAGCCAAGACCACTACATCCATCATAGCCTTGTTTCTATATGATAGTAAACCTAGGTCCATAATTGTTAGGAGATATCAAAGTGAATTCTTATTCTTCTTTTACTTTCTTAATACAGATAGATGTACCTTCATAGACATGTTCTTCATGTAGGCCACCTCCACTAATGGAATCGATAGAAGTGTAATTTTTGTCTATTGATCTCATAATGTTGCACTTGCAATAGTTGTGATTTACCAAAAGATTGGGGAAAAAGTTGTGACTCCCTAATCTAGAATACTTGAGACATAAAGTATTCTACACATCCTTTGTCTTCAATCTTCAACTTTTACTTGGCCTTACTAAGGAATATATTAGGGTCCACATATTTGGAGGAATCTGTGGGTTGTGCTTCATTGTTTGTTGGGACATGGTATGCAGTAGCATCTCTCAAATTAGCACAAAATTGGAAAGGATCTAGATCACTAGGGATGCTAGCCTCCACATTGTTGTAGGTAAACTTTAGACATTGATGATGTGTAGAAGGCATTGATTTCATAGCATGAATCCATAGACATCCTAGTATCATGTTACAATTCATTTTAATATTTAGGACCCAAAATAATGTATTCTTAGTAGTCAGACCAACAATTATGGGTAATATGATAATGCCCTTGGAGAAGTGGTCACCATCAATATAGGCCTTTATTGTGATTCTGCAAGAGGGATTCACATCTTCTTTAGAGTAACCCAGACCCTTGACAACTTTAAGGGTACAAATATTCAATCTTGGTCCTCCATCTATCAAGACATGTCTAACCTTGGCATTATGGATAAAGAATTCGAGATGAAGGGGTCATTATGGTTGGATCTATCCTTAGGATTATCTCAAGGGGAAAAGGTGATATGATATGATGTAGATAGATTCTCAACCATGGCCTAGAATTGAGCAACATCAATATTATCTGGTGCTATAGACTCTTTTAAAGCTTGTTCAAGGATCTTTTGATGTTGGGGTGACACATGTAGCAAATCCAAGATGGACATTTGTGCACAGATTTTACCAAGCTGGTCTACAAGGCTTTAATCTAAAGAAGTAGGATTGATAGGTCTACCAAGGGCTATAGGTTTAGTAAAGATGGTAGGTCTAACTAGGGCCATAGGTCTAGTTGGGGCTCTAGGTAAGGTAATTCAAGTGTATTGGGTAGAGACAACACAACAAGGGTCTTCAGCTCTTAAGGTGAATGTGGATATGCAAGAATTAGAATCGTTATAATAGTTGATGATGTAATCATATCCAATGTGTGTGTGTGTGTGTGTGTGTGTGTGTCTGATTATCCTATGAGTCAAAGTTTGAACTAGAGGCTTTCCCTTTGTCATGATTACCCAAAGGATCTTTAAAAATAGTATGATCATAATTGGATTCTAGTAGTGATGGATCAATTATGATTATACCATGATTGATAAGATTTTTTATTTCATGTTTTAGCCAAAAACATGATGAGGTCTTGTGTCCTTTGGTGTGTTGGTAATCATAGAATTTGTTGTCATCCTACCAAGATGCCTTAGTTAATGGTTCATATTTGATCGGGGGTAACTACAAGAAATTATTACTATGTAATTATTGAAGTGTAGTCTCAAGAGGTATCCCCAAAGGTGTGAATTTCATGTCTTTGTTTTAAGGACACCTTTGAGGTATTTCTTGTATGGAAGTCTTAGTTTTCTATTGTTGAGGTGGTGTTTAATTGGGAGTTTTTTAATTTGTAGGGTTTGTAAATTTTAGAGTCAGTTGAAGTTGTGTTACATTGATCATTTGTGCATCAAAAATACCATCATTGGTTACATTCTTGTTTTCGAAGAATTTTTTTTCCTTTTTACTAGATGAGTTTGTATTGGTGTTTTCCTTGTTTTTTTTGAGGATACCTTTACAGATGAGGGAATATTCAAGGCTAGCTCCCTTTTTCATTAGCTTAGTAATCATGCGCAGGCTGTTGATCTTGAGTTTGTACTTTAAATTAGGGACTAGGTTTTCAATGCATAGATTAACTTCTTGTTCTTTAGGAATATTCAATGAGCATTGATTTATAAGGTTTCTCTACTATAATAAGAATGATACAAATGGTTCTCTCATCTTTTTCTTTGTTGAGCATAGATTAGAAAGTGTCACCTCATTTGTAATGTTGAAGGCAAAGTGGGAGATGAATTTTTTTGCTAATTCTAACCAAGATTTTATGTTGCTAGGAAGTTTGGAGTACCATTCAAGTGTTGTCCCACCAAGAGATTGAGGGAATAGTCTCATGAGGTAGGTGGGTTCATCACTAAGTTTAGTACAAGAGGCACATAATTCCATCATGTGATCAACTAGGTTGCCTTTTCCTTGATACTTTTCAAATCTTAGTGCCTCAAAGTATTTTGGGAATGGAGGCATATATAGATTTTTATCAAATGGATTAGGAGGTAAATCCTTTTCTATCTATAGGACCAATTTCTTTTGGACTCCCAATGCTTCAACTTGTTTGGATAGTTGTTTAAATTGTTATAACAATTCCTCATTAGGGTGTTGAGTGGTAATCTTTTCTTCAAGTCTTTTATGTCTCTGAGTAAACCTTTTACTATGGTGAGAATTATGTCTACTTGGTATGTTAGCACCTCCAAGCAAGAATGATATTTTTTTTCGTTGCATCAATTGGTTGATTATAAGGCCATGTATGGGATTTTTGTTGTGGAGGTATTTATTGAGATTGTTGTGGTGTATGTTATTGTTATAACAAGTGTTGTTGATAGGAAATTTGTTTCTCTAAGGGTCTTTGGTATTCCAAATATTGTTTTAGTTTTTCTTGTTATTTAACAAACATGGCTTGTTGTTTTTGGAATTTTTGTTGGTTCATTGCATATAAGTCAAGTGGATTTAGACTAGGTTGTGGGTTAGGGATGTTGGATCCTTGTACCACTTAAGGTTGTTGTTGTTGTTTTTGATATGCTAGATGCATGTTGAGTGGATTTTGACTTTGATGTACATTAGGGATGTTAATTTATTTTACCACTTGAGGTTGTTATTGTCTTGGAATTTGGTTATGTCCCTTAGAGGTGAACATCATGTTTGGGTCTTGATAATTTTGTGTGTTAGACATTTCTCCTTGGGACATCATATTGATTTGGAAATGAGATGTATTCCTTTGGGGAATGGGTGAAATGTTGATAAGACTCTTCCTTTGTATGTCAATAGGGTTTTTTGATGTTTTACATGGTATACTCATAGGAGGCTCCATAACATTTGATGTCATAAAAGTTGGTAGAGTTAGGAGCAAAGGTGTGTGCTTTTTTTGTTTTCCTCCAAAGGAGGAATGTTTGACATCCCTAGAAAGAAAATCCTCTTAAGCATGTCTTGTTGTTGCATTATTTGATTGAGGTCAATTCTTAACATCCTTTCGGGATATTTTGGAAGAGTCTTGTTACCATTTATTGATGGAGGTTCATCAAATAAGGGATTGGTGTTAATGTGTTCAGAAGTACTTTGGTTGATTTCAATGGTTGATTCTTGGTGAGATCTTATAGGTGTTATATGTATGTTTGAAAATTCCAAAGGTTGTTTTCCCTTGTTCAAGTCCAAATTAATCATGGGTTGTATGTTTTTGAATGTTGGGTTGTTTTGATGTTTGGACTTAGGTCCCTCCAAATTTGGATTAATTTTGACAATTTCTTAGGCTATCAAAAGTCTAAAGTTTTTGTGAAAAGTCTTGTCTTTGAAATCTGTAACCATTTCTACCTTAGTGATACCATAATATATGCCAAAGTCATCACTTAGGTGTATCATACCTTGTTGTATGTTCAATATTTCGTGGTTTAAGGTACTTGTATTAGGTTTGTTGAATTTGAAGGAGTGTGTCTGTTCATCCTTTGGTGTGGTTGGTACACTTCCACCTCTTAGTGGTATTGGTACAAATATTGGTTCAAAGTTAGAGCTCTATTGAACCATTCTATGTATAGGGGAACTATTTAGAGGGAACTTCATGGTGGATGTGTTGTTAAGGGTTGATTGTGTCATCTCTTGTTGGTTAGGGTTTGATGGATACATGCTCCATGGGTCTATGAGCAACAATTGTGAGACTTGTGTATGGTCTTTTTCAAGTGTTTGTCGAGATTTCCTAGTCATATTTTGTCATGAATGAGCTTTATTTTGTGATTTGGTTTGTGTTTGTACCTCAAAAAATAAGGGTTGATATAGTGCTTTTGGTCTCTGGGTTGACTGTGTCCTTGTAAGTGTTGGCATGATACCTATGGATGTAAATGCAATGGAGGAAACCCTAAATGGACTCTCTACCTCCTAAGTGTGCACATAAACTACCAACTATGCTCCAATAGTACCAACTATACCCTTGGTGCACTTGGGGCCTTGAAGGTAAGTAGTAGGTAAGCAGAAGATATGTGGTTGGTAAAATAGACCAAAATTTGAAAATGAAGATGTGGGTATACAAGATATGAGTGTGTTTAGATTTTTAAAGATTTTGAAATGTTATGCAACCTAATGAAGTGAAAAATGATCTATGATTTTGATGCAATATGAAATGGATCTAAGGGAATGATGCAAAAAAATGCAAATGTGAATGATGTTTTGGGTTTTTGACTTAAGGTGTAAAAATTACTCTAGGGTATGAAAAATGGAGATTAGGGTTGGACTTTAGACTTTAGAAGGATGTCAAAGATTGATGTATGAAAGGTGGATAAAGAAAATGAAGGTTGATCAAGGCTGATAATGATGTTTGGGATGAGAAAATTGGAAGGTTTGACAAAGATTTGGAGAAGTTGATAGTTGGATAAGTGGATTGGATTTTGATATTTGGAGGGAATGTTAACATTTTGGACCATGCAAAGTGGAGTGATCATGCAACTAGGGGTAATTAGAATGAAATTTAAGGAGACTAAAAATATGATAATGTTATGACAAGGGTGTATGCAAGGTTTTGAACTTAGGATAAATCTTTGAAAGGTATTAATGTAAGAGTTTAACCTTATGACAATGGACTTTGGATCTTGACCAAAAAGAGATAAAAATGAAAAGATCAAATTAATAAACATGAAAAGTTAAATCAATAAAGACATGGATAGAGTTTGACCCAATAAAATGACAAAAAGGAAGACAAAAAGACCATGGTCAAGATCCATTATCCATTGACATAATGAAATATTCTAGGGTTCATACTTTGTTCAGATTTTTGACTAAGTTTAAAGAGTTTGGGTTCAAAATGATGTTTAAGGGGATCAAAATGATTATTGTGATGATTGGATATGAAATATTCAAAGGTTATAGGATAAAAAATGATGTTTGGGGAGAAAAATAATGTTCTAGGTTATGCTCAAATTAAGGAACTATGCAAGCTTTTGGGGGTAGTTCTAGGGTTCCAAAATATAGTCTAGAGGCCCAAAATGATCATGCAGGTCACCAAGTGCACTATGAAAGAAAAAAGTGCACTTTTACAAGACCAACTATGCATATGGTGCAATTGGGGCTAGTTTGAGTGCAATTGGTAGTTTCATGGTGCAATTGAGAGACTAGGTTGAAAGTTTGTTGAACCAGAACTAGGTGATTATCAGATTGATATTCTAGAAAGATAGATTGTTGGGAATGATGTTATGAAAAGATTAAATATGTAGAATGAATTTTATGACTTTAGGAATAAATCCTAAGATGTGTAAATTATAGGTTAGGATATGTAGAATGTAGTTCAGGACATGCTTAGAAAGGGGGACCTATCAAGGCACCTAGTGACACTCCTAAAGTCTAAAAATGCTATATGGAAGTCTAAACTAGGTTTTTAGGTGGCCAAGTGAACTTAGATAGAGCCAAATACACCCCTATTACACTTGGGGATAGTTAGAGCATAGTTGGTAGTTTCATAGTGCAATTGGTAAAGTGCTCTAAAACTAAGGCATTTTTGGGCTTGATGACTTCCATATTATTGTTCCAGAGAGTCAAATGACAAAGGAAAATGATAATATCAGAATCAATGTGTAAAATTATGGTTAGGACACATAGAATGAGGGTTAAAGTGTTCAAGATGAGGTTTGGGTATGTAAGAATGTAAGTGGGGAGATGCAAAATATAGATTTAGGGCTAAAATGCAAAGACTAAGGGATGTGAGAATGAACCCTAAGGAATGTAATATGAAAGATGAGGAATGAAAAATGAGAACTAATAAGATGAAAAATAAGGCCTAGAGAATGTAAGCATGAAGCTTAAAGAATTACTAAGTGCAATGGAATGCTATGCAAGGGTGGAATCTAAGTCATGCCAAGCATGTTTAAGGTTACAAGTTTCCATGTTTTCAAGATTTCAAGTGTTTGGACAAAAGTTTACAATGTTTGGACAAGAGGTGTAATTTTTTGATAATGTTTAATAGTATCAAAGGTGTAAATTTGAAAATTTATCTTTATCTTTATTAATGTTTTTCACACATGCAAAACACAATAAACAAGAATAGTTTTTGTTAAATTGAAAAGACACACCACAACCTAGGCTTTAAGATTATATCCACTGAATTGATACTTGAGCTGAAGTTCAACTAAAATTATCTAGAGTGGAAAACCTAAGATCTTGGCACCACAAGCTCCCCCTTATAGTAGTACACTCACTTCTTGGGGCTACCAAGATCTTAATCCCAAGGGTCATCACTTCCCAAGGGACTGTTGCCTCTACTAATGACCACAAGTATGTGGGATATCTTCACAAGCATGGGTAACCCCCTAAACCAATGGATAGTAATCTTTTTGGCATGTAAGACAAGGTATTTAGTGCATGCATTCTATTTGGAAAGTGAATTATAAAATTCCCTAGAAGGTCTCCCAACCTTGAGAATAAGGGTTTGATGCACCACAAGTGTTCTATAGGAGAGCTATCATGTAACAATACTACTGACACAACATTAACCATATCAAGTTTGTTATAGAAACTAGAATGTTGACCTGGCTTTGGCCTATTACCACTTTGAGGTTATCCCTTGGGGCTCACCAAGTGACAAGTCTTGGGTCCAAGGTGGGCCTCTCGAAAGAATTTACATGAATTTCTCTTGTACCCAAGATCCATGAATGGCGAGGGGAGAGGATGCATCCATGTAACTCCTAAGGTTCTAAATAATGCATGGACACCAAAAAGAAAAGTTCTTTTTAGTGCACCAAACAAAGTAGTATCTAATCTAAGAAATCCATACACAATGTTTAGACAAGCATATGAGTCTTGAATAAATTCCTACAAACAAGCATTAGTAGTTTGTAATTGATATATATTATCCCAAAAATTGCCACATGCTACAAATAGATCATAAATAACATGAAAAACATCTATTATGAGTCCTAGAACAATATTGAATATCTAGATGTAGATTATTATTAAAATAGGTGCTTTTTATGTACCAACTATGCTCTAACAGAGTACACTGCACCTCAAAAGGCCACCCAAGTGTACTCAGATAGTGCTAACTACACCCCTGGTATAATTGGGGCTAGTTTGAGTGTAGTTGGTAGTTTCTAAGTGTTGTTGGTAGAGTGAGTGCAGAATATGGGGAAATGATTCCTAAACAAAACCCAGAACTTGAAAATGTGAAAGCTACCAAACCAAGTGCACTAAGATAGTGCAAAGTGCACCCTTGGTGACCCAAAAGAATAGTTTGTGGTTTTAGAGTGTATTTTGTCAAGTAAAAATAATAGATAGGGGTTATGGTGACTCCTAGGCCCCTAAAACAACTTCCTAAAGGTCCCAAGTGCACCCTGACATAGAAGAGTGCACCCTAGGATAGAAAGCTGCCAAAATGCATGAATTAAAGCCATAATTATGATACTATACCCCCTAATTAGACTAGGCATGATGTGTGTGTGTGTGTGTGTGTGTGTGTGTGTGTGTGTGTGTGTGTCAGAGAGAGAGAGAGAGAGAGAGAGAGAGAGAGAGAGAGAGAGAGAGAGAGAGAGAAAGCATTATTCCCCTTCAAATGAGCTCATTCCTTGCACCTACAAGCATAAAAACAAGAAACCCAAGTTAGTTTCCATGATTTTCACATTGGGTTCACCAATTATAGGACTAGGAAATGGATTAATATCTAACACACTATGAAAAAAGAAAAAAATCAATGAACATATGATAATACCCTTCTAATCTACCATAAAAGCCAACTAAAATAAAGAAAGCAACATAAAGTGAAACTACCTCTTTAGTTGTTACTTACATGTCCTTTCTTCTCCATTTGATATAGCTCTAATTGCCTATATTGCACATAATTGAAAGAAAAATCCTATTATGAGATGATTCTATTAAGAGTACTAGAAGATTTATCTAAAGCCTAATGGATGCTAAGAGATGAAGGTGTTGAAGATTCTAAAAGATTAATTACCTTAAGGATCATAAATGGGAGAAAGAAGCCTCAATTTATAGCCAACGTGCAAGATGAGAGGGTGTACACTTGTCACCTTGAATGTGCAACTTTGCATATGATTCCTTAGGATATCTATGACACATATGAGACAAGATGCCAAATGTAAGATTCTATGATGTGTGAAAGTCAACATGATTAAAAGTGGAGAGGAATCATTGACATGCATATGACACCCCAATGCCACTTGTAGCCAAGAATCTATGACAATGGAAGTTTATTATAGCCATGCATAAGGAACCAAATATATCAAAAATGATGTATTTAGCCAAGTGTAAATGGACAATCTATGATGTGTCATGCCCATGTGTCATGATGATGTTAAGATTATTTCAAGATTATGTGGAATATTTGAATTAAAAATCCATATATCCACACAAATGGAAATTAGTAAAATGGAAATTAGAGGTGGAAAATATGACTTAGGAAATTGAGAATTTCCATGGTTTATGAATGATGAATCAATTAATAGAGAATATTAGTTAGGAAGAATGAATAGTAATGTGTGATGAAAATAATTAGAATGACATAGGATTAAATTATGGTTTATTTAATCCTATAGAGAAAATTAGTAGGTGATTGACCAATTTGATGAAATAAATGATGATAATATCCTTTGATGAAATTCAATGATTATGTAAATTGACTAGGAAAATTATGGGTAGATCAAAGCCATGATCAAATTGAATGATTAATTAGAATTGATAACATGCCAAGGATACATGACATGGATTGAGAATATGTAACATTTAATGAACATTGTAAATGCTACAATATCAAAATTGATTGATAAGGTTAATCATAATAACATCAATGTACATTGTCAATGTTATTGAATTGATTTGATAATGCCATGATATGACATTGAGAGACTTGATTATGTCAAATATCAGATGATGTGAATGACAATTTGACCTAGCATTGAAAGGCATGATAGTGCTAAGGTCCAATTTTATAAGTTTTATAGGTTTTGATAGGTTTCCAAGATATTGAGAGACATGCCAATTCCTAGGATTTGATAGATGATGATAGGATTGGGACATTGGGCATGTTCTTAGTTGATTAGGACTAATTTGGGTTGATTCTAGGTAGATTTGGGGTGATTTTGGGTTGATATGATATGATTCCAAGTTGATTTGGTATGATTATAAAATGATTTGCAAATGATGTGAAAGTGGATATGAATTATGAAGGACATTATCAAAACCTTCTTGAGTGATATTCAAGTTTGGCCAAAATATCATAATTAGTAAAATGATAAAATGGGATGAGTTAGTGTGTAAAAGTGATGAAACCATAGACACAAACTAGCTTTGAGGATCTACAAGTATATTTTTCCATCTCATTCTAAGATATTTTTTTTCATAAATGACAACCCTAACTCATCATACCTATTCATATATTCAATAGGAACATCACTACAAAACTTAAGAATTCCACCATCATTAATTTATTCAAAATTTGCAAACTCATTTAGATCACTAGCCATATGATGTGAGCACCAACTATTAATAATCTATGAATCATTCTTTGTAACATGTGAAATAAGGATAGTTTCATTCTCATACCTTTCACTATTTCGTTATTTCTTGATTACAACATGGACTGATTTAATTACTTCCTTGTCATCATTAGAACTTGTTTTGGCCTTCTTTCCTTAAACAATGTGGCATGACTTCTTGCCTTTGTCTTTATAATCTCTATTCTTCCTATTCTTATAATATTTCTTATCATTTCTATCAAAATTTCCTTGGTTAGGACATTTAGAAAAAAAGTGACCAACCTCATTACATTTGAAATAGATCAAGGGAAATATACCTTCACATTTACCTCTAGCTCCTTATAATCTTCTTGCAA
Source organism: Cupressus sempervirens (assembly GCA_028749045.1). NCBI lineage: Eukaryota > Viridiplantae > Streptophyta > Pinopsida > Cupressales > Cupressaceae > Cupressus > Cupressus sempervirens. Next base: position 440,578,014 of record CM053793.1, on the reverse strand, counting down.
GCAATGGTTCAATCTCATCAAGATCATATTTAGTTTTAGATTCACTTTCTTCTTTGGCTTTCTTCTCTTTCTTTGGATTGATGATGTTAGTGAAGACTCAAAATAATTTCCAATCATAACCCTACTATTATCATGATTTCTCAACTCAAATGTATTATGACCAACTAGACCATCAAGTATCAAATTATTACTAGGCATAGCTCTTGCTTCTTGAATAAAAGAATTTTTGATAGAATAAAAAGGAAAAAGAGTTCTTAAGATTTTACCTAAAATTTCAAACTCCAATTTTTGAACCCTTGTAGCTCTTATTGCACTCACAACATCTTTGATTTAGTTTACATATTGTGTAAAATTTTTACCTTCTTTCATTCTCATATCATCATACTTACCTCTCAAACTTTCAACTTTAGCTCTTCTTACATTTTCATCTCCTCCATAGACAAGATTTAGTTTGTTCCACATTTTGTTTGCATTGGTATAGTTCTTAACATCATCAAATTCAACATTAGTGAGAGTAGATGCAATATCAATCATTATATGATTATGATTCCTCTTTCCATTTATTTGATCCAAAGTTAGAGGACCAATAGGTGTAATGTATTCATTTTCCAACCAATGTGTGACATCATTACTAATAGTTGAAAGATGTAGCTTCATTCTATCTAACCATGAGGAAAATTTATCCTTGTTCAACTTTAGTGGCTCTCTCTTATATAGTTTAATCTTTTTCTTAAGTTCCTTTAAACTTCTTCCCTCAAGAACTTGTGCTTTGATACTAAATTGTTAGATAACTAAGAGGTGGGGGTGAATTAGTTATGTCCAATTATTTAATTGTCCCTTCAACATTTCATCTCCATCAAAGAAATATTAATATTAAAAAATACTAACTTCAATACATCCAATCACTCAGTAGATATATCCAACATAAAACTTAACGCATTCATTAACTTCTTCCAAACTCTTATCAAATTATTCCTCGAATACAGACTATTAGTAAATTTTTAGTTATTATATAGTGATAACTTAGTTATTACATTTAAACAAACTAGCAACAAAAATAACATTCACACAAATTCTACCAATTATGTCCAACTAGAAATATACTAACAAGCTTGTATCCATTCTGCGACTCTACTACCCATTGCCACCCATTTTCAAATTTTGAATTCATTCATGGTAGGCCCTAGGCCTTAGAACCCTTTACCCTACCCTAATTTTTAGATGGTGTTAGCATTGTGCAAGGATTTGGAGGACATGATAGATAGGAGTGGGGCCATGGGGGTGGAGGGGAAGACTTTTTCCAACCCTACTCGCTTGGGAAATGGTGGAGCTATTGGTAGCCTGGTGGAAGGTGGACAAAAGATGATAGATGGTACCCTTGGAGGTTGGATGAATGCACTAGTGCATTCATAGGTGGCTAGTGGTTCAATGGAGGATCCCAAGATTTCTCATAATGCTAATGGGCCAATAATTTCTCTCCTAGATACTTTGGTGGACAATGTTACCTCTAGCCTCAAACTATGTGTAGTGGGTAGATTTGTTGCCTTTAGACCCGTAATCGAGGTGATGCATAAGTGGGTGAGTAAAAAATGGAAGATAAAGGGTAGTGTTGGTATTTTTCAATTCCAAGTGGCCTTTTCTATTTTAAATTCACTATAGAAGAGGATATCAATTTTATACTCTTGAGAACTTGGTATTTTGGAAAGCATTGTCTTGCTTTAATGAGGTGGTATCTGAGCTTTGATACTAGGATAGAGATTAATAAGCTAGCTCTAGTCTAGGTAAGGTTAACTAGACTTGCCCTTAAATTCTAGGATGAGAAGATCCTAAGATGGGTAGGGAATTCCTTAGGTCACTTTGTAATTGTGGACAAGGTGACAATGCAAAAATCAAGATTGGTGTATAATAGATTCCATGTGAATGTGGCATTGAATCGGGCCCTCCCCACTATGGTCACACTAAAAACTAAATGGGGAGAGATATATCAACCCATAGAATATGAGAATATGGGGTTTTTTTATCAAAAGTGTGGAAAATTTTGACATCTTATAGTTGACTAAAAGAAGGATAAATAAAAGAAAGGATCCTCGAGAATAGTAAAAGAAACTATTGGGGAACCTTTCGAAACTCCAATATTGGAGGAGAAGACTATTGACACACAAAATATGGAGGTTAACATGATTTAGGATAACCCTAACAAAGGATCTAGAGGCAAAGTGAACCTAAAGTGGGGGAAGCTTTAGAGGATAAGAAGAAAATGGAAGATTATCCTTTTAAACATGAGATAGAGGAATTAATAAGCTCACCCTTGGGGGAACTTAAGAAAGGAGAAATGATGGAGGAAGTTGAAATAGTGGCACAACACTCCCTAGTTCACCAACAAGTCTAAGATAAAAGGGCTTATAGGAAGATATGGTTGCAAACTGTGCTGCCCAGGAGAGAGTATACACCCCTCTAAGAATGATAAAAGCCTCTCCAGTGGAGATAGCAGTAAAAGTGATGGCAAGTTTAGAGAAATCTAAAAAGGAACTAAGCCCCAATTCACCACAAGAGGGTGATAATGGGGAATAGGAAGTTTAGAAAAGGAAAAGAAGAGGGGGGGGGGGGGACCAGATTTAGGAACATGTGGGACAGTTGGAAGATAGACTAGCAGAGCAACTAGGACAATACAAGAAGCAAGGGATGTGGCCAGTGGTAACCAGCTTACACTAGAGACTATAACAAGAGGTAAGAAATAAAATTCCTCTCTTGGAATCTAAGGGGGCTAAAAAATCCCCAGAAGAAATATGCTCTAAAATAGTGTATATTTTAGGAAAAGGTTGATTGTGTGTTAATTCAAGAAACAAAAATGTCTAGTGCTAATTTTGATAGAATAGTTAGTCATGTTTGGCCTAGGGCTGCCTTCATGCATATGGATGTTGATGGAGCCTCAAGGGGTATTTCCACCATGTGAAACCTGTGCTCTATGATGAGATTTGAAATAGGGAGGGACAATTTTTTTTATAATAACAAAGTTCCAAACTAGTAACCAAAAATGGGGGCTTATTAATATCTATGGTTCTAATAATAAGGTAGGGAGGAAGGAAACTTATGGTAAGCTAGAAAAGATTATAGATACTATTAAGGATAAATATTTAATGTGTATGATAGACTTTAATACCCCCCTCTATCACTCAGAGAAGTTAGGAGGCAATAAAGATTGCCCTGAAAGCTTGTAGGATCTTCATGATTTTATGGGACAAGTGGATCTAATTGATGTTGAGGTGAGAGGAACCCATTTACTTGGACTAATAATAAAAAAGGAAGTGATCTCATTTAGGTTAGGCTAGATAGGTTGATGGTGATAGGGAACTAGAACTAGTTAAGTAACTCCCATTTGGAGAACCTCACAAGAATTGCTTCTAACCTTTCTCCTTTAATCTTCCATTGGGAGGATGGTTTAAAAGGAGGACCAAAAACTTTTAGGTATGAAATAATGTGGCAATTTTACCCATAATTCAAAGATATAATCCAAGAATGGTGGAATATAAGGATAGATGGTACTACAATGTATAGACTAACTCAAAAGTTAGATAATATAAGGAGAAGTGTTAAGGGTTGGGCTAAGAGTTCCTTTGGAAATTTGTTCAAAATCAAAGGAGAAGTGGAGGAAAAACTCAAAAAACTCAAGGGGAGATGTGGAAAATCATTTTGAGGGAGAAAAATTTTTGGAAGCAAAGATCGAGGGTCCAATATTTAATAGAGGGAGACAGGAACACTACCTTTTTCCATAGGTTAGCTTCCAATAATAAAAGAAGGAAAAAAATTAATAGGGTGGAAGGAGAAGGGGGAAGAGAATATAAGGACCAGGAGGAGATGGGAAGACATGCAGTGGAAATTTTTTTAGTAGGGCTTATAATAAGGATGATAGTATAGGAAATCAAGTTATCAGAAGAACTTTGATAAATATGATCTTGTAGGTGCTTGGAGATGTGGAAAATAATTTCATTCTAGCAAACATCACGAAGGAAGTGAAGAGTGATATGTTTTTTATGAAAGCTTACAAGGCCCTAGGACCTGATGGTTTCCCCCTAGCTTTTTTCTAGCAATTCTAGGAGGTCATTAAAAGTGAGCTGGTATGGACTACTAGAGATTTCTTCAAAATGGAGAAGATGTTAAAAAGGATAAATAAGACTTTCATTGCTTTGGTCCCTAAGTCTTTGACACCCATGAGTCTTCTAGATTTTAGGTCTATAAGCCTTTGTAACATAGTGTATAAGATTTTTGCAAATGATTTGGTCAATAGGATAAATCACTTTCTTGAGAGCATCATAGGAACACCACAAAAGGGGTCCATGCCGAGAAGACAAATTCTAGATGCGGTGATAACTAATCATAAAATCATACATTCAATCGAGAGAAATAAAAGACTTGGAATGGTTTTCAAGTTGGATATCTCTAAAACATATGATAAGGTAAAGTGGGACTTCCTTTATGATGTGCTCAAAAGAGTGGGGTTTAATGGAAAAGTTATAAATCTTATTAGAATGATGGTGGGTATAGTCCAATATTTGGTACTTCTAAATGGATCCCCTTGTGGAAATTTTGAAGTAGAGAGAGGACTAAGACAAGGAGACCCACTATCTCCATACCTCTTTATTATGGTAGCAAAAGTTTTGGGGAGATCATTCTCTAAATTGGTAAATATAGGATGTGTTAAAGGGATTAAACCTACTACTACTACTGATACTAAAGTGTTACAATAGTTTGTAGATGACACATTTATTTTTGGAGAATCCTCTATGATGGAAGTTAAGGCATGGAAGAGTATTCTCCATAATTATGAAGACAATTTAGGTCAGCAAATAAATTACTCTAAAAGTAAGATTTTTTTTTAACACTAATGCTTTTATGCAGAGGAAGATTAGGAACATTTTAGGTTGTTAGTCAGCCAACCTCCTAGATACTTATCTTGGTCTATCACTAACCACTAAGGAGGTGACCAATGACTTCTGGAATACTATTGTTGAAAGAATCCAAAAGAAGTTGGCAAGATGGAAAGGAAAAATTCTAAGTAATGTTGGTAAACTACAGTTACTCTCTATAGCTCTTCAAGGTATTCCAATCTACTTTCTATCCCTATTTAAAATTAACCAAAATAGGGTAGATAGAATTGAGAGAATATAGAGGAATTTCTTTTGGTCAGGAAGGGAGGAAAATAAAAAATTGAGTATGGTCAAGTAGGAGGATGTATGCAAACCAAAGGAGAAGGGGAGATTGGGAGTGAGAAGAATACATGACCTAAATAAAACTCTCCTTGTAAAGATTGGATGGAGACTGGGAGAAGACAATACAAATTAGAGCAATATCATGAAAGCTAAGTATCTATCAAACTCCCTATTCACTGAGAATCTCTCTACCAATGATCTCCCAGGAGGCTCCAAAATATGGATGAATATTGCTAAGAGTTGAAGTATATTGAGAGAAGGGGCAAGGTGGATAATGGGGAATGGGCAAAGTATTAGATTCTGGGAGGATAATTGGATGGGGGGGAATCGCTGGTTTACAACAAATTTAAAAGACTAATGGAGAATTTGAAGGAGGAAATGGGAATGAAGGTGGAGGATTATATTGACTAGAAGAGAAAGTGGAAGAAATTACAAAAGGATATGTATTCCCAAGAGGATATTCAACTTCTTATTGAGTTGGAAGAGTTGTTGGGAGCACAAAGACTACCTATTCTAATCTAGGAGGATAAAGTGGTATGGGACTTAACTTCTAGTGGCAATTTTATAGTCAAATCAGCTTACAAACATCTCTTAAGTAAGGACCTCTACCCCCCAATATGCAGTAAAGTCTAGATTAGTAATGTCCTCCCTAAAATAATTTTTTTTGGTGGACTGTTCAACATGGTAAAATACTAACACTGGATAATCTAAAAAGAAGGGGTTTTTTATCACAAACCAATGCTATCTCTACAAAGAAAAAGAGGATAATATATCTCTCCTATTCCTTGAATGCCCATATCCTTAAAGATCTGGGAGTTGGTGTGGGAGAAATTTGGATTGTTTTGGGTATTGAAGGATAACTTATGTCAATTTATGGAAAATTGGAACTGTCCCTTCTATCACCCAAAGTTGGTATTTTTGTGGAGAATTGTTCCACCATATATTTGCTAGCATATATGGAAAGAAAGAAACAACAAAATCTTTCAAGTGGGATGAAAAAAGTGAGGAGGTATTCATGGGAATCATGGAGAAATTGCTAAAGGAAAATATAAGGATTGCTAAATGTAAGACATTGAAGGAAGAACCAGGCAGAATAGAATGTCAAGTAGAAAAAAATGGGGTATATAAGGGGATTTTTACCATTTTGATAACTCTAAAGTGTTAAACAGATAGAAAATAAGATGGGAACCACCAATTCTATCATAGCTTAAGCTAAATTTTGATGGTGCTACAAAAGGAGGCTTAGGAGCGATGGGTGGAGTGCTGAGAAATGGAGATGGTGATGCATTGTTAGTCTATTTTGGGAAGGTAGGGGGAGGAAGTAATAATTTGGCTAAAGTGATGGCTTTTCTTTGGGGTCTTCAATTGATCAGTGAAATGCAAATAAAGGAAATAACTATAGAAGGTGACTCCAAATTAATTATTGATTTGGTGAAGGGAGTTTCCTATCTAGGCTAGAATATCCAGACTATCATCATAGATGTCATACACATATTAGAAGGGATGGAGAAAGTCTAGTTGCAACACATATATAGAGAAGGAAATAGGTGATAGATGTTGCTACCACCATGGGGTTTGAATTAAAGGCAATGACATGTTGGAGAAGCATGTAAAGCCTAAAGGAGGAAATTAAGGCCTTGATATGCAAGGAAAGAGGAGGAGAAAAAGCTAAATATGGCTACACAAATAAAGATCAGTGCTAATTTTGGTAGTATCATATCTAGGAAGGAAAAATTTTCTAAATTTAATAAAAAATTTAAGGGAAAGATGACGAGATGTCATAGTACAGATCGGATAATGAATGGATGTAAATTAAGGTGTGAGTTATTTTTCCATAATGGTAACATAATATGAAATTTTAAAAATTCCCTTTTTGCAAGTACAAAAAATATCATTACTAAGGTTGTCAGAGATTTTAGGGATGTTAAAATAATGATGCTAAGTACACATGAATCCCACAATGAAATTGAATGGAATTTTGAAGTGTCTCAAAAATAGGCTTGTAAAGTTGGTTCATTGTTGTGTTGCTGGTGGTTAACATTGTTCATAGAAAGCTTGATGACAAGGAGGTTTAGATGTGAATTACTAAGGTGGGAGATTCAAAAATTAGTGAGGAAGAAATAGGTGGAGATTTCAATAGACTAGAGCCCACAAAGATTGAAAATTTTAAAGAAAGGATGGCTACTTGGTTCCTATTAAAGGAGGGGGTATTTCTTCCTTATATGCAAGTGATGGCGGGGTATGAAAAAAATTGTGCTCTCCAATTTTTGAATGGGTGGAATGATCATAAGGTAACCATTAATGGAATTACATTTCAAGTTAATGAGGATGTAATTGCAATGGCCACTGGACTATCCATGAAAGGGAAAAAATGGAAGAAGGTCACAAGAATGGAAGAAGAGGCCAGTATGAGTAGTTTTTTCATTGAAGGTGAAGAACTTGTGCACTATAGGGGAGGATTTAGGAGGGATAAGCTACTAGATCCTTGGGATGATGTATGTTTGGTGCTTATGAAATACCTTACACTCAAAGGTAGGTTTGGAGTTTTATTATTACTATCATTTTTCCCTCTTGAACCATTTTAGAAATAGAGGTTTCATTTCTATTCCATTTTTTTTTGTTACATTCTCTAGAGGATATGGTGAGTGATGCTAGGGAGAAGAGGAGTAAGGGGCATAATTTCACCATTATCCACCAGGGTCTAATCTTTAGATTTTACCAATTTTATCTTTCCCTCTACCCCCTAGAGTTTTTGTGGTTGAAAACCAGTGCCACCATCAGAATTCCCCTCTAAGTACCAACACGAGAATCAAAATCCACACCCTGCACCATTCCCCTCGTAGAGATAATAAGAAAAAGAAAAACCTAGAATTGGTTATTGAAAAAAAAGGTTCTAAAAAGGTCAAGGTTGAAAAACTAGTGGAGGTAGAAGTGGAGGATTTGGAAGAGGAGGGAGGAGGAAAGGGTAGGAGAAGGTCAAGAAGGTTTGCAAAAACCTAGGCAAGATATAAGCAAAAGTCTAAGGGATTTAGGGTTGAAGAGGCAAAAGAGGAGAGCTTTGAGAACAATGAAAGGGAGTTGGAGGAGGAGAAACATTTTGAATCCAATAGAGAAAAAGGGAAAGAGGAGAAAGAAAAAAGTGAGAATTCTATTGATAATACCTAGATGTCTGCCAACAACACCTAGGTGTCTGTTTGTAATGCCATCACAACTGAGACTACTTATGTGTCAGCCAACTTTACTCTACAACCTATTACCTTTTGTGAGGACAGTACCAAAATGGATACCTCCCTTGTCACCGTTTCCTCTCCAATTAAGGAAAAATCTAAGGTTTTTACTAACTTGCAGGTTTTTTAGGATGACAACCAAGTGGCAAAAACTAAGGGGGATAAGAAGGTATAAATAGAAAACAAGGAGAAGGAGGAGGAATGAAAGGACGTGACTACTTAGTTGGATCAAAGGGTCAAATTCTTAGAGGAGGGATTCTACTCCTCTAAATTTTCACTAAAGGTCACTCATGCTACAGCTACCACCCTCCAATTGTTGGCATAGGAGAAGGAAGAATCAAGAATGGACATGGGGGGTAACAAGCTCCTATATACGTTTCTAGCTGATGATTGGGCTTAGGTTCTACTAGCTAGGAAAGGAAAGGAAAATGATGAGAAATATGATGGTAGTTCTAGGGGATCTTTTGATCCTGGTTGTTTTTTTGTTTTTATGCTACTACTTGGTTTGTTGGTCTATAACTATTACTCAGACTTGGGTTGGCCTATTTGTGCCAACAGTTTTTATTCTGAACTTAAGTAGTATGATTAGTATTATAGATCTCAACTATAGATTAGAAGTTACTATATATGGTAGTGTGTTGTTTCTAGGTTGGGTTGGTTTTCTTATGTCAAAATTTAGTTAATAGTTTGAACATTCATAGTATGGTTAGAACTATAGTTGTTAAGTTACTGCAAGGTGTTTTTGGCTATTAGTTTTTTTCTTTGATGTTGTAATGTGTTATGCTATTTTTTATTGGAAGTGTGTTGGTTACAAAAATTTTTTTTGTAAGGGCCAACCCCCTTATTTTGGTCACTTTATATTTCAAAAATAATCACAGAATTTTGACACCAATACTTAATAGAAACCCTGTTAAGGAAAAATCCACCTAGGATCGACAACCCAAAAATTTCACTCTTCTGAAGTGATCTGCATTAGGTTACTACCTTGGGTCACACACACTTTGTTAAAGTGGTTTTATTAGAGGATTTCACCAAAATATCATCTAGACCTTATCATTCCCTTTCTAGGACCAAAAAGAGTGGCCTTATTTAAAGCACTTACAAACACCACTAAATGATGTTACCATATAGGATTTTACAGACTTGTTAGGTCCACTCAATACTTCCAAGATTTGCTACTACAGTGGTTAAACTGTAAATAATATAAAGTGATCTATAAGAATAGAAACTAATTTTGCTTGATCAAATCTCATTTCTTTCTCTAACTCTATCTTCTACTTACTCCAAAAATTCCTTTTCTTCTCTCCACTTGGCTTAATTTACTTAGCTCAACACTTAGCTCTACTCCTTCAACAACTTTTCTCTCTACAAAAAATGTCAATCATATCTCTTTCATCTTCATCAAATCTCAAACAATATCACACTAAATCATCATCTACTTTGAACGAAAAACCTAAAACTATCATTTTTCTCTTCCTTAAATAGATTTCTTGATGCTTCCAAATTCTTTCTTCTTTTGTCACTTAATCGAAATCTTTGATCTTAGGTTTACAACTAAATTCCTTCATACAATAAATTTAGATACAAATAAAATATAACTTTATATAGAACTCTGTGTCCATCCTTATCCTTCTTTAAATTCTTTCATTAGATCCTTCTTTATTTTTCCCCACCATTGGTCTTGCAACAAACTTTGAATCTTGCAATAGACCTTCTTGAACTTTCTAAATTTCCATCAAATGTCAACCTCAAATTCCAATTTCTCAAACTTGTTCATCTAGTTGTCACTCAATATACATTAGATTTTCTTAGGAAACATATAACTCATTTTATAGTGACTTTCTCAAGAAACAATGTATTCTTCATTCTTCTTTTCAATTTTTTCGGCAATATTGTAGTCACTTGGTGAATACATTATCCCTTCATTAATCTTGTGGCTTAGTTAAGATTATAATCTTCAACATATTTCAAAAATACATGATGTTAAAACAATCAACCCAATATTACATAATCATTGTATAGCTTATTCAAGTACCTATTGAATACCTCACATATCATTACTAAATTCATCGTACTTTCTTCAAATCATCTTCATCAATCAAATGATATGGTACTTTCCTAAGGTAGCATAATGTCTATTCAATTAAGACTTTGACATCAATAAAAATATAACAATTGACATGACTTTTTTACATACATTCATATCATATTCAATTACAATATTAATTGGGACATACATCAATCCTAGAATATTCATAATTAAGGAGAGTAGTATTGAGGGAATAACCATTCATTTTTTTAGGACATCTTAGTCCTGATTCAATAAGAAGATCAATGCTATAATGAGATGATGATCAGAGAGGTTGTAGGGGTATACTTTTACACAACCACCTTATGCAAAGGTGAAAGTATCCCTATAGGCATATAATCTATCTAGTTTATAATATATCCTCTTGCACTCTTCTAGAAATTAGACTATGTGTTCCAAATTCCTATATCTTCAATTTTGTTACCTTCCAAAGGACCAAATAGAGTTTACTTGCCAACCCTCTTAGTTCAAAAATAAATATATTCTCCTTTCCAATCAAATTTGAATCCTCCTTCAATGTCCTCTTTTCTTTCTACCATGTTGAAGTCCCCAGAAAATACTCATGGAATGTCTTTCAATTGGCACATCTAATTCCAATGGGTACTTCTAACATTGTGGTCATTGGGGGCATAGAAAGAGAAAACTCCTACCTCTCTACCATCTAGGTTCAAGGTAATCAACATAATTCTATTACAAGGAGTGGATCACCAATTAGAGATGCATTTGTGTCACTTGGGACAAGTCAAAATAGAAGCCCCTCCCTTACCTTTAAAATGGTTTGTGAAGAAGGCTTTGGAATCCTTCCAAATACATTTGAGAGTGATATCAAGATGAAACCTAGTCACTTTGATCTCTTGTAGAAAGACAAAATCAACATAATTATGGTTTCTCTAAAATATCTTGATAACATAATTTTTATCAAGGGGCTCATGTCCTCTGGCATTTATCCACGATATGAATTTTGAATTCATTTGAAAAGTAGTAGATTTTCAATATCCATGGAATCTTGAAAGCTTGTGAAACATTTTAAATGGAGTTTCTTCCTTGGGATCTTAGCTAGCTTTATGTTGTTGACCAAATTGAGAGGCCTAACTCTCTTTCTCTTGGAAGAAGGTTGTGCATCTTCACAATAGATTTCATATTATGGTCTATCTTTAACTAGCACCTCTAGTTTGGTTATGGGCTTCATAGTTTTCCTCTTGTAAATAAAATTAAAGGGTTCCCCTTCACTCTCCTTATTGGTGGGGGTAACCTCTATAGCCTCACATAGTTTTTCCACATTCTTGAAGGCTCCAAGGTCTGTGTTCACTCTAGAGCCATACTTTTCACATGAAGGCTTATCCACTTGAAGAGGCTTGGGATTAGGAGGGGGAGGGGGAAGTGGGAATAAAAGTGAGTGCATAATTACACAACTGGTCCTCTAGACCATAGGATATTTTTGACAATCTCTAACCCATCACTAGATGGTGGGTTGACATTGAAAACCTTGGTTGAATTCTTACTAGGAGTATCACTAGTCTGACCATTAGGGGGAGGACATTTGACATTGTGTTCATAATAACCCTCCTTTGATATCATTGTAGACTTAATTTTTAAATATCTATATGACTCTTGTATAGATGTGTTAGCCCTTATTTGATATTTAAAATGCAATACTTTGATGTGTTAAGTAATTGATTATGTCAAGTTGTAACAATTTCCTACTTGCAAATATGATGCTTTAATTGCTCTTGGTTAATGGAATTACTTTTATGATGATTCCATATGGTGTGTCTTAGAAATGTGTTTATTATGTCCTCATGATGATGACATATTCATTTTAGAATATGATGTTATTTATATTTAAAATTTACTATTACACTTACCCCATACTTGCATGTGTATGGTGTGTGTGTGTTTGTTTTGCATTTGTGTTTGATGTGCCTGATATGGTTGAGGGAGGGAGTCATAATCACCTACTAGTTGGGATCTACACAATGTACCAATCCCCACCATTGTCTATTTAGCCTAGATGTGTATGTGTGTGTGTGTGTGTGTGCATGTGTACACACGTGCGCATGTACATGCTCATCTTTTATATAGATTTGCAAGTACCAGGTATCAACTTCCCTAATTTGCCTAGATGAGAATGCCCTATTGCAATAACTCAATGGTAAGAATTGAGAGATAATGTTCAGGTTCAATCCCAACCATAGCCTAATTACTTGCCTTGAGAAAGAGGACATATATTTGAATTTCCACCCTTTTTAAACCCATGAGTTTATCTTTGCCTATGTGGTTTAATTTTGAGTTTTGATCAATTTTAGTAATCTTGTTTTTCTATGGATTTGACCATGTGAGTTATTTGGTAAATGACTCAATTATAATATTTGAGTTAATCATATAATATTGAGAATTATTAAATATTATTTGATAAAAAAATTAAAATATGAGAATAATTAATCAAAAAAATAATAATTAAATATGTGTTTTAATTTAAAAGACTTAATTTAGAAGTCTTAGAAAATTGGTTAAAGAGAAATTAAAATATGTTGGTATTTAATTAATCAAAAATTAATTAAATGTATTCTTTTGTTTAATATATTTAACTTAAAAACCTAATTTGAAAATTTGGATTTAAAAAGAATTAAAAGATTAAAGATTTAATATTGCTTTGTTATAAATATTTAATTAATAGTAATTAAATTAGAGTTTCATTTAAATAATGAGATCTAATTATTATTATTATTAATTTAAATAATAAATTACACTTTAAATAGTACTTGGACTAACAAGAATAATTTCAACAATCAATCATAGTAGAGAGATGCATATTTTGGATTCAATTGTGTGCCATATTTTTGCATCAACTTTTTGAACCACACTTTGTGATCCATCATTAGGATGAGAAGAGCTAAAGGAGATAAATGATTAGTTGCAAACTAGATAGATAATATATATACCCATGTCAAGATGTGGAAAGAAAAAGGTTACAAACATCAAGGCAACACAAGGCCAGCCAAGAGAAAGAAGAAAGGTCAACACCAAAAAAAATTTTAGAAGTTGGCAGGACCACAACAAATAAAGAAAAAAGGGTGATTAGATAGCCAAAAAGAATATGATAAAGAAAAAATAAGAAGATAATAATGAAAATAAAATGCCAATGCTAATGCTAATGCTAATAATAATAACAAAGGAGAATTGAGATAGCAAAGTAATACAAGAACAATAGATGAAATAAAGGATGTGAAATAATAATAATAATAATAATAAATAATAAAATTTAACTAGAAGAGTCTTAGATGAAAATAAGTGCAGGAGAGAACCCAAAGATGGAGGAGAGAAGGATTAAACAAAGATAATTATTTAAAAAATAAAACAAATAAATAAACGAACGAATGAATAATAAAAATTAAATAATTAAATAATAATAAATAAATAAATAAATAAATAAATAAAAGTATGCAAGAAAGAAAGAAAGATGAAAGAACTAGTAATTTTTACAAAATTAATAATTAATTAAAAAAATTAACAATAAAAAATAATAATTAAATAATTAAATAAAACAAAATAAATAAATAAAGATAAGGCAATAAAATAGCCAAGTAGGCCAAAAAATGAATTATATTCAAGAAGATGTGCATTAAAAGGAAAAGAAGAAAGATGCAAACAGTTGTGTGTGTGTGTGTGCATGCACGCCTACGTGCGCGCGCAAGTATGAGTCTAGATCTAAAAGTGAAAACTAGGTAAGAAAAATTAAAATTAAATAAAATGATGGTGATGATAGTAATAATAATAATAAGACAAAGAACAAAAGGATATACAAGCATATGCTATCCATATATGGGTAAAATGATATATATGAATATACATTAGATGGTTATATATGTATACTTATAAATGAGTGGGTGTGTCAAAATAAAACAAAATTGAAAGAAATAAAAATAGATGAATAAATAAATAATGAAAAACATGAAAATCAAAAGGAAGAAAAAGGAAACTTGAAGGAAATGTGCTAACAAGAAAGAAAGGCTAGAAAGATAGAGGTGAAGGGAAATGGAGGTAAAAGGAAGGAAATGTGCTAACAAGAAAGAAAGGCTAGAAAGATAGAGGTGAAGGGAAAGGGAGGTAAAAGGGGGGGTTTGAAAGTGGGGAAGATAGGAAGAGGGAGGAAAGGGAAAAAGTGGGCTATTTTAGCTTAGCAAGCAGAGGATGCCACAAGACACTAATACTCCAACCATCATCCTTGTTCAGGTTGGATGGGTGGTTGTGAATTCTATGGCTTCCCTAAGCTTCCTTTTGAAAAAAATGTCTTCCCTAGAGAGCACTTGAGTATTTTCAAGACAGATGTGATGCTTTATAGAGAGGGAGTGTTCTGCAAGGGCAGATTTGAGAGTCCACTCATGGTTAATGTTAGCACCATGCTCTTTAATTCTAGTGCTAAATGAACAACCCATTTCTCCTATGTATGGAGCACCACAGCAAGAAATCTTATAGACTGCCAAGTCTAGCAAAATGTCCCTTTGGTCCTTGAGAGGAAAAAAGCAATTTTTCAAGACATGAAAATGCTTAAACAAGCATCGAATTCCTTTCTTGAGAAGAATCTTGGAAATCTTGTGAGAGATTCTTTTAATGTAAGGAATAGAAGCCCCAAGGACAAAATGGAAAAGGGTGGGTTTAGATTGGGAGAGAAAGCAAGATCTGGCTTGGTTGAAATATTTAGAGATTTGCTTGTTGGTATACCCATTCCAAATGAAGACTCGAAAAAGATGGGCCAACTCTTGGTTAAGGTTATCCTCGTCATAGATGCGATAAGCTCACATGGTGATGGTTTTAAAGATGCCTAGCTTTTTTCTAGCGTGATGATGAGATAAAGCATGAAGATAATGATTTTTTAGGTCACCTTGTGATAAAATTTGTGATATTAGGACCCATCTAACTTCTTAATGAGAAGAATGTCATGGAAAGAGAGTTGATTACTAGATTCAAGCTCCTTAGTGAAAGAGATGCATTTGACAAGGTTATTAAGGTGTGCACGGAATTCTTCTAACTTATCCAAGCCATGAGGGCAACCAATGTTGGTGTCATCTACATAGCACTTCTACCACTTAGGTTTTAGAGGAAAGGATGAAAGAGAAACTTCTTCAAAGTGCTCCATATAAAGGTTGTGCATAACAGGTGATAGAGGGGAGCCCATAGCTACTCCATCCACCTACTCATAGATGACATCTTGGAATGAAAAGAATGTGGATCTTAAGCAAAGCTTAACAAGGGAGGCCATATCATCATTAGTTTTTCTCCTAACAATCTTGATGGCTTTAACAATGTGAACTTTAGTGAAGAGAGAGACCACATCAAAGCTCACTAAGATGTCAACATTGTCTAGCCTTTTGTCCTTGATAAAGTCAACAAAATGGCTAGAGTCTTTGATGACTGAACTAGTTTTACATGTGAGCTAAGAGACACATTTGGTAAGTTGAGAGGCAAGTTTATAGGTTGGGGAACCTATGGTATCCACTATAGGTCTCAAAGGAATTCCATGCTTGTGAATTTTGGGGACACCATAGATGTGAGGAGTTACCTCCATGGGACATAGGTGTTTCTTGGTCACCTTATCGAAGGAAGCAAAGGACACTGCCAGTTTGTCTTTTTTAAAAATCTTAGAGCATGGGTTACACAATAGGATTTTATAGCTACTAGTATCTACTAAAAGATCTAACGTTTAAGCCACATAATCCAATTTGTTAAGAATAACTGTTGCATTCCCCTTGTCTATTTTTGTAATAATAATCTCATTGCTTCACATAATATTCTTAAAGGTTTCAAGCTTAGAACTAAGAATATTTCTCCTAGGTGGTTTGGCATGCATTAGTGCTACTACACAATCTTGGTAGACTTCTTTAGTAATATAAGGAGGGAGAGAATAGACTAAACTTTCACTCTCAGTCAAGAAAAGAACATGAGGAATGGAATGAGTAGAGATCATGAAATTCAAATCTCTTTTTAGAAAATTGAAAGCCAACTTACTAATAGAAGTGTTAGAGAGGTTAACCACTAGCTTAATTTTCCAATCTTGAACTAAAGGAGAAAGGTTCAAGACACTAGTTCTAGTGGAATCCAAGATGGAAGAAGAGGGTGGAAAAGTGTTGGACACAAAATAATTTGAAGAGGGGGAGGAAAAAATGAGGCCCAAGGAAATAGAGGGGACAACAAGATGCGAGATGAAGATTTCAAAGTTGGTATGCAAAGACAAGGGGATCAAATTAGAAGGGGTACTACCCACAAGAAAAGAGCTGGATGGTTGGTTGTTCACCTTTGGGGATGAGAGAGATTTGAGATTGGATTGGCATAGGACTTGAGAAATATTAGAATCTAGTAAGATCTTCAAGCCATTAATGTACTAACTAGAACCACATAAATCTAGCAAGTTCATATTGTCAAGGATACAACAAGATGGAGAAAGGAAATTAATAGCTCTCTTACTTGACAAAGAGACTTTCCTAGATGAATGATGGCCCTTCCAATTGAACATGATTGTTGGAGAGCCACTACCTAGAGAACACTATTCTTCACCTAAGTTTGTATCTTCTTTTGGTTGAGGCTTTGAAGGTTGAGCAAACTGCACCATGCATATTGAGTTGCTTGGGAGAGAGGGGATATACTCCATCATGAGTTTGGGATTTAGAGGGGGATGATGAATGGGAGGAATCAAAGACTCAATGGGAGCATTGGAATTCCTAGAAAATGGTGGGGCATTCAAAGCAGAATGCTTCATATGCATGGGCAAGGTTATACAAGTGGTAGACTTAGGTTTTTTGCTCCTAGCTATAAGTTGACCAGTCACTACAATAACTTTTGGAAGCCTATTTGATGGGTTGAGGGAGGCAACATGATTAGAAGGTCAAGTTGGGCAAAGAGAGGTGCAAGAAAGGAGCAATAGGAGGAGAAAATGTGGGGGAGACAAGGGAAGGAGATAGAGCTTGTGAGGATATGGAGTGACCTACAAAATGGAGGTGGAGTTCTCTATGCCTCAATTATAGCAAGTGGAATTTCTTGATCTACCGATGTGTCCACTCTTTTTGGTGTCCCAAAGATTTTCCCATAGACATAACATCTAACTAGGTCCATAGATCAATCTATAAAGTTTCTACCAATTCTAAGCACAGTGGATAAAACCAGACATTCAATTGATTGATTTTCTTTCTAGTTGACTTGATAATAGACCTCAAAAGTAATAAGCCTTCTCTGATGAAGATGTTCTTGGTATTGTGGCTACATATATAGTGTGTGACTCTAACAAAGGAAGGGATTAACTTGTCATCTTGACATATTTTTAAAAAAATTAGGTCTACAACAACCTCAAACAACTTAGTTATAATAGATACAAGAACAAATTTCCACAATTAGTCATAAAAAATACTGGTACCTATAAAATCATGTCATGTAACCCATGCTCTAAGATTCTTTAAAAAGTCAACTTGGTAGTGTCCTCTACTTCCTTTGACGAGGTGACTAAGAAACACCTGTTTCCCATGAAGGAGGTAACTCCTTGCATCTATGGTGTCCCCAAATTCAAAAGGATGGAATTCCTTTGAGACCTATAGTGCATGCCATAGGTTTCCCAACCTATATACTTGCTTCTCACCTTGCCAGATTAGTCTTGCATCATACAAGTAAAACTAGTTTGTTCATCAAAGACTCTAGCCATTCTACTAAATTTATCAGGGACAAAAGGCTAGACAATGATGACATCTTAGTGAGATTTTATTTGGTCTCTCTCTTTAGTAAGTTTCCCATTGTTTAAGCCATCGAGATTGTTTGGAGAAAAACTAATGATGAGATGGCCTCCCTTGTTGAGCTTTGCTTAAGATCCAATTCTTTTCATTCCAAGATGCCATCTATGAGTATGTGGATGGATTAGTGATGGTCTCCCCTCTATCACTTGTTATTGCCAACCTTTATATGGAGCACTTTGAAGAATTTTCTCTTTCCTCCTTTCCTCTTAAACATAAGTGGTGGAAGCACTATGTAGATGACACCAACATTTGTTAGCCCCATGGCTTGGATAAGTTAAAAGAATTCCACACCTACCTTAATAACCTTGTCAAATGCATCTCTTTCACCAAGGAGCTTGAATCTAGTAATCAACTCTCTTTCCTTGACATTCTTCTCATTAAGAAGTTAGATGGGTCCCAAGGTTACAAAGTTTATCACAAGGTGACCCATACAGATTGTTATCTTCATGCTTTCTCTCATCACCACCCTAGTCAAAAACTAGGCATCCTTAAAACCCTCCCCATGCAAGCTTATCACATCTGTGATAAGGATAACCTTAACCAAGAGTTTTCCCATCTTTGTTGAGTCCTTATTTGGAATGGGTACACCAACAAGAAAATCTCTAAATCTTTGAACCAAGCTAGATCTCACTTTCTCTCCCAATCTAAACTGACCCTTTGTCATTTTGTCCCTGGGGCTTCCATTCTTTAAATTGAAGGCATCTCCCACAAAATTTCCAAGATTCTTCTTAATAAATACATTCAATTCTCATTTAAGCCTTTTCATGTCTTGAAAAATTGCTTCCCCCCTCTCAAGGACCAATGGGACATCTTGCTAGACTCGAAGGTCTATAAGATTTCTTACTCTTATGGTACTCCCTATATATGAGAAATAAGTTGTTCATTCAGCACTAGAATTAAAGAACATGGTGCTGACATTGACCATGAGTAGAAT
Source organism: Cupressus sempervirens (assembly GCA_028749045.1). Lineage (NCBI taxonomy): Eukaryota > Viridiplantae > Streptophyta > Pinopsida > Cupressales > Cupressaceae > Cupressus > Cupressus sempervirens. The sequence continues at coordinate 440,558,782 of CM053793.1, read as the reverse complement.
CTCAAATCCACCCTTGTAGAACACTCCCTCTCTACAAAGCATCACATACATCTTGAAAGCACTCAAGTGCTCTCTAGGGAAGACAATTTTTTCAAAAGGAAGCTTAGGGAAGCAATAAAAATTCATAGCCACCGATCCAACCTAAATAGGGATGATTTTTGGAGTATTAGTGCCTCATGGAATCCTCTACTTTCTAAGCCCTTCTTAAAACCCCTTGTGGATGGAGTATTAAAACCCTCCATTCCACTACCCTTAGCCTATAAATAAAATTATTCCTTCTCACAATTTATAGTCATCTACCCATGCAAACTTATAATGCCCCACTAACCATTGCACTATAGCCATTTTACACCATTTCCATGTCAAAATCCATCTTCTCCTCCATTTTTGAATCCTCCATTCACTCCCATGCTTGATAAACACCCCATCATTTGAAGCTTAAGGACAATTGAGCATACATCTCTCATCATTGGACACATCAACATCATCATGGGAAACACTTGAAGATCTTACCATTTTTTGTTTTCTTTCCTCCATGGTGTCTTCCTTGGTCTTATCTTAAAGATTTTCTTGATATCTAGGTGTGAATGTTAAGTTAATCTTTGATATTCTTAGCATAATAGATTTAATAGCACTACATTTTTGCATGCCTAGTGAGACCCCACTCAAGTCACTATAATCATTTTTTAAATTTGTCTTTCTTAAACTAATCAACCTAATGTTTTGTACTTGTTTGTGTAAATAGGTGGTTTTCTAACATTATTTGTAGGCATCAAAGTCTTCAATCAGGAAGCATGCTCTTGACCATACAACCAAGTCCCAACTCAAACACACTTTAAACATCTTTTGTTCCCAAACCTATAGCCATGAAATCACAATTTTATATTAGTGGGAGTGCAAACTTGTGTGGGTGGGATCACGATTTTTCCTAAACCCCTTCACCATGTGGCACCAAAAATCACCCTTCGTATTCCCACAAAAATGCTCTTCCCATGAGAATGCAAGATTTTATCATTGAGATCGCTATAAAAATATGGGGGAATGCTCAATTGAATTAACTTAACCCTAAATCCCACTTTTTTCTTTCTCCATCAAACCCATAGATACACATGTCAGTGGGAATGCTACCCCCTTAGCCCACGAGATTGCACTATTGTGAGACCACTCTATGATATTTTTCCCATCGCCTGCTTTTCCTACATTTTCACTAGTTTCCTGTACCATGATCCCATGAAGTTTAAACTACTTTCCCACACTGTGGGATCCCTCCTCAAAACCTACAGGTTTGTTGATTTAACTAACAAGTGGTAAATTTTTAATGTTTTCTATTGCAGGGATCACTTTTTCAGAATCCTAACATGTGTATTTGCAAGTTTTCTTAAAATGCTTGCTAGAAAATTAGTTTTTAAAAGATTAAAATGAACAATTATTAGTTTTTTTTGTGATGGAATGCATGTTTAGATCTTAAAAATATTTTCATTGGAATGTTTGATTAGGTAATTACACAATCAAATATTGAATGTTAATCTTTAAAACTGAACCAATGTAATGAACATTTCATTTAAGGTGCAAATAAACATTGTGTGAAAACACTTCAATTTTAGGGTTTAAAATGAATTCATCTAATCTTGAATCCTATAAAGAAAAAATTGTTCTTATTCCCTCCTTTTCAAAGATTTTGCACATGATTTCCTTTTTTTGACACGATTTACTTTGTTGGCCATCACCATAAATTTGGAAATGAACATTGTATGTTAAACTCATGTGTGTTTTCAAGATTAGTTGTTAGAATAAACTAAAGCATCCAAAATAGAAATAAACCAAGTTCCTTACATTTTTTGAGATTGTTCCCTCTAGCACATCTTTGTCTTCTCTATTTTCTACAAATTAAGACCTTAAAATATGTGACACATATACTGAAAGTTGTTAGCAAGATCATTTGCAACAACCTAGGAGTGCTTCTACCAAGCTCATCCACCTCTCGGAAGCACATCCCTTTTGATGAGAAGATCAAATTGGTAAAAAAATTTCTAGTATATAAATGAGGAGAAATGTAAAATTTCTCACTCTATCTCCCAAGTTCAAGTCGTATGTTTCTAGGGGTAACCTAAGGTAGGAAAACTTTCCCACAATTTTAGAATGTCTAAAATAGGACCTTAAGTGGATCACATATGTAACAACCGTTTGGTTGACTCCACAAACCTATTTACAACCTCATTTTAGTAATCATGATTCTATCCTTGGTATGTTAATTTATAGTGCAAGGGAAACAACATCCCCCAAGATTACTCACTAGTGTGCTCCCCTAGTAGGGGCATAAGGCTACCTGGGTTTCATCTCCAAGAGTTGTTGTCCCGATAGAAGGGAGACTTCTATTTGCCATACCTTGAGGATTCTTTGATGTGCATCATTTGTCAATCAACTCTTGTATCAACTCACCTCTTTGGTTAGAGGGACATATTGCACTAGAATCAAGAGACATCAAGTTGTGGATCATTGAATAACATATTGTAACCAAAATTTGACCTTAGGAATAAAGAGTGTGTCTGAATTCTCTTATTTGTGCAAAAGACATGCGAAAAACATTTGTAAAAATGTACTTATTTTCTACAATTACTATCAAATCCTTTTGCTAAAGAGATCACTTGTTTTTCTTTCTCAAAGTTCCTTTTTCCTTTGAGAAACTATTTGCTCATAATTTTTCACATCTAAAAGTGTTTTCTCCTTGGTATCTCAAAAATAATTGTTAGTAAGTCCATTCACAACAATTTTAGTTTTGCTAGTTCAACTTTACCTTTTTCAAATTATTCTTGTCAAAAATAGTTGTTAGCAAGTCCATTCACAAATAATTTAGTCTCGTTGGTTCAACTTTACCTTTTTTCAAATTATCCTTGTAAAAAATAGGTGTTAGCAAGTCCATTCGCAACAATTTTAGTCTTGCTTGTTCAACTTTAACTTTTTCAAATTATCCTTGTCAAAAATAGTTGTTAGCAAGTCTATTCACAACAACTTTAGTCTCATTGATTCAACTTTACCTTTTTTCAAGTTATCCTTGTCAAAAATATTTTTTAGCAAGACTATTTGCAAGAACTTCAGGTTCTAGGCCACTTTTGCTTCACCTATTTTTCTTGACTAAAAATTTTCTTTGTAAACATTAAAAACAACCATTCATCTTTGAAACAAGTTGTCCTTACCTCTTTTCAAATGGATTGTTATCAATTTTATTCATAATAGTCCTAAGCCTAGTTTTTCCCTCTTTACTACTTACATCCCAAAAACACCCAAATCACTTTGCCCTTTCTACATAAACACACCATTTCTTGGGACCTAGTTACTCCTCAACTGATTTATGTTTTCAACCTAAGGTAAAAAGGTATACTTAGCATAATCACTTCCTCTAAAAAATCCATAGTTGTGATCAATCTCATAGAGTTATCTCATGTTAGGCCAAACCAAGACCAAGTTCAAAAAGGCTAAACTTCCACAAATACCAACTTGCAAAGAAATAGAAATAGAATGCAAGAAGCATGCCCCCAACCCAAGGAAAGCTAAACGATACCAAATTGAGAAGGATGGTGCTAACGTTGCACTACAAACTGATTTGGATTACAAAATTCAGAACTTAACTCTTAGACATGGTGTCAATCATAGCCTTATTGATAACTCTAGTGTTACTCTGATTAAGTTCTTCTTTTTCCACATGCACTTATGCACTTATTCCCTTATAGGCTTAGTCTTTTACATAGCTTCTCATCCTATTTAAGCATTTGGTAGACTCATCTCCTCCCTTTTTGTCATCACCCTTGGGTTTTTAGAAATCAACCAAGCTAGAAATCATAAGCCCAAGTATCCTCTATTATTTACTCATCACTTAAAACATTTAGTATCACCTCATTAAGATTTGTTTCCTAAAGAACTCTCCATTCATCTCACTATCATAGTTATCCTTAAGCTAGGCATTATTTAGGATAAACTATTATTCTCATTTATTTCTCACATCACCTTGAGTAAAAGGTTGAGCTACATGCTTGATCCCCATTTGTCTTCCAAAAGGTCACAAGGCTAACTTAGGGTTTGATATCACCATCACATTTTTGAGTTCACACATAAGGAAAATATACTATATTTTACTTAGTTCCATCTCATTTAGGTCCCTTAGATATCATTAGGAACATTTCTAGACACTCTATTTTGTATCTTAGAAAGTCTCTTCACTCTAGTCACATCTAGACAAGACACCCCTTGCATACACTTATCTTCATCCTTTTGCATTCCACCCTTAGGGAAGTTGTCATTTCATGCCACCTACCACATGTCTCTATAAGAATAAATAGGAAAAGAAGGACATGGATCCTATTCTTAGTAGCAGCATAGCTCAAGCACATCCATACCCTATACTTTCCATGGCACCACTAGATCCACCACCACAAATACCCTAAGAATCAGGTTCTACACTAGACATTGATGCTTTTATGAACCAACTTGGACTCACTACCATCATTAATGCCATCATAGATTGAAATAGGGATATCATCATGGTAAACTTCTTAAGGGATAATGTTGGTGCCTTTGATTTTGGAAGACCACCGCCTACTAACATTATAGATCTTGTGTATCCTTTGTTTGGATGGAAACCACCATCTACAAGGCCATCTTCCCCTCATGACCCCTTCGTTTTATCAAGTAGTGGTTATCAACCAATGCAAACAAAACTAGTAGACCCAAATATCCCTTCAAACCAAGTCAATGCTCACATTCCACAAAACAATCAACCCATCATCACTCAACCTTTAGTTCATACCACATCCCAACCAACCACAAGTATACCATCTACATCTGCTTCCACTAACCCTATCCCCATTTCACAATATACTACTTTTCCACTTAGCAACACTACATTTTCCCTTCCATCACAAAACACATCCAATCCATTCACTAGTACCATAAACATCCAACTTGCATTCTAGTACACTATAGGAATGCCTTCATTAAGGTCGAGTACTTCATCTTCCATCCCATCCAACATCACCATCAATCCATTTCTCACTAGCCAAAGCACTTCCACCTCATTTGCACTAGGACCTTGGAGTTTTGGTTTGGCACAAAGGCCCACCTCTAGTATTCCCTTTAACACTACATCCATGCCCATACCTTAGTCACATCCATCTCTTCCTCCTCAATTCTATTCCTTACCAGCCATTACTAACTACTTTTCTATACCACTCTTAGGCAATATCCAAATCACCCCTCCATCACAATACCCAGTTGTGAACACTCTTCCTCACCTCAATTACCAAGCACTCATTAATACTCAATTTCTTTCTCAAGTAGGAGCACAACCAACATATGTTGGGAAAGGTATACATTCTCAAAGCATGGACCAAGTATTACCTATTCTACCATCTTTTTAGCCATAATAATCACACCAATAGTATGCCTAGGCATCCCTATAGAATTATTTAGTAGGGAAATAACCCCACACCTCTGTTCCCCATCAATAGTCTACCCAACAAATATAGCAGTATGCCAAAACTACATTCCAACAACCAATAACATCTATTTGAATAGTAGCACAACCTATTTTTCAACCATCACCATATGAAAAACAAGGTTTTCCATATCAACTTTCAACATTTGCTACATACCTCACACATGGGGCACTAGGATTGGGGATACCCATTATCCCACATGTAAACTCTAAATGGGAAGAGATGAAAAATGCTCATCTTTCTAAAGCCTTTGTGGCTCAGTGTGCTCATCTAGTCAAGACTGAGTTATCTATAGTAGACCTAGTTCATACCAAACAAAAGGGAGGAGAAAGCCTTGAAAAATACTTACAATGTTGGAAAACTCTCACAACTCATATCTCATGCACCACCCTCGAACATTACCTTGTAAAAATGTTCATTAACAACACACGTCCTAGTCTTTCCCATCACATGGTTATGAATTATTTACAAACATATAAAGACATTAAGGAAAAAGGGAGGGGACTCAAACAAGGGCTCATCAAAGTTGGTGTCATCAAATTTTACAAGGAAAACACCTAGGACTATGGTCTAAGCAATGACAAACCATGGTATTGGAATAAAAATAAGAACATAGTTATCGATGGCATCATTGACAATCGACATGTTCATGTCATTAGGGAAGCAACCAACATTCCCACCATGCTTTGTAAAAAAAAATCTTATAAACAACAACCACCAATCTATCACCAACCACCAATACAAAACAATCAACACAATGTCCAAATACCCAACCATCAAAATTAGACTAACGCTATCACAATTTTGGTTGGACCTAAACCACATATTCAGAGATAACCTCATGTATACACCCCATTGGAGGAACCCCTTGATGCAATTTTTGAGAAACTAACCAAGGATAATCTTATTCAACATCCATAGACACAACCCTTAGAACCTAATTAGTCTAGGGCATCCTAGTATAAGGATAATGAGTTTTGCAAATTCCATCATGTCAAAGGGCATACCACCCTCAAATGCATGCAACTCATTGACTATGTCCAAGACCTTATTGATCAAAAAGAGATCACAGTGGGGGCACAAGCCTCACCAAATGTAGGACTACTAGTATACCAAAATACTTTTCCTCCCTAGAACACAAACATAGGCAAGACACTTACAAACACTCCTATCAATAATAGACCCAAAAATGCTCAAAAGAAATAAGGTGATAACTAAGATAAGTCTCAGAACTATACCTCAATATACTTGGACTATGGAAACCTCATTAGATGGATATCAAAAGTTGAGCCTTCTATCAATGTTATGAACATCAAAGGCCGAGACACCCAATGTGTAGTTACCGCTCAACAAGCTTGACTAAACATAGCTGGTCCATCTGTGTCTACACCATCAAGACCACCTTCATTAGGACCACCCCCATTAGGACCACAATATAACATCTTGGAACACCTTGGAAATATGCTAGCTTAGATTTGCATTCTAGATCTCTTACAAATAAGCCCAATTTATCAAGAGATCCTAGACTACACTCTCCATGAGTCACACATCCCCACTGACATAAATGTTACTAAGTTTTGAAAATTGGTCAGCCATCTTTCCATATCATGTGCTCTATCCTTCAAAACCTTTGACATCTTAGTAGTCAAACCTGATCATATACTTCCACTTCACATAGCTGTCATGGTTTATAACTTTGTGGTCAAGTGGGTCATGATAGATAATGGATTGACTCTAAATCTATGTACTTTAAAGTTCATCAAACAAGTAGGATACACTAAAGTAGATATCCACAATGAGGTCATTTCCATCAAATCATATGACAACTAAGAGAGCACCACCAAAGGAACCATCTTGCTAGCTCTTAGAGTTAGCCTAGCCACTCAAGAAATAGTTTTTCATGTAGTTGATCTTAACCTTCCATACAACATCCTCATTGCCCACTCATGGATTCATGTCATGAAGGTTGTTCCATCTACATATCATTAGTTCATGAAGTTTTTTCATAATGGCATTGAGGTAACCATCTATGCAAATCCCAAACCCTTTGCTTATTACAATGTGGTAGAAGCTTCTTACACTAACCATTGTCCTAGAATCAAAATTATCCACACCATGGCTAGTTCCTTTAACACCTACCACAATTCAAATACCATTTTATACTCCACCATTTCCACGATTAAGATCAAAGACCAAGGCTATAGAGAATACATTCTTTTATATGCTTTTGTTGTCAATGCTTTACCACTTGATCCACATACTCAAGGGTGCCCAACATATTAGGGGTCAAAGTTAGAACCAATCCCTCAGCTCAAAAAACTAGTCCCTAACACATTTGTTACCAAGGTATCCTCGATGGAGAGGAAATCACTCCTAACATTAGTACATGGTTATATAGAGAACCACCTCTAAAAAGTGAAGAACTACTAAATCACTTCAAACAAAAACACCCATGGTCACATCACCTTGTTACCAAGCAATAGGAGGTGTTCTAGGCCATCTAGAGTCAAGCATTAAGTAGCCTATGGAAGCATACAAAGAAAAGAAAAAGAAAGGCTTGGGCTATGAACTCCCCATAACTAGGGGTAACATGAATGAAGGCCATGCCTTCATAAACATCCAAAATAGTCTCGTTGTGGTCAAAGTCATTCCTAAGGAAGTAGAAAAGAAAGCCTATGATGGTATCTTACTTGATGAAATTATCCTAGGAGCCTCTATACTCTACCAATTATCCCTAAATCTCATAGACTTACCACTCACTCACCCTAAACTCATTGATTGGGACTAACCAAGTGTTGTTGATGTTGACAAATTCTCTACAAAGCATGTGCTCCTTAGATTCATGGGAGTAGAAACACCATATAAATGGCCACCACCACCATTAGTATATGTCTACAAACTAGATCTAATAGGTTACTTTGGGGAGGAGGAAATCTCCGGTTGCAAAATTGAACTAAAAAATGAAACAAAAAAGCACAAAAACAAGGCAAAACCATCCTCTGGTGAAAAATCCTTTGGAGCACCATTGAATGACTCAAAAAATGAAAAGAAGACAAATGAAACATCCAATGATGAAAACCATTTCGAGGCACCTGAGGATGGAGATTTTATCCTACCCCTACAACATGACAGGTCCACCATATCATCATTCTTGACAAAAGAAACTAGACCAACCAATATTAGTCTAATTGAGGTAACAAAGATCACATAAATTGTAGTATCTCTATCACCTGAATAGCTGGAACTTGTCATCAAATTCCTTCATGAAAATGTTGGTCACTTTTCATGGACCTATCAAGACATGTCAGGGTTGGACCCCAAGTTAGTAGTACACCATTTGGCCATGGATCCAAAGGCTAAACCTATCAAGAAAAAACTCTATAAGAAGCATCTCAAAGTTGCTTTATTGGTTAAAGTGGAGTTATAAAAATTTCTAGAGGCAAAGATCATTCGATGGATTGACTATTTAGAATGGATCTCCAACATGGTACCTATGACAAAGCCTTTTGGTGATATTAGGATTTGTACAGACTTTAAAGATCTCAACAAAGCCTACCCAACGGATGACTTCTCATTGCCAAACATAGACATGATTATTGATCTCACTATAGGCCATGAGCTCTTTTAATTCATGGAAGGTTTATTCAAATACAAGTAGATTCAAATAGCAAAGGTAGATTAACATAAGACAACATTTACCACATCTTGGGGGACATGTTTTTATAACATGATGCCATTTGGATTAAAGAATGACAAGGACACATATTAGCATGCCATGGCAGTCATCTTCAATAACCTAATTCATAAAACTCTTGAGGATTATGTGGATGATATTCTAGTCAAGTCCCTTAATGTCCTTAACCAATTATCTCATCTTGAGGAAGTGTTTGATCGATTAGCTAAATACTATCTCATTCTTAACCCCAAGAAATATGTCTTCAATATTACATTGGGAAAGCTCCTAGGGTTCATTGTTTCATGAGGTGGTATTGAGATTGACCCTAAAATGGTCAAGGCCATCATGGATATGGCTCCTCCTAATATGCTCAGGCAACTTCACTCTCTCCAAGAAAAACTACAATCAATCATAAAATTCATCTCCCAACTCGCTGATAAGTGTCAACCATTTATACATTTACTCAAAAAGGTTCAAAATTTTAGGTGGGAACCTATTTGATAAAAAAAAATTGAACTGATAAAGTAATACTTGGCCAATCCACCTATCTTGGTTCCTTTGATTGTAGGAAACCCACTCACATTAAACATCATAGCTAACCCAATAGCCCTAGATGCTCTGCTAGTACAACTTGATAATGAAGGAAAGGAGTGGGCTATTTACTACATTAGTCATAATCTAAATGGGTATGTTCTCAATTACACACCAATGGAAAAATCTTGCTTAGTTGTGGTCTTTGCCACTTAGAAGTTGTCACATTATATGTTAAGCCACACTGTGCAACTCATATCCAAAATTGATCCATTAGAATATATGTTGTCACACACAATACTCATAGGATGTCTAGCTAAATGGGCCATTATTCTTAGTGAATTTGACATCCAATGTGTTGATAGAGAGGCTATCAAAGGTCAAGCTATAGTATATCACTTGGATAATGCACCTTTAGTTGTGGATCACCCTCTCATTATAGAATTCCTAGATGAACATCTCTGCTTAATAGAAGAACAACAATCCTAGAAGTTATACTTTGATGGATCCTCCACATCGCATGGCTCTAGAGCCAACATGCTTTTGGTCACCCCTCAAGGTGATTGCATTCCTAGATCTTTTAAATTATAGCTCCAATGTACCAACAACATCTCAGAGTGTTGTGATGTGGAACCTAATCAAACTCAGAGGTCTATTTGATGGGATTTTCTCCTTATATTATTTCTATGGGGGTTTGGGTGTACTGCCCCCAAGATGGGGTCAAGGGTCAGTGCCCCTACAAGGTCCTAGGGTAGTGCCCCAAGTGTGATCCCTATCGCAGTATAGGGTGGGGTAGAGGGGAAGTGCCCCTACGAGGGTTTTTAGGGGCAATACCCCTGAAGCCAAAAATGACCTTATAATGTAAAAGGTTTCGACTACTATTTTTCTATTATTCTAGCTCTAATTTTTTTAGCTACAAAAATATTGTATAAAAAGGCTTAGGGTTAGGGATTTTCATAATTTATGATGTGAAAATTGGTTCTTGTGGCAGTACTGAGCTATAGGGGATTACAAATTGTAATCAGGTTGTAGTTATTGGATCTTAATAATATTGGACTTTTTGTTGGTTGATGTAGCCTAGAGATTGGGTGAACCATGTTAAATCTTAGTGTCTTGTGTTCTCTTTTATGTGATCTACTATTTTATGGTATTGGTTATATTTGCATGTAACTATTATTTCTATCTAAGATTAATCCTAACAAGTGGTATTAGAGCTAGGTGATCATCATTTTTTTTAAGTGATCGTCTGTAGGAAGGTCTCAAAGTCAAATGGGAGTAATGGAAGATGAGGATAAGATGAGGGTTGATAAGTTTAATGGGTAGAACTTTCAATTATGGAAGATACAAATGGAAGACTATCTTTATCAGAAGGATTTATGCAAGTCATCGAAAGAAAAAACCAAGAATCAAGGATCTATGACAAATGATGACTAGGATCTTTTTGATAGAAAGGCACTTGGAAGCATTTGATTATCCCTGGCAACATCGATGGCATTTAATACTACAAAAGTAAAGATGATAGTGATGGAAAACCTAGCAAAACTATATGAAAAGCCCTATACTTCAAACAAGGTATTTCTCATGAAGCATTTATTTTATATGAAGATGAAAAATGGTGGATCTATTGTAGATCATTTAAATGAGTTTAATACAATTACTAGTCATTTAATTTCTATGGGTATTAATTTTGATGAGGAAATTAGGACTCTCTTGATTTTGTGTTCTTTGCCTCAAAGCTAGAAATATGACTTGGTAATGGCTGTGAGTAATTATGTTTCTAGATCTAATACCCTAAAATATGATGATGTGATTGGTGTTATTTTGAGTGAGAAAACTCATAGAAAACCTTAGGTGGATCTACATCAAGAAGTGCTTTGAACAAACAAAGTAGAGGCAGAACAACTGAGAGAGAAAATAATTTTGGAAATTGTTGAAAATCAAGAGGAAAGCAAAAGGGCAAGAGATCTCAATATAGAGGATTGAGAGATTGTTGGTACTGTGGTAAAAAAGTGCATAGGAAGAAAGATTGTTGGACTTAAAAGAACAATGAAGAAGATAAACTAGAAGGGGACAAGGAGGCAAATGTGGTGAGTAACAAATCTAAAGAGGATGCTTTGCTTCTCTCTTTAAAAAGTGTTGATGATTCATGTGTTTTATATTTTGGTGCTTCATTTCATGCTACATCTCATAAAGGCTATTTTATTGATTATGTACAGGGGGGTTTTTGGCTTGTTTATTTGGGGGATAATGAATCTTGTCAAATTGTTGGAAAGGGAAAAGTTAACATTAACTTGTAGAATGGGAATCATTGGCTACTACATGTGGTAAGACATGTTTCAAGGCTGACTAGGAATTTAATTTTAGTAGGGCAACTTGGTAATGAGGGTTGTGTAGTTACTTTTAATGATAAAAATTAGAAGGTTTGAAAAGGTTCCCTTGTAGTAGCAAAAGGTGTGAAAGTAGGCACCTTATATCTTTGTATAGGTCATATTGTTCCTTCTACTTTGATTTTTTTAGAGAAAAATGAATGTTCAAGAACAATTGTTGCAATTGAGTTGGGAGAACAAATAGTTGTTGTAGATTTTGCTACAATGTTGTGGAACAAAAGACTTGGTTACATGAGTGAGAAAGGTATGAAAGTACTTCATTCAAAGAAATTTTTACCAGGTCTAAAATGTGTTGATATAGATTTTTTTGAAAGTTGTGTGTATGGAAAATAAAAGAGAGTGAGTTTTGTGAAGACTAGGAAGGAAAAGAAAAGTGAAAGATTAGAGCTTGTGTGTAGAAATGTATAGGGATCAACTCAAGTATCTTCCTTTGGTGGCTCTCATTATTATGTTACATTTATTGATGATGCAATTAGAAAAGTATGGGTTTATTTCCTTAGACAAAATGCTGATGTATTTCAAACTTTTAAGAAATAGAAATGCTTGGTTTAAAATGATACTGGTAAGAAACTAAAATGTCTCAAATATGATAATGGTGGTGAGTATTGCAGTCATGAATTTGAAGATTATTTCTCGAATAATGGTATTAATAGATTAAAAACTATTCGAATGACTCCATAAGAAAATGGAGTGGTTGAACACATTAACAAGACTATAATGGAGCATGGAAGAAGCATGAGGTTGCATGCTAGGTTTTCATTAAATATGTGGGTAAAGGTTGTCAATACTATTGTATATTTGATTAATAGAGGTCCCTCTACTCCTTTGGGTTGTGGTATTCAAGAGGAAGCATGGACTGGTAAAAAGGTGAGTTATTCTTTTATCAAAACCTTTGGTTGTGAAGCATTTGCACATGTTGATTCTAAAAATAGAACCAAACTAGAAGCTAAGTTAAAGAAATGTGTATTTGTTGGATATGAAATTAATAAATTTGGTTATAGGCTTTGAGATTTTAAAAATCATAAATTTGTAAGAATTAAGGATGTCATATTCAATCAGAAAGTATTGTACAAAAATCTTTAGCAGCAACATGAGAAGAAAGAAAATGATTATGTAGTGTTGGATAATACTCCAAAAGCTGATGTTCCAACAATTTCTCATGATTTGCAACAACTAAAATAAAAAATGCCACACACCCCAATGAATGTTAGATGGTCAACAAGGATAAGTAGACCTCTAGAAATATTTTCATCCCCTTTGTATTCTATTTTACTTATTGATGTTGGTGAACTTGAATGTTCAAATGAAGCTATGTAGGTGGATATAAAGACTTAGTGGGAGTCTACAATGAAAGAAAAAATGGACTCTTTGCTAAAAAATAAGACATGATATTTATGCAAGTTTCTTGCAGGTAAAAAGGCTTTACAAAATAAATGGGTTTATATGTTGAAAGAATAGGATGAAGGTAAGAAACGATTTAAAGCTAGGTTAGTTGTAAAAGGATTTGCATAGAAAAATGGCATTGATTTTGATGAGATATTCTCTCCTATTGTTAAAATGACTTCTATTCACACTATTTTAAGTATTGTGGCTATTGAAGATTTGCATTTGGAGTAGCTTGATGTTAAAAAAACCTTCCTTCATGGTGATTTGGATGAAGAGATATATATGGCATAGCAACAAGGATTTGAGGTCAAAGGTAAGGAAAACTTAGTGTGCAGATTGAAGAAAAGTTTATATGGCTTGAAGCAAACACCTTGGCGATGATATCTAAAATTTGACAAGTTTATGTTGTCATTCAGATCATTGTATTTATTTTAAGAGGTTGGATGATGACAAATACATTATTTTATTTTTATATATTGATGATATGCTTGTAGCTGGGTCTAACATGGGTCACATTAAGGGGCTAAAACACCAGTTAGCAAATGCATTTGCTATGAAGGATTTGGGGGCAGCAAAACAAATCCTTGGTAAGAAGATTTAAAGAGATAGGAAGAATAGAGTATGTGGAAGAGTATGGTCAAGGGGCAGTGCCCCTGTAGAGATAGGAAGAATAGGAAATTAACATTATCCCAGGCTAACTATATTGAGAAGGTCTTGCAATGCTTCTCTATGGAGAATGCTAAAGCTGTCAGCACACCTTTATGTGGTCATTTGAAGTTGACTAAGGAGATGTACCCCAAGACACAAGAAGACGAGGACAAGATGCCTAAGGTACCTTAGGCTTTAGCTATAGGAAGCTTGATGTATGCTATAGTATGTACAAGGCTAGATATTGCACATGTAGTGGGAATCATTAGCAGTTATATAATTCATTCTAGAATTGAGGATTCGAATGTAGTCAAATGGCTTCTCATATATTTGAGAGGAACATCTAGTAAGTGTTTACACTTTGTGGTCTCTACTATAGATTTACAAGGATATGTTGACTTAGATTTGGTAGGGGATATTAATACTAGGTGGAGCACTATAGGTTATGTATTTACTATTGGTGAGGTAGCAATGAGTTGGGTTTTTTTATTTGTAGAAGGTTAATGATTGATCCACTACAAAGGCTGAGTATATTGCTGCTATAAAGGTAGCCAAGGAGATGATATGCCTTTAGTTCTTCCTAGAAGAACTAGAAAACTCTCAAAGGGATAATTATTTGTTTAAAGATAGTCAGAGTGTCATTCATCTTGCAAAGAATTCAGCTCTACATCCAAAGAAAAAACAAATACAGTTGCAGTACCATTTCATTCAGTCATTTTTGGATGATGCATAGTTAAATGTGGACAAGATATATACATATGGAAATCTAGAAGATATTTTTACAAAGGTAGTAACAAGGAAAAAGTTAAATTCCTCTTTAGCTTCGATTGGTCTTCTCAAGTAAATAGAATAAAAGAACAATAGATTCTAGGATGGTCTAGTGTATTCTAGTGGGAGCTATAGGTTTAGCAGTGCTATGATTAGTCTCCAAGTGGGAGATTGTTGTGATGTGGAGCCTAATTAGGCTCTGAGGTTTATTTGGCAAAATTTTGTCCCCATATTATTTCTATAGGGGTTTTCGGGGGCAATGCCCCCAAAGCCAAAAATGACCTTATATTGTAAAATGCATAGGCTACTATTTTTCTATTATTCTACCCCTAATTTTATAAGGAAAAAAATCTTGTATAAAAAGGCTTAGGGTTAGGAATTTTCATAAGGTGTAATGTGAAAATTGGTTCTTGTAGTGACATTGAGCTATAAGGAATTATGGATTGTAATCAGGTTGTAATCACTGGATCATAATAATATTAGACTTGTTGTTGGTGGATATATCCCAAGATTGGGTTAACCACATTAAATCTTGGTGTCTTATGTTCTCTTTTATGTGATCTACTATATTTTGGTATTGGTTATATTTTCATATAACTACTATTTCTATCTAAGCTTAATCCTAACATAGAGAATGGGGCCCTTATTGTAGGGCTCAAAATAGTCATTGAATGGAACATCATAGAGCTACAAGTCTTTGGGGATTCACAACTTATTATCAAGTAGGTTCTAGATGAATATCAGACCAAAGATGACAAACTTCAATCGTACAAGGAATTGATATATTAGCTAAAGAAACATTTTACTTAGATTCAATCCCCATAGATACCTAGATTGCAAAACAAGGCTGCAGATGTTATGGCTACTATCAATTCACTATTGGAGATCATTTGGTAGGCCACACAATATGAATTCTTATTTGAACAACTACATGAGCCTACATACAAGAATGATGAATCAACATAGGTATGCATCTTGGTTGGTCCCCAATCCCCATGGTACCACTAAATTTATGCTTACCTACTAAATGGTATCATATCTCCCCATCTCACACAAACCCAACACTAGAACCTTATTCACAAAGCATCCTGTTACACTATCATAGCTCAAACTTTATATCATCATGGCTATCATGAAAGTCTCTCTTAGTTTTTAGACAAAAATGAGGTTCTAATGGCTCTTAAAGAGGTACGAGTTGGACTTTGTAGTGCTCACACGAGTAGAATAGTTCTAGCTAAGAAAATCCCATGGGCTGGATATTATTAGCCTACTCTAGAGTATGATGCATGTGAATTTTTAAAAAGGTGTCTACCCTGTCAACAACATGCTAATCTAATCTAAGCCCTAGCTCAAGATCTTCAAATTGTTGCACCACCATGGCCATTTTCATGTTGGGGGTTTGATCTTATGGGTGTTATAGTTCCTCTCTCTTTAGAAGGACACAAGTGGTTAATCACCGCCACTAATTATTTCACATAGTGGGTAGAAGCAATCCCACTTATCACTACCATGGGAGTTCAAGTGTCCAAATTTATCCTCTATCATATCATATGTCACTTCAACACCCTAGCTACCATTTTTACTAACCATGGAGGTAATTTTGAAAATATCAATATGAAAGAATTGTGCACTTTCCTTCATATCCATCAACATTTTTCCATCCCATACTTTCCATAAATTAATAGTTAGGTGGAGGTAACTAATAAAACCCTACTCAAAATCCTAGAGAAGGTTGTCAATGATTCTGGTTACAATTGGCATTTACAAATCAACCCTATCTTATGGGCCTATCACATCTCATTCCATACATCTACAAGAACTACCCCATACTCCCTAGTTTATGGTGTTGAAGAAATATTACCTATTGAGGTCAAACTCCCATCCTTGTGAATTTCATTGTAGGGCTAATAGAGTGGCTAGACTTACCCAACTAGATTTACTTGATGAAAAAAGGCAATCAACCTATGACCATCTCAAGGTCTACTAGAATCACCTCAATAATAAATTATATAGGAAGGTCCATCCACACCAATTTTAAGAAGTAGACATGGTCCTCAAGGAGAGAATGAAGGTCTAAGTTGATTGAGAAAAGAAAGGCAAGTTTGAGTCCACATGGTTTGGTCCTTATGTGGTCACAGTATCTTTTTGCTCAAGGGCCTATCAGCTATCCACACTTGAAGGTGAAGTATTGAATGATCCCACCAACAAAATTCACCTCAAGAAATTATATGCCTAAAAATCCTTAGTGTATCGTGCTACCTCAAAGAGAAAATAGAAAAGAAAAAAAATAGTAAAGAAAAATAAGCATCCAATGGTGAAAACTTGGCAATTCAAGCACCTTGGATAGCCACCCTGGTAAAAACCTAGCAAATAGGCACCAAGTGTACTTAGCCTATTTCATTATCTATAAATGATCTACATCTTCCCCATCACCCCTTTACACCTCATTGCCCATCTTCCCATTTTCCAAAGGTGTTCCAAGAGTTTCATCCTTGCACTCCAACAATTCACAACATATTTTTAGCATCTCTTGGCTTGGAAAACCTATCTAGATCATGTACTCTACCATGGTTCACACATATATCCCACCTTTTTACCCTACCACATGTATCATATCAAGTGTATCTTTTCCTTTGTACCATTCCCATGTATCATACCCTTGTAACAATAATAGTATTGTATGTATCATATTCTTGTAATAATAACAGTATTATATGTATCATACCTATGTAACAATGACTATATTGTATAATGCTACCTCCTCATCTTGAGATTTTCCCCATCATATGCACACCTACTCCCATATTTTATCATATTTCTTGAGTGATCCCCACATTGTATAGTTCTTCTTGTATATTTTCAAGTCCTATAGCAAAACCCCCGTCACTAGCTGGTTGATTGTAAAAAGTTATAGTTTCCAATTATGTCATTGTCCTAAAAATATTGTTGCTAGGTTCATATAGGATACATCCTTCCTTGTACCTAATATCGTCGTGTTAGTATCCAGTTATCCCAATCTCTTTGGAAAAGGTTACTTTCTCATGGATTTCTTCTTTTTTTTTAATTGGATTTTTTTAATTTTTCTTCAAGTGTATCAATTCCAAGTGATTTAGTCATTCCATCCTCATAGTCACTATGATCTTTTATATCACGGTGTGCTGCAACTAGGGTAATTCGAAAGAAAGGTTTTGATCAAGGTCTTTTTCTACATGTAAGTTAGTCAGATATCACCCTTGCATATTCCAAACATGTTTTCATTTATGATCAGATGATGTAGTTGGGAAATATCATTTTCTTGTGGATCAGCTAGCATCATTTCCATGCTAATTCCTCTGGGACTCATGTGTGATTTTGGGGTGATCCTTGTGAGCTTGTTCAAGTTAGTCCTATTTAATATTGGGAAAAGGCCTTGACATTTCTAGTAATGTTGGCATCTCCCTACTATTTCTATATCAAATAAAGTGTTCACACTATATGGTGGTACTTCTTTACAAAGTACCCCACTCTCAAGCTTCAAGGGTATCCCACCACTCTCACCATTTTTTTGCATACAAAAAATTACTTTCTCATACCATCTTGTCACACATCTATACTAACCACATCCTGCAACTTCCTCTCCTACACTACAAATCTATCCTCTCTACCCTTGCTTCCTTACAAATCTCTTATCTACCATATTCTCAACTCTCCATGTCATCCCAATCTCCTACCCAACTCTATCCCCTTAAGTCTCCTACAAATGTTGTGTTTCAAGTTTTGCAAACTATTTCCACCTCTAGCCCAAGGTCATGATTCATCAGTGATATGTTGCACCATCCTCCTACACACCACATCTATTTCCCTATCACTTGACTTTCCTTTCATATCATAATCGCTCATCTCCCCTGCATTCCCTTAAATCTCTTGTCCTATTTTTATTCCTCATTTGTCTCATCTTAATTCTCTACCTCACTCATATTTTTCACTCATCCTAATCCCTATGATCCATTTTATTTTTTGGGTCCTCCTAGTGCTATCATAGCTTTGGATCCCTCCATTATCATAATCTCACAATTCACTTTCCTTATCCTAAACATTGAGTTCATTGTCATTAGCATAAACTTAGAAATCATAAGGCCTAGGCTAGGGTTTCACCATCATAGATCAAGTTCATTTATCATACTCACCATCATAGATAAATTTCATTTATCATACTCACCATCATAGATCACGTTCATTTATCACACTCACCATCATAGATTACGTTCATTTATCACATTTTGTATAATCATAGATTAAGTTCATTTATCAAATTTTGCACCATCATATATTAAGTTCATTTATCACATTTTTTATAATCATAAATTAAGTTCATTTATCACATTTTGTATCATCATAATATTTAGTTCATTTATCTTATGCACCATCATAGATTATGTTCATTTCTCACATGGCGTATTATCATAGATTATGTGCATTCATCACATTCTATCTCCATAGTTTTCTAGTTCAGTTATCACATTTTATCATCATAGTTAGAATTCATTTGAATCATGTCCCATCATATTAATCTTAAGTTTGTTTTATCATACTTTATCATAGTTTAGGTTCCTTTTATCATAGTTTGCAGTTCATTTTTTTTTCATATTTCACCATCATAGTTTAAAATCATCTTATCATGTTCCCTAATCATAGTTTGAGTTTATTTATCACATGTTATCATCATAGTTGGAGTTCATTTTATATCATATTCCATCATCATAAATCTCATGTTCATTTTATCATAGTTTGTGTTCATTTAATCATAGTCATTATCATAGTTTATGTTCCATTTTATCATCTTTAATCATAGTTTAAAGTCTTTTTTAGTATATTCATCATTATAGTTTTCATCTTCTTTTATCCTATTTTTCATCATGATTCACATTTATTTCTTGGTTTATAAAGTTCATTTCCTTTTATGTTTTTCAAACCTAGAAGTCAAAACACATAACATTGGTTAGCATACTGTAGGTTCATTTTCAATTATTTTCTTTGTTATCATAAACATCATCATAATCACAAATTTTTAGAATCTCATCATAAAGCACATCATGTCCTACATCACAACATATCAACACTATCCAACAAACTGATCATAAACATCATATCCTACATCACCACATGTCAACATCATCCAACACTCATCATAAAAAAAAATCATATCTTGCATCATAAACATGTTAGTAACATCATATATCTCATAAACATCACATCTGGCATAAAACCATATTAGTCTCTCTTCTACATCTAATCATATATAAACATACATGTAGTAAACAAATCATGACATCATAAATTCATACATCCATATCCCACCCCAAAGAATGATTAGATCTATATATCTCATGCACAAAGAATAAAGAATAAATCACCCATCCCTACAAAAATACCAAAGTCCATCATAGTCTAGATATCTAGTATCCATATAAATACCAAGGGCCATATCAATGCATCAGGTTTGTGCTTGCAAAAATACATCCAACGATGCATCCAAAATACTATGTCAAAATCAACATATCACTAATCCCTGTCATCCATCATCTCTAACTCATGAGACTCATAGGTACCTTGCTCTACATCTAATGTTGTTGCTAGTGGAGGTGGCAGCCTCATCTGTTCTCCTCCAGTACCTAAGCTCTCCACCTCATCCCTCCTCCCACAAACCCCTTGTCTTGCCTCTGGCTCTGCCCTGTTCTATGGCTCTACCCTGTACACTAAGACCCACCAATCCTTTATGAGCCCCTAGTGCTCCATCCACTCTCTCCCCCTCCCTAAATACCTATATGGATCCAACTATACTTGACCATGTCAGCTATCTATAATGCTCTACCTAATTTGTTGGCACTACCACATGATATCTCCCATGATAGAATCTTTCTCTCTCCCTCAGATCCTCCACCTCTCCCTACAACCTCCTTAGCTCCTCCAATCCTCCACCTATATCCACCTATGCCCTTAGGGTCACCATCTCCATGACCAATCTATCCCTCTCCTATTGGATGGTGTCCATTCTCACTTGGACCATCTATCTCTCTAGTGTCACCACCTCCAATCCCCCCTCCAAACAATTGATATCAACCCATAATGTCCCCAACTCTACCCCTTCTCTATTTTCCTATGCCTGCACCACATTGTGCTCATGTCTAAACTAATATCACTCTATCTTGAGTTGATCCCTATCCTATTATGTATCCCAAAGTAGTTGGTTCGTCACCTTGTGTGTCTGTTGTAGGGACACATACTTGCTTGCCAGTCCATCATCCCCTCTCCTTGATGATGAGCCCCCTCCACTTTCCCCTCCACTCACTAGCCCCTATGGCCCTTGCCCACCCTCCTCCTATGGCTTCCTCTCCTTTTCTAGCTTCTCCTCTCCCCTCTTAGGCTATGGCCTCATATCATCCTACCTCCCCTCCCTCGTAACACTTTGCCTCTACCTCAGTGGTGTCTCCTACACCACTACCTCTACCCACTATTTTAATCCCCTAACTACATATCTCCCCTACCTTGCTACTTGGATAATCTCCCATGTTGCCACTACTACTCTCATAACTTGAGCTTGGCCTACTAGCCTCCAATGTTGAGCTTGCATCTATGATGCCCCCAAACCAATCCCACTGGCTCTAGGTCTCACCACATCTATAACAACACCTCCCTCTAAAGTGTAGGCCCAAACATCATGATTGGCTCTTGTGTCACATGTTGATACTAGGTTAGCTCTCCTAGGGAAACCTATTGCCATCCAAACTATCACAAGGCCCTATCTAGTCAGTACTACTCTGCAATATGCTCCCATTGCCCAAATATAAAACAAGGTGAAATAGTATATGGAAAATGCTACCTCTCCTCTACCCATGGCCCAAGACCCATATATGGCCTCTATGTCACCACCCAGATCTCATCTATTTGTACTTTCCAATATTCTACCTCCTTAGTATGATGGTATGTAAGTGGATCCCCTAGCTCTACACAATTGGCTCCTCTAGCTACCTCTCTCTCCACCTAGTCAGCCTAAATGCTACAATGTGCTCCCATGCCCACACCTATAGCAATTTTAGGAACCCCACACTCCTTCCCTGGCACCTTACACCCTGATAGACTATCTAATGAAGATCCTGATACAATTTTTCCACCATCAATGAACCCCATACCATAGGAACTCTAA
This sequence comes from Cupressus sempervirens, assembly GCA_028749045.1. Taxonomy (NCBI): domain Eukaryota; kingdom Viridiplantae; phylum Streptophyta; class Pinopsida; order Cupressales; family Cupressaceae; genus Cupressus; species Cupressus sempervirens. Next base: position 440,536,714 of record CM053793.1, on the reverse strand, counting down.
CATCCACAATCCACATAATAGTCAGTAGCAAGGCTAAAGTAACTCATTTCCCACCTATATCTGGGGCAATATACCTGAACACTAGCCCATATACATAAAAAATAAATCCTTCTCTCTATAGTTTCTCAATCTAGGTGCTCATCTAAGGGAAACTAGCCACTCTGGATCTGATACTATACTCTTGGCCCCACCAACTGTTTTATTGTTGCCTCCCCTATCATCTCCCTAGTCACCATCATTGGTGTCCCCTACATAGGTAACCTCAAAATCCTATGAACATCATCTAATGTCACTATCATCTCTCCTATTAGTAGGTGAAAAGTGCTAGTCTCACTATGCCATCACTCACATAGGGTTGTCACCATCACCATGTAGGTTTGTGTGCAACAATCTTGCTAGGTACCCCGAGCTAATACAATCAATCCTCATTCAATTAGTAGGCATGAACTACTCTCCCATGTGTAGTATGGCCACTCGTTGCTCCAGTGACACTAGCACATCTAGAGACCACTGTATACAAACCAACACCATGTAAATTTTCCTTTTTATTCACATTATAACCCTATTTCCAAAACCCCCTCATCCCTCAACCAAGTCCTTACTCTTCTTGCACACCTTTCCCATTTTACCCCTTTTCGAACATTCTTGCTAGCACATATCCATGAATGCTAGCACCTATGATCCTACCATTACATTTTATTATGGGAATGCACCAACCTCATTTCCCATCTCGATCACACCCTATCTCGTTCCCACATTGACCTTCTCTTTAAAACCTACTCATGCTCATAAACTCACATTCCCATCATCAGGACCACCTTTCCATTGGAAAGATCACTTTCCTAAAACAAATTGTTAGCAGATTCACTTTCTTGCAAAAACTTCCTACAAAATTTGTGATTTCATAAAAAAAATTCATAAAAAATGTTCCTGAGTCCTTTTTAACCCCTACCCTCTAATAGTTTTTGCAAGATCATGGTCCTACTAATCCTTATAGTGATCATGTTGGACCCGTGCCCATGGGATCATGTTTTCCACATTGTTGGAATGCTAAAAACATAGTGACATAAATGAAAAAGATAGGTTTTTTTACCCTACCAATCAGTCTAGTGTCTATCACACTCATACTCACCATACCACATCCAATTGATGCTTTGGTCATCCATGTGTAGCCATCATATCATCCAAATTAGAGCTCCAAATAGCAATAAGTCAACATTTGTATGAGAGCCAATAACCCTTTCTACCCCTCTTATCCCCCCTTATAGACCTTCAGTGGTGCCCTTCACCCCTCTCTACATCCTTCTGCTCCCATTATTTCCTCTTGCCTTGTTCTATTTCTCCTTTCTTTCCTTTTTCCTACTCCCTTTGCTCTTCTCTATCCCCATCCCCCCATCCCTTTGTTTCTACCTTTTCAATTAGTCATCAAGCTTATTTTCTCTCCTTGTTGCTTTCTTGAGGGGCATCACACAGTCCATTCTCTCCTATTCTACTCAAGACTGGGGCAACCATGTTGCTTTAACAATATTCTTTGTATCATTTATATTCAAACTTCTTTGAAATAATGTTGTCCCAACATATTTTAAAGAGGGGCAGAATATAGACACTTAAATCTGATTACACCATTTGATAATCTTATTTAGTCATCTTCTAGGACATTATTGATTAAATATTTATTATTTAATTAATTAATCATCATCCCCTAGTTAATTAATTAATATAATTAACTATAGTCCAATTGATAAAATCAAATGATAACCAAAAATCAACTTATCATTTAAAACTGTATTCCTCTATTAAATTAAATAAATCCTCAAATCTATTTAATTTAACTCCACATCTCCCTCTTTATTAAATAAATCATTTAATAAATCATCCTAACCCTTAAAGCATCACTAAACTCTATCTTTACCCCTAATCCAACCCATCCACCCATACTAACCTCACTTAGCCTCCTAAACAACCTGTCCCATCAAAGCTAAGCCACTTACCCCCTAAACCCCTTTCTAAGCTAAGTCTAATCCCCCTCCTAAACATGTGCACAACTTTAAGTAAGGGTTAAGACTTGCCAACCCAATCCAAAGTCAATAAGTCTCCCTTGTCCTCTTTCATCCATATCCAAGAGCATTAATGGCTCTTAAATGCCATTAATGTTCCTTACATCCCTCTTACACAATCTTCCCTCCTCATTACTCTCTTTGACCAACCAACTTGCCCATCTAGGTGTGAATGTTAAGTTAATCTTTGATATTCTTAGCACAATAGATTTTATAGCACTACACTTTCATCTTTCTTTCTCTTTGTCTATTTTTATTTTATTTTTATTTTTTATTTATTAATATTATTTTTCATTTTTTTATTTTATTTTTATTATTGATTTATTGATTTATTTATTTTTTAATTTTTAATTTATTTATTTTATTTAATAATTATCTTTGTTTAATCCTTCTCTCCTTCCTCTTTGGGTTCTCTCCTACACTTATTTTCAACTAAGATTCTTCCAATTAAGTGTTATTATTTATTTGTTTATTTATTATTATTATTTTCGCATTCCTTTATTTCATTTATTGTTCTTGTATTACTTTGTTATCTTGGTTCTCCTTTTTTTTCTTACTAGCATTTTATTTTCATTATTATTTTCTTATTTTTTCTTTATCATTTTCTTTTTGGCTATATAATCCTCCCCTTTTTTCTTTATTTGTTCTAGTCCCGCCAACTTCTAACTTTTTTCTTGGTGTTTACCTTTCTTCTTTCTCTTGGCTAACCTTGTGTTGCCTTGATCTTTGTGACCTTTTTCTTCCATACATCTTGATATGGGTATATATATTAGCTTTTTGGTTTGCAACTAATCATTTATCCCCTTTAGCTCTTCTCATCTAGATGATGGATCAAAAAGTGTGATTTGAAATGTTGATGCAAAAATATGACACACAATCTAATCCAAAATATGCATCTCTCTAGTACTTAGACTACTTAATAAAGTAGAGGGAATAAAATAAAAGAATATTTTAATTAAAATTTTCTTTAAGTGTGCATGAAAGGATTAAATAATTAAAATATCAATATTTTAAATAAAGTTAGTGGCTTGTAGTAATTGGGGGTTAGAAACCCTAGTTAGGGTTCTTTATTAGAGGGTTTGTATTTCATTTGAGGGACACACAAGTTTTGGGGAGCAAAATTTAGAATTGGAGCAAAAGAATTGTTGACAGTTTCAGAGGCTTTGGATTTGCATGTGCTCACAAGATTGTCTAAGATTTTAGCTAGGGTTTTGAGGTAGGATTTGAGAACCCATTATAGAATTCTATAGAAAGATTTGTCTACTTCATGTCTTCCTAGGTGTTTGCATAATGCTTATTAATTCATTGTATTGATTTTTGGATAATGAATTATGTTGTAGATTTTGGAAAGGAAAACTTATTGATCAAGAAAACCTAACCAAGGAAAACTATAGAAAAAGTCTAGAGAATTATTATGATTGTATTGTTTAAAAACCCTTTCTAATATAGGGAAATTTAATTATAAAACTTTGGAAGAAAATAACAAATTGAACAACTAGGGTTTCAACTATAAATCTGTCATTAGAACTATATGATTGTCATGAATTTTCTAAATAAAATTAAATATTATTATCACATCTACAATAATTTAATTACAAAAATCTATTGGGAAAGCAAAAGATTAATTGAGAGGAAAGCATGTTGTAACTAAACTTATACATGCATGCGAAAATAAATATACTAAAGATAGAAAACTAGGTATATTATGCTTGCATGATTTGAGATATCAAAGGTATATGAAAATCGTAATTGTATGTTTATTTTTATTCTATAAAAATATAATTTATTTTTTGGATATATATATATATATATATAATTATTAATTTCAGAAAAAAATATTATTTATTTATTTTAAACATCAAATAAATAAATAATATTTATTTTCTTATAAGTGGGTTTTTAATATCAATTACTTTTAAAACTCATTGCAAGTTATGTAGTAAGTGATAATCTAGATATTAATATTTGGGAAACATAATAAAAATATAGGGTAGAGATGTTGCTTCACCCATGCCTTGAGTGCTTGTATAGGCTAAGGATGGGAATGGGATGATACCTAGTGAGAGGTATGACTAGTTGTTCCTCATTTTCATGAGATGATATTGTTGTTCCACATGGGTCATGTTGAGGGTCTAGGGTTGAGAGTGACCAGTCCAAGGAAACTCAATTCTTGAGGGTCAAGGGTCTAATAAGAGACCTGTCCAAGGTAACTCAAGTAGTTTGACCATATGATAGCACTTCCTAGTATATTTTTTAAGCCTCCTATTTAGGTTTTGCTTTTTCTCTTGTGGTGTAGTTATTGGCGGTGTACTTATTTTTGGATGTATTTATTATCAATGTTTAGTTTCATTAATGGTGATTGGTGATTCATGGTTAATGTACTTTTGACATGTGGTTTTTGATATAAGGTGGATATCTTTCATTGACTTTATCTTTCTTTGAAACCATACTAAATTTGGTATCTAGATGTTGATTTGGTGTGTGATGTTGGTATTGGAATGAGTGTCCTTTTGATTTTGATTATCTCTTCTTCTTGAGTAGTTTGTGGTACCCTTGAGGTAGTTTTGGATATTAAGATTCCTTTCCTAGGAATTTTTTATGATTGATTAGTTGTTTGTAAATCATTCATTATCTTCCCTACATGGTGGGAGTCAAATATAAACTAGGTGACCATGCAGTTGGGAGGTAGTGTCTTCTTACCATTTGTGTCTCCTTCAGTTTGACAGATGTTGGATGTTCATGGATATAGTTGTACCATTAGCATTCTTATTATTATCTCAGACACTTCTATTCAATTGATGTATGTACATTATCATGTATCTTGTATTTTGATGTGCTCATATCTATTCTCATATACCCTATGACATGTGCAATGGTGTAGACACTAAAAAATGGTTTGTGTCTACTATTTCATCACATTTTCATATTAACACAACTCATTTTCTCATTTCACTAATTATGATATTTTGGCCAACCTAATCATCATTAGAGCATATTTCAACATGTTCTTTATCGTTCATACTCCCTTTTCAAATCAATTGCAGATTATTTTAGAATTGATTCTTGTTTTATCTAAACTTTTCATAACCAACTCTAAATCATTTCAACATGATTAGAATCTTGTCTGATCAACCCTAAACCATTTCAATATAATCATAATATTTTCTAATCAACGCAAATTTATCCATAAACAACCAAAATCAACCCTAAACCATTTTAATTTAACCCTAATCAATCTAAAACATGTTAAACATCCCTAATAAATTGACAATTTTCCATTCCTAAACATTGTTGTTGCCCTCGGTGCCTTGTTAATCTATAAAATCTATAAAATTTGACCTTAGCACTACCATGTCCATCAACAGTAGGTTAACCTATCAATTTATCATCCAATCATCCACATTGTTAATTCCCTTAGTGTTAGATCATGGTCTTATCCAATTAATTTAATAAAATTGATGATGTATGTTGATGTTATTATGATCAATATTATCAATCAGCTTTGATCCTATGGCATTTACTGTATGCGTGAAAATGTGGCCTCAGGCTTCACACACACTTCAACATGGTCATTATTTTTGGATTCATCCCAAAATGAAAATTGGATTGTTCATCTGAGAATCAGCCTGCAAGGCAATCTGTTGCCTTCTATCTAGAGGGATTTGCTTATTAGATATCCTCATATTTGAGGTGTTTAAGCAACCAGACCCTCTACAAACAAAGGATTTGAGAATGAGATGAAAATAATCTATATGATTGTGCAATTTAATCTAGAATAAGAAATGCATTTTAATCTAGAAACATGTAAAAGAGATTATGCTAGATGAATATGCATATTAAATCTATATGAGAATTAAACTAACAATAAAAATCTATATGAGAATTCGATGAGATTAAATGAGAATGCAATTTGATAGCAATTCGATGCAAATTCTCTTCAACCTCTCCCTGAAATGAAGAGAGGAGGGTCTCTTATATAGATTTTCTTGAAAACCTCTGACAATTGAGATTGATTTCAATCAACGGTTAGGATTGAAGATGAAGTTCAGTCATAAAGGAAGATTCCCAAATTAGAGGGAGCTAACTGATTTATTTTGAGTAGAATAAGGAGTTAACTAATTTAATTCCTTTTTTATCAACAGTGAACTGGGAATTTCCCTTTTTGAACTGAAGAAGGATTTTGGAGAGATATTTAATTTAATAAAATGAGATATGCTATCATAAATATATTTTCTATTTAATTAAATAATTTCATTTAATTAATTAGAGATACTTTCTTATTTAATTAAATAATTATATTTAATTAATTAGGAATTACTCCTATTTAATTAAATAACTTTGTTTAATTAATTAAAGAATAGCCTTCCATTTAATTAAATAATTTTCTTTAATTAATTAGAAATACCTTTCCTATTTAATTAAATAATTACATTTAATTAATCAAGATAGGCATATTTATTAAATTAAATAAATTTAATCCCATAGTACATTATCCTTAGGAGATAATTTAATTTAATAAAGTATAAATACTTTAAATTAAATTAAAATTAAATCAAGTAGGTTTAATGTGACTAATATGAGTACATAGTATAGGAATTAAAGAAGAAACATGATGAATGCAGATTAGGGTCTTCTGCATCTAACAATTAAGTCAAGTAGCGAGTTAGATCAAGAATGTGTCTAATGAAATAAGACTTTAGCAATGATCAAAATAAACCAAAATTGGTATCATGACAATGAGCCAATTTTGGGGTATTACATTTTGCCCCTCTTTGAATGAATGTGCAAGCAGCACATTCAATTCAAAGAAAATCAGAAAATATGATGCGCAGATCAAAAAATGAGATTGGTTCCGAAATTGATTCTACAAAGACCAATTGATGAGCTTTTAAGGATCATCTCCAGCACGAAGCTTAATCCTAAGGAATCTAAGTAGAACACTCAAATACCTAAATTGAAATAGATAAGCTTTTAAGGATCATCTCCAACACAAAGCTTAATCCTAAGGAATCCAATTAGAACACCTAGATACCTAAGTTGAAACAAGCTTTTAAGGATTATCTCCAGCACAAAGCTTAATCCTAAGGGATCCAGATAGAACACCTAGATACCTGAATTGAGACTAATAAGATTTTAAGGATTATCTCTAGGACAAAGCTTAATCCTAAGGGATCTAGATAGAACACCTAGATACTTAGATGAGACAAGCTTTTAAGGATTATCTCCAGCACAAAGCTTAATCCTAAGGAATCTAGGTAGAACACCCAGATACCTGAATCGAAACAGATAAGCTTTTAAGGATTATCTCTAGCATGAAACTTAATCCTAAGAGATCCACATAGAACATCTAGATACCTAAGTTGAAACAAGATTTTAAGGATTATCTCCAACACAAAGCTTAATCCTAAGGGATCCAGGTAGAACACCTAGATACCTAAGTTGATAAGATCTAATTATGAGTCACAGAATCATCCCCAAAATGAGGCTTGATCCTTAGGAGTTGGGGTTTAGACTATCGCTATACCTGTCCATCAAACTCAGATTAGAAATATTATAAGATGTGATCAAATGATCAAAAGATGAAGTAGATGACAAGGATGCCAGAAAGAGGGGGACAAGATGCCCCGAGTAATGAGATGCCCCAAGTGAGAAGGACAAAAAATGGGAATCAGATGCCCCAAGCAATGAGACTCAAAATGAGTTGAAATTTAGTTCAATGATGTAATCATCTTACCCCCTCAGGAGCAAAATCAAAAGATGACACACCAAAAATATGATGTAAAGCAATAGATAATGAGATGTTGAAGAAAGCTAAGATTTAGCAGAATAACGATGAGATCAAAATGATCAGAAGAGAATTTTGAAATCAAGTGAATTGAATTGAGTGGAAAGGATTTCAAGAATCCCAAAGCATCAAGAAAATGTAGACTGCACAAGCATTTGATCGCGTTGGTCCCCAAATTTTTAAAATGCATTTTTGAAGCACTTAGGTGTGTTAGATATCGAATTCGATCCCAAAAATGGATTCAAAGTAGTCAAAGTAGCCAAGAGGGTGATTAATCGATCATTTGCACCATCATGAAGAAACATGATACTTTGAAGAAGCCAACAATTCCTCATCATGAAGGATGGAAGTAGTTTTGCAATTGAATCATTTGCATGCGCAAGTGAAGTATGTAATGCAAGACTATATTAAATGCAACCCTAGGTCTGGTTACCAAGCCTCAATATTTATCATCACTGGATATAGAACAAAACTCGAAAGCCATACAATTCCCACTAACATTGCAATCATGGAAATATGAATATAACATACGTTATTAATTTGTCGAGATTAAATGTAAGCATTCAAGGCACAAGAAGCCAGAATGACCAAAACATTTGTCCATTTTAATGTAGCAAGTTAACATAAGCATCAGAGTATAAACACTAGGATGACTTGAATGTTGCTTTCATGCAATCATGCCAAACACACGAGAGATCCCTCTTATGCTAAGTATTTAGTATTGATTCTATCCGCAATGACCCTTGTGTTCGTAACCTGAGACAAAAGTGTGCTAGATATACTTGCAGTGACCCGTACATTCACTTAGCAAGACGAGTATCAATATTTACTGTAGCATGAATATTTCACTCCAACAAAAAGGAGAAGAACCAGTGTTATTGATGTATTCATATAAAAGGAGTTGAGGTACACACGGCCATCCAATACGAGATGGAGGCTCTTATAGTGGACACCCCTCTTATAGGAATATGTCAACTAATTGGAACTAAACTACAAACAAAAAGTAAAGAAAAGATCATACCCCCAGTCATTACTTCTCTAGTCAAAGATGACATCATTGAGTTGCTTGAGGAGATATGATAAAGCAAAAACAAAGCAAACAAAGACAAAGCTCAACATATCCAAACAAGCATATCATTTTTGAGTTCATTTTTTGGATTGATGTCAAGTATTAGTGTCCAGAACCTGTTTGAAAGAAACCTCTTTAGTAAGGTGACAACAATAGGCAGACACAATCAGAATGATTGGTGACTGAGGTCAAAGAGGAATCTTCATGATGAAGAACCTAAGAAGGACTGAGCAATAGTAGATAGACACAACTAGGACAACTGGTGACTGACACAAGAGAGATCTTCCATAAATGAATCTGGAGACATGACCTTAGCAACAGTAGGCAGACATAGCTAAAACAACTGGTGACTATTGTAAAAGAGATTCTATGAGGATTAATCTTGAAGAAAGTGACACTAGCGATAGTAGGTAGATGCAGTGAGAACCATTGGTGACTGTCGTGAAGGAGATTCTATGAGGAGAATCTCAAAAATAGTGGCACTAGTGATAGCAGGCAGACACAGTGAGGACCACTGGTGACTTTTGTGAAGGAGATTCTATGAGGAAAATCTCAAAAATAGTGACACTAGCAATAGTAGGCAGACACAGTGAGAACCATTGGTGACTGTCGTGAAGGAGATTCTATGAGGAGAATGTCAAAAATAGTGACACTAGCGATAGTAGGTAGATGCAGTGAGAACCACTGGTGACTATCACGAAGGAGATTTTATGAGGAGAATCTCAAAAATAGTCACACTAGCGACAGTAGGCAGATGTAGTGAGAACCATTGGTGACTGTCGCAAAGGAGATTCTATGAGGAGAATCTCAAAAATAGTGACACTAAAGGGGGAATGCCCCCGAGTTGTGACAAGACTCAATCCATGGATACATGAGTGAAAAGTAGGAAAAGCAGTAAAGTAAAAGCATGAAAGTGACTGTACAAAGTAGCCAGAAGATGTGCTACAAGATGGAGCATTAGGAACAAGAGGTGCCTGTTTACCAAGTTTTCACCTTCTTGGCAGGATTCTCTTTTTTTGCTACCATGATGCCTATTTCTAGGTTTTCACCAATGGCACTTTTTTGTTTTTACAATTTTTTGTATTTTTCTTCTTTTGATTTTTTTTTTGAATTTTTGAGATTTTTCACTTTTTTGGTTGTTACAAAGGCGCCTATTGCTAGGTTTTCACTAGGGTAACAATTTTTTAAAGGAATTTTTCTTATTTTTATGATTTTTTTCAAGACATATAGATATGTACAAAGAGCTTGTTGAGATTAAATCAATTATAAAACCACTTCAGGTGGACAGTGTTGACAGGCTCTTTAAGCACTTCTCCTTTAGTTGTGGAAAGCTGATAGGTGCCAGATCCATATACTGCAATAATGATGTAAGGACTTAGCCAGTTTGATTCAAACTTTCCCTTTTGCACTTGCTATTATTGATTCTTAGGGTTCTCTCTTAGGATGAGGTCACCCAGTTGGAAGTCACGTGGCCTGACCCTCTAATTGTAGCTTTGTGTCATTCTTTGTTGATAAGCTCACAGATGATCACATGCTACTTATTGTCATTCATCCAGTAACACAAGCTCTTGAAGCCAAGCTATCTTGCAATCATCATCAGTGATAAGGCCTTTCATAGAGATTCTCAAGGTAGGAATCTCGACCTCTATTAGAAGTACATCATCTGCCCCATACACCAATGCAAAGGGAGTCATGCCCGTTGGAGTTTTGATGCTTGTCCTATATGCCTATAGAGCTGGATTGATCTAGAGATGCCAGTCTCTCCCTGATTTGCTGATTGTGCAATGAAGAATTTTGAGGATAGCCTTATTGGATGCCTCAACTTGGCCATTACCCTGGGGGTAATAAATGGAAGACCAATGTTGTGTGATCTTTAATTTCTTGCACAATTCCTTGAGGTCTTTATTCTTGAATTGTCCTCCATTGTCAGTAATGATTGAGGATGGTACACCATATCTGTAGATGATGTAGTTTATGATGAAAAGTGCTACAATTTTTCCATCAGCAACTATGAGAGGTTCTGGCTCTACCCATTTCATGAAATAATTTGTAGCCATGATGATGAACTTATGTCCATTAGAAGAGGTTGGGTGAATCTATCCCACCAAGTTGAAGGCCCATTGTTGAAATGGCCATATTGTAGTAGAGGGAATCAGCTCTCTAGCTAGAGAGTGAATGAGATTCTTGTGTAGCTAACACTGCTTGTAGGACCTAGCAAACTTAATAGCTTCTTGCTCCATTTTAGGTCAGTAGTAACCAACACGAACAAGTTTACAAGCTAGTGTTAGGCCATTGGAATGAGATCCACAAATTCCTTCATGAACATCAATTAGTGTGCATTTGGACTCATCAAATTCTAAACACCTGAGTGTTCTATCGAGACCTCTCCTATATAGATCGTCAACAATAATGACATAATGTGAAGCATTATAGATTAGGTAACATTTCTCATTTTGGGTCAAACATTCCAGAATGGTTTGATTACGAAGGTAGGAATAGATGTGATGGTAGCAGGATGATTGTTGTCCTATAATAGAATAGATCATCTTGGAATCATGGGTGTCATAGGCTGGGTAGTGTAATGCTTCCAACAAGAACTCATGTCAGAGATCATTTTTTAGCATTTGTAGTAGGGAGGCCAGAGTGGCCATGGCATCAGCCACTTTATTATTTGTTCGTGGAACTTGTTGGAAGGTGATGTGTGAAAAATACTTCTTCAAGTCATCAACCATGCATTTGTAAGGAATTAGTTTCTCATCCTTTGTTTGATACACATCATTTACTTGGTTGATAACAAGTTGAGAGTCACCAAAGATGTCTAACTGATCCACTCTCCATTCAGCTACAATTTTCATGCCATTGATCAAAGCCTCATATTTAGCAATGTTATTTGTACAAGGAAACATAATCTTGTACGCTTTGGGCAATGAGTATCTCTGTGGTGTAATAAAGAGTAATCCAACACCTGATCCCCATTGCATGAAGAACCCATCGAAGAACATAACCCATGTATGGTATGTGAGTGTCAAAATTGACTCATTTGGGAAATCAATGTTCATTGGTAGAAGACTCTATATGGGTGCCTTGGCCAATTGGTCTACAATTGCCTATCCCTTTATAGCCTTGTGTTCAACATATTGGATGTCAAACTCACTGAGTATCATGACCCATTTAGCCAATCTTCCTATGAGAGCTGCCTTACTGAGCAAGTACTTTAGTGGATCTATTTTAGCCACAAGCTGTTTAGTGTGGCCAAGCATGTAGTGTCTCAACTTCTGGGAAGCAAATACAACTACCAAGTAAGCTTTCTCAATAATGCTATAGTTCTTCTCATAAGAAACTAGTGTTCAGCTCAAGTAGTAAATAGCTCTTTCTTTGTTGTCTTTATCTTCCTGAGCCAACAGGATTCCCAAAGATGTTTCAGTGGCTGAAATGTATAAAAGCAAAGGCTTCCCATGAATAGGAGGCATAAGAATTGGAGGATTGACAAGATATTGTTTGATCTGTGTTAAGCTTTGCTCACAATCCTAGGTCCAATTGAATTTCAAACCCTTATGTAAGGTCTTTGTGAAGGGTTGTGATCTATCCGCCAATTGTGAAATAAACCTACAAATAGATTGAAGCCTTCCCTATAGTCCTCTCATCTGACTGATATTCTGAGGTGGTGGCATGTCCATTATCCTTTGTACTTTCTTCAGATCTACTTCAATTCCTTTTGTAGAAATAATGTATCCCAACAACTTCCCTGATGTGACACCGAATGCGCATTTCTTAGGATTGAGCTGAAGATTGAATTTTTCCATATGATCTAGGATGGGTCCCAAAACTTGCAGATGAGTATTGCATTTAGTGCTTTTGACCAAGGTATCATCAATGTAGTCCTCCATGGTTCTATGCATCATGTCATGGAAAATTGTAGTAATAGCCCACTGATATGTAGCACCAATATTCTTTAAACCAAATGGCATCACATTCCAACAAAAGGTTCCCCATGCACATGTGAAAGCCATTTTCTCTTGATCTTTTGGCATAATTTTTATCTGATTGTATCTAGAAAAACCATCCATAAGTGAGTACATCTAATAGCCAGCCATCGTGTCCATGATCATATCAATATTAGGTAGTGAAAAGTCATCTTTAGGACATGCCAAGTTAAGATCACGGAAGTTTGTACAAACCCTGATAGATTTATCATGCTTGGAAACTGGAACAATATTGGATATCCATTTAGCATAATCAATTGCACGGATGAAACTAGCCTTTAGGAGTTTCTCCAATTCTGCTTTGACGAGCAATGCAACGTGAGGGTGCATTTTTTGAAGCTTCTATTTAACTAGTTTTATACCTAGTGCTATGGACAAATGATGCATGATAAGATTAGGATCTAATCTTGGCATGTCAGAATATGTCTAGGCAAAAAAAATTTATTTTCCTTGAAAAATGAAATGAATTGTTCCTTCTCTTCAGGTGACAGTGACTGCACTAAATGTATCATATGAGGATGTTCTTCTGTGCCCAGGTTAATTGGCTATGTTGGCTCTATTAACACTGATGATCTCTCCTAAAAGTGACTAGGAAGGAAATCAAATATCTCATCCGTGGGCATCTCAGAGAGGTTTTCACCCTTGGATACGTCTTTTATTTTTTCTTTTTTTGGATCCAACACTACCACAATGTGGTTTTCACCATCAGACCTCTTTCATTTTTTCTTTTTAATTGTATGACTAAGACATTTGATGTTGGTGTTAGTCATGTTGATGCTCTTCTCATTGGTGGAAGATGTTACAAGTTTGATAGTGTTTAGGTAACAGGCAAGAGCATAGCCATTCTAGAACATGGGGACTTCGTTATATGAATTAGGGTTCTAGTCTATAAGCTTGGGATGTGTGAGTGAGAGAGTAGTGGCTACTTCAATTGTGTTCATAGTATAGTCATTAAGTGCATGGACTAGCAATTTGAGACCTATGACGACTTCATCCATAGGTGTTTTCAAATGCCTCAGAATATGAATGTCAGTAAGTGATGACTCTAGGACACTAGTTGGATCAGACCCCTATGACCTAACCCTAGATGATTCACCCACCTTTATTTGTTTTTTATAGACATGCACTTGATCAATGTCTTTATTAGTAGTAGCTTCTGAAAGAGAGTCAAATTCATATTCATGAGAATCAGTGCTACATGGCAAGAGATTATAGAACTCCCCAACAATGATAGGGACATACTCACCTTCATCCTCTAGATTTTTACACAAATACTCAACATGGCATGACTAATTGGATTCTCCCTTTTTTGAATGATATTTGAGTTGCTCAGTATTGTCCTTAGAAGAATCACTAGTATCATCCATAGTGCTAACATGTGGTACAAAGTCATCTGGCTCAGCAAATAATTTAGCAAGATCATAAGGGATAGGATGAGGATAGGAATCCTCATCATTAGATTCTTCCTCTTGAGTATCTAACTCAGCTTGTGACTCATTTTCAAATGAACTGTCAGGTTTGGGAATGAATTTATTGGATCCCAAATGGAAAGGGGCCTTCTTATACCCTAGGCTAGTTGTATCATTGTTGCTTTGAGTTGTTGTTTTGATAGGATCAATTGGGCCAATGTTATTGCACGCAATAGAGCCAGTTCCCTTGTAACCAAAATCCTTCATAAGCCTAAGGCCAGGCCCATATTCTTAGGAGTAATTTCTCAAGCTTGTTCTATTAGGTCCACTAGAGCTTATTCTCTATAAAGCCATGCAACAATGGCTCTGGTTTCACCTTCATCTTCTAAGAGAACTGTAGCCTTGACAAAAGTACCATTATACTTGGTCTGAGGTGTCAACATGAATGGATTCTTTACCTCTGAGGGTCTCCCTTAATGTCAAGGAGACTCTGGGAGAGATGTCAATGACAGGGCTGGTTCAATGTGATACTCTCCCATGCCAGTTTCTTTTAGTTTGAATGATTTCTCAATTTGTTTCAGCTTATTGTCATGATAATCAGTGGACTCATGATTAGCAGGGAAAAAAGTTTTAGCAATTTTGAGCATATTGCAGGTGTAGCTAGTAGTGGCAGGAATAGCAACTTCGGAGCCATGAAATAGGAATTTGATGCATTGATGGTATGTGGACGGCACAGTGTGCATCTCATGTATCCATGGCTGTCCTAACAAGATGTTGTAAGCCAAGGGAATGTCAAGCACCTGATAGGTGACATCGCTCTCTACAGGACCGACATGGATGGGTAAAACCACAAGGCCTAGAGACTTTTGTTCCACTTTGTCATACGCTTTGATAGTGATCTTTTGTCGAGGATTGATAGAGTCCTCAGAATAATTCAATTGTTTAAGAAGAGCAACAGAGAATATTTAGGCCAGCGCTGTTGTCAATGAGTACCCGACGAACATGTGTCTGATGGATCATAACCTCGATGTGCAGAGGTTGATTGTGTGGGTGATTCAATCAGTTATCATCCTCTTCAGAGAAGGTCATAAGGTATGGCGAGGTTAGGTGACCTACCATGGATTGAAATCACTCAAGATAAAGATATTGAGGAACATTTGCCTCAGCGAGGGCTTTATCTAGAATCTGCCTGTGAGCAGGTGAGATTTTAAGTAGCTCAAAGATAGAAATCTTAGCATTAGTTCATTTTAGTTGATCGAGAACACTATAACGGGTTGCTATCGAGTTCATTGTGGGTTTTGCACTTTTACTAGACAGACCAGCAAGGGCTTTGTCTTTGTGTTGTTTAGGATTTGAAGTAGGAGGTGTAGGGCCTTTGAGCACCAACTTGGCATGAGAACGAGTGACAGCATTAGCACAGTGTTGTAAAGGTGCATTATCCGTTGCATTAGAAGTAGGGCCCCTCAAGACAAATGGTGTCTTGGGTTTTTTGTTATCTTTCTTTCCCTTAATGGTAATAGCATTGCAATATTCAGAATCCACGGGTTCAACCATATGAATGACATTGTCATCATTGGAATATGTATAGTTGACCTTATTGTAGGGTTGTGGTTTCAAAGTCTCTCCTTTTTCATAAGCTAGGAAAGGTTCTTTGAACGCCTTGTAATCTGAGTTTTTGTTATGTCCATCTACCACAAGATCACTAGCATCAATCATGTCTTGGACTTTATGGTGCAAGTTTATACAGTTGCTAGTTTTGTGTCCCTTGTTTTGATGATACTCACAAAATGAGGTCTCATTCCACCATGGTGGATGTGGTTGTGGATCATAGGGATGAGGGTTATCCATTGGTGAAATAAGCTTGTGTTGTAGCAATGTTTTGTAAACCACATCCAAGGGTTCTCCCAAAGGTGCGTATTCTCACTTAGGGTGTGTTGCCCATGAGTTTCTCAATTTTTTCCTAGAGGTCTTATTGTCAAGAGGAGGTTTCTTAGCATTTTTGGTGGCTTTGAGGCCATCTGTGAGATTAAATGCAGCTTTAGCAGGTTTAGGTGTGACATTGCCAACAACTCCATCATGTACAATTTCTTGGTTCTTGTTGACATGTTTGGTTT
Organism: Cupressus sempervirens; assembly: GCA_028749045.1. Taxonomy (NCBI): domain Eukaryota; kingdom Viridiplantae; phylum Streptophyta; class Pinopsida; order Cupressales; family Cupressaceae; genus Cupressus; species Cupressus sempervirens. The sequence goes on along the minus strand of CM053793.1, from coordinate 440,520,297 downwards.
TATCCCTATTGGAAGTGGAACCTTGTTTTATGTCTCTCTGAAGAGTGAGTTCACCTTTCTTGACCATAAATTCTTTGATTCAGATAGCATGTGTAATCATGTCTTCAAAAGTACGTGGACCTTGAAGTTGGACTCTGTATCCAAAATCAGGTAGGAGGTTATCAGTGAAAATGTCAAGCTTCTCCATTTCTGGGATTTTGTGAGAATACTTAGTGTATAGTTGTCTCCACCATTGGAGGAATGTGAGAAAAGCCTCACCAAATTTCTCTTTAAGGTTGCATAGATCTCAAATATTGATAGGATGTTGAATGTTATGAGAATATTGTTGAACAAAGAGATTGGTAATTTTGTCAAACGTCTTGATACCAGGAGGTAAATATTAGAACCAATCCAAAGCCTAACCACCTAATCTTCTAGGGAATAAATGCATGAGGTAGGTTTGATCATGTATAAACTCCATAGACAAAGCACCAAATTCCTGCAAGTGATCTTGGAGATCAGTAGTACCAAAGTACTTATCATATTTGGGTAGTTCTATGCCTCATGGGAAAGGTGGCATGTTTATGCTTTTGTCAAATGGAAATGGACAAAGAGCATCCAATGTATATGTCTTTGCGGGTTTCTCTTTTTTATGCATCATTTGAGCCAATTGGTGTTGCATAATTTTTAGTTATTTTTGGAGTTTAGAAGTCTCAGTTTCTTCTTCAAGCATGATAATGGTTTCCACATTGAAATGAGAAGGTAACTTTCCTCCTTGTTGGACAAGTCTAAGAAAGTACTTTTCTTTCTCTTCGTTGAGTAGGATTCCCATGACCTTTTGGAAGTTTTTGTCTCTTCGACATTTTGCTATGTGTTCCGGGAGTATTTCCACCTCTTCTTGTTCCTCATCAGTGTCATAGTCTTTCTCTTTCTCTTTGTTATTCCTAGGTGGCTCTTGATGTCGACTATGACTACTATGTTTAGGTTCACAATTAGTCATTATAGGAACATGTTCAGTTTCAGTGTGTTGTGTTTCAAAAGGTCCTCTGAAAAAAAGATCAGACATTATGTTTGGTAATGTAGGACCTCTTCCTATCTCAGTATCCTCTTGGTACAAAGGATTTCTAACTTGTTGTAGGTTTATGGAAAATGTTTGCTGAGTTTGAGGTGACCTGGTAGGTGAGGGGGATCATGAAGATGCCTCACTAGCTGAACTAGATACCAATTGTGTAATGAAAGGTAAGTGACCTCTACCACGATTACGACCCCTGGCATGACCACATCTAAGTCTAAGAGGATAAAACATGTTGCTGCTTCTAGTTGCGATAGTCATAGACAAAGATAAGAAGCTAGAACCTGGACAAGGACTATACTAAGACTGGGTCTCAAAAAGGACAAGATAATAGCAAGAATGTTGTACACTAAGGCACAAATGGTCTGATTTAAAGGCTAGAATGGCCAGAGATTATGACCAATGTGACACAATGTGTGACAAGCATTAAGAAATGAAGACAAAAGGTAACTTAAGAGACAAGACCAGTCAAAGTACAAGACACAAGTCTTTAGCTAAGCAAAGTGTCACTATTTTAGGACTGTTTGCAAATAGAGAACGATAAAAGGACACAAAAAAAGACAGCGTGTAGGCCGTAGATAGCTAAAATAGACCCAAATTGGTAATGCTGACACAAGATTTTGCGTGAAAAACCTTTACAAGCCTGACGAAGAAGTGTAGGAAATGACCAATTTTAACAAGTTTTTGGCAATGTTTGAGCAGAGTTTCACACGAGAATCTACAATGGTCACACAAGATAGGATCTTAGATTTGGCGAGAAAACAGAACAGCAAGTCCCTAAGGTTAATTGTCACATGAATGTAGTGAAAAGTTGAATTGTTTTGATAGTTTCAGTTTAACAAGTAGAATGTTTTGACAAATTTTGATCATTTTAGTAACTAGGTAGATAAATAGGCACGTAGAACAGCAAGCAGGTGATTTCAAGCACGTCTAAAAATAATGAGCAAGGGCAAAAGCAACCTTGTGCATGAACAATCAAGTGACTTAGTTTGTGCTAATTCCTAGGAGAGCTATTTGTGTATGTTTTCAAAGAGTTTTGCAATCATTGCACACATTCCTAGAAAGTGAAAAGTTTGGCCTCTCTAAGGTTTTTAGTAATGTTTTGACTCTGTAACTTTTATGACTCACTGGGGTGACCTCCAATCCTAGCGCACCGAGGTTTCAACATAGTCTGAGAACTTAATCTTCAAGAACTGCTAGGGAGATCTAACAACCCACAATGAACCACACCTGTGGAGATTTCTTTCATAAGGACATTTATATAGTGGTTGTCACTACCACGTCAAAAATGGCTATTACCGCTCGAGGTTCTATCCATGCAGTTTTCCCTATAGAGGGATTGTCTACTATGTTAACCCTCTCTAAAGGTGATTGAATCAGAATAGTGTACCACAAGGGGCCCTAGCTTCCAAATCCAAGGTTTTGACACCTTTACACTTTCAGCCCAATCAAAGAAAAAAGATTAATTTGACATGCTAAACTAAGATTATCTCTTAAAGATCTATGATGTCAACTTCCAGTGATCTATCAACCTCTCCGGGGAAAGGATGCCTCAATCAACAGGTTGAAGACTCATTTATCTGCAAGATGCTCAAAGTATCCTCCCCACCTACAAGGAATTCATCGTAGAGAGGAGTTTCCCTAGGAACCCACTCTCTCAAGATCAACAAATAGTGTTCATGGGGCCTAATTACTATGTGTATACAGATGTTAATTCTCGAAAGAAAATCTATCCAAAAGTAGTCAAAGAGAAGAAGGTGGTACACTTAATTCTTTAACTAATGTGAGGTGAGTCCAAAGATGTGGAATATTTAACCCCTCACACAAGCCAAAATGAGTCCACAACTCAGAAACTAGTGAGTTCTAGAAAGCACAAAAGGGTTGCCTTGTGGAGCATTTAATGCTTCTTTCCTATAGACCCCTCCCCTTTAACGTGGTTCCGATCTTGCAACCATAGGGAAAAATGAGGGGTTAGTGGATTTAGCGAGTCCAATAACCCAAAATAGCTATCTAAATCTATCACTAGTAGCTAAGCCTACTAAATGAATACTAACGGAGATCACAACCTAGTATCAAATTATGCATGTGTTGTAAAATGAAAACATGGAAGGAAACACACACAAGCTTGACACGAGAGATGTTTGGTTTAGATCCAAATGAAGTGTTATTAGTTGAGGAAGGTTACCTAGTGATCCTCGCAATGCACTTAGTAGATTTTACTTGATTTTTAACAATTCTTGTGCTGTTTTCGAAGCTAGCAAAAGCGAGATGCATTTTTATTTTTCTTTTTCTTTTTTTTGTCATATTTGGATGGCCTTTCTTTCTTCCTTGCTATTTTCCAAAAACCTGCAACAAAAATTATTGATTAAAATTCCAAGATTTGCATCGTGAGTTAATAATTTTTTTATGAAAACAAATAAAAAAATAATTAAAAATAGAATTATGATCCAAAAAATCTTAAAGTTTCACTTTAGTCTATAGAAAACCTTCCAAACATTAAATAAAATTTTTGGATTGAAATTCTTTTATTTATGTCAAGAATTAATTTTTTTTTATGAAAATACATTAAAAAATTATAAAAAATCATTTTTTGCTAAAAAAACCCAAAATTTTTACTATGATCTCCTGAAATCATCGCAAATATGTAATATAATTTTCAAATTAAAATTCAATGATTTGGGTTATGAAATAATTTTTTTCATGAAAATACATTAAGAAAATTAGTAAAAATTCATTTTTGATCAAATAAATCCAAAATTTTTACTTTGAACTAAGGATTGCATGAAAAATATGCAATAAAAATTTTAGATTGAAATAATGAACCATTTGAAGGATATGATCAAATCTTTCAAGAACCCCAAGATTTTTTTGCCTACAACTCAGCCTGCACAAGGGTTAGCCTTAAAAGCTAAAATAAGAACCTTTAAAAAAAAACTTGATTAGAACTATTAAGTTGCTGCCAAAAAAAAAAAAAAAAAGTCAGAAAAATAGACTGAAGATAAAATGCAAGAAAAGAAGATGGAGCTAGAAACTTGGTTCAGGCCCCACAGTGGGTGCTAGAAATGTATGCATGAAAATGTGGCCTCAGGCTTCACACACACTTCAACATGGTTATTGTTTATGGATTCATCCCAAAATGAACATTGGATTGTTCATCCAAGAATTAGCCTGCAAGGCGACCTGTTGCCTTCTATCTAGAGGGATTTGCTTATTAGATATCCTCAGATTTGAGGTGTTTAAGAAACCAAACCCTCTATGAACAAAAGATTTGAGAATGAGATACAAATAATCTATATGATTGTGAAATTTAATCTAGAATAAGAAATGCATTTTTATCTAGAAACATATAAAAGAGATTATGCTAGATGAATATGCGTATTAAATCTATATGAGAATTAAACTAATAATGAAAATATATATGAGAATTCGATGAGATTAAATGAGAATGCAATTTGACAGCAATTTGATGCAAATTCTCTTCAACCTCTCCCTGAAATGAAGAGAGGAGGGTCTCTTATATAGATTCTCCTGAAAACCTCTGATGGTTGAGATTGATTTCAATCAACAGTCAAGATTGAAGATGAAGTTTAGTCATAAAGGAAGATTCCCAAATTAGAGGGAGTCAATTGATTTCTTTTGAGTAGAATAAGGAGTTAATTGATTTAATTTGAGTAGAATGAGGAGTTAACTGATTTAATTCCTTTTTTATTACCAGTGAACTGGGAATTTCCCTTTTTTGAATTGGAGAAGGATTTTGGAGAGATATTTAATTTAATAAAATGAGATATGCTCTCATAAATATATTTTCTATTTAATTAAATAATTTCATTTAATTAATTAGAGACACTTTCTTATTTAATTAAATAACTATATTTAATTAATTAGGAATTACTCCTATTTAATTAAATAACTTTATTTAATTAATTAAAGAATAGCCTTCCATTTAATTAAACAATTTTCTTTAATTAATTAGAAATACCTTTCCTATTTAATTAAATAATTACATTTAATCAATCAAGAAAGGCGTATTTATTGAATTAAATAAATTTAATCCCATAGTACATTAGCCTTAAGAGATAATTTAATTTAATAAAGTATAAATACTTTAAATTAAATTATAATTAAATCAAGTAGGTTTAATGCGACTAATATGAGTACGTACTATAGGAATTAAATAAGAAATATGATGAATGCAGATTAGGGTCTTTTGCATCTGATAATTAAGTCAAGTAGCGAGTTAGATCAAGAATGTGCCTAATGAAATAGGACTTTAGAAATGATCAAAATAGACCAGAATTGGTATCATGGCAATGAGCCAATTTTTGGGTATTACATTTACAATGTCCATTAAATGTCATATGTCTATAATCCATGTCATATTTCCTTGACATGTTATTAATCCTAATCATCCAATCAATTTGATCATGGCTTTGATCTACCCAACATCATCATAGTTGATCTACAGAATCATCACATCTCATCAAAAGATTAATCATGCATTTATTTCATCAAATCAACCAGTCAGTTACTAATTTCTCCTATTGGATTGATAACCCATAATTTATTCCTATGTCATTTCAATCATTTTTTCATCCCACTTTACTAATTATTCTTATTAACCAAAATTCTCAATTAATTAATATTTATTAATTAATTGGTCCATCTTTGCGAACTATGAGAATTCTAAATTTCCAAAGTCCTATTTTCCCATTTCTAATTTCAAATTTACTAATTTCCATTTGTATGGAATTATGATTTTTTAATTTAAAATTCCACCCAGTCCTGACACATGGCCATAATGCATCATAGATAATCTCTCTACACTTGGCTACTATGTGTCATATTTGGCATATATTATTCCTTACATATAACTATAATAAGCAACATTCATCGTAGATTCTTGTCTACACTTGGCTATGATTTGTCATAAACTTGTCATAGATTCTCTTCCAATTTTAGTCATGTTGACTTATATGTGTCACAGAATCCTACATTTGGCATAGTGCATCATTTTTATCATAGATATTTCAAGGAATGTTGTGCCAAGTTAAACACTTAATGGAAAAATGTCCATCTCCTCATTCATGTCTAACTTCTTGTATTTTGGCTATAAATTGAGCCATCTTGCACTCATTTTCTCCTTAGAACCCATTAGTATTGAACCATAATTCTAGTATTCTCAATAGCATTCATCACATCACTTTTTCATTATCCTTTTTCTTTCAATTGTGTGTCCATTATATGAAATTGGAGCTACATCAACAATGGACAAGAAAGAAGAACATGGAAATTACACTTAAAAAGGGGTTTTTGTTGTTTTCAATCTCCTTATTTTCAATGGATTTCATGGTAGATTAGAGTATATTTAGCATATGGTATTTGAGTTTTTAGTTTCTCGTAGTAAGTTTTTATTCCTATTTTTAGTCCTACAATTGGTGAAATCACCGTGAATCATGCTTTACTAACTTGGGTTTTCTTTGTTTGTGCTTGTAGGTGCAAGGAGGGAGCTCATTTAAAAGAGTCTAACACTTGTTTGTTCATTGTGATCACACCTAGTCTAATTAGAAGGTCCAGTAACAATATTTTGTCTATTATTTATGTATTTTTGTAGCTTTTTGTCCTAGGTATGCACTTGGTACTATCAAGGTACATTTGGGTACTGTAGGAAGTTGTTTTAGGTACTTAGGACCTAGAACTAGCTTTTCCTATTGTTCTAATTTGACCAAATACATCTCTGAATGACCAAGTGAGCACTTTTGGGCCCCAACTACACCATGGGTGCAATTGATACTATCATAGTGTACTTGGTAAGCCTAGTTTGAATTATGCATATTGTAGCCACCACTTTGACTCTCTGTCACCCTCCCTAGTTCCTAGGTCCTCAACTACACTCCTAAACTACCAAATGCACTCTTCTAAGCTCCAATTGCACCAATGGTGTAGTTGGGAAGTGACCCTCCTACCTTTTCCTATGTAATTTCATGTATACTTATTCAGATCCCAATCTAGCTGCCTAGTTTTCAATTTTCTAGCACCTACATAACCAACAAACTGTGCCCTTATGTGCCCAAACTATGCCATAGGTGCACTTGGTACAATCTGGACACAACTAGGAACCTTCTAAGAGGTTTATGGTCCTCCTTGCATAGTTTTCATTGTCACTACATAGTTGGTTCACAGAAACATCAAGTTTGAGTCTCAATCTGTATTTAGGGTTTCATTTTGATTTTAGAACTTAGAATAGAGGTTGTTCTGTTACTAATTATCTATTTGCATCATGTGGCATTCATTGGGAGAAGGCTAGTCCTTTGAAAACTTGTGTTTTTTTCAAAACTATGTGTGTCATTTTCTTTAGATTAACAAATACTTGGTTTGGTGCTTTAAAATGAACTTTCTTTTCTAAATAGTGTCTTTGCATTGTTTAGAATCTAAAGAGTTAGTATCCTCTCCATTTTCCATTTATGGATCTTAGGTGTAAGAGAAATTTGTACATTTTATTTTAAAGAGGCCTGCCTTGGAACCAAGACTCTCTACTTGGTAGGTCCCATGGGTCAACCTTAGAGTAGTAGCAGGTCAATGCCAAGTCTACACTCTAGCCACTATAATAGAATTGATAAGGCTAATGCTCTATCAGTAGTATTACTAGGTGATAGCTCTCCTCCACTACCCTTGTGGTGTGTCAAACCCTTGTTCTTGAGGTTGGGAAACTTTCTTAGGAAGCTTATCATCCACTTTCCAAGTGGAGTTCCCAAACTAAACACCATGTCTTAGTAGCCAAATTCCTTTCTATTCATTATCTTATGGGGTCACCCATTCCCATGAAGACATTCCACAATCTTATAGTCCTTAGTAGAGACAACAGTACCTTGGGAAGTGATGACACTTGTGAAGCAGATCTTGGTAGCCTCGAGAAGTGATTGCATTGTAGGGGGAGCCTATGGTGCCAAGAGCCTAGGTTGTCCACTTTGGATAAGCATGGTTGAACTTCAATTCAAATGGGAATTCAATGGATACAATCTTAAAGCCTAGGGTGTGATGTATCTTATAAGTTTAATAATAAGTATTCTTTTTTTATTATGTCTTGTGTGTGTGCATGAAATTAATCAAGATAATTACCAAACTTACAAACTCTCACCAAGAACATTTGAACCTTTAACACTTTCAAATATACACACTGTCAAAACATTGAAAACCTTTCAAGTTAAAACATTGAGAACATTTTAAACATGAAAAATTGTAGCATTAGGAGTCCTTGGCATGATGTAGAGTTCATCTTTGCATATCACACTCCTGCATTTTCTATCTTTTGATCCTCACATTTGAATCTTGTAGTCCTAATTTTTCATTCGTTAGCCCTCATATATCATTCTTTAGGCTTCATATTGCATCCCTTAGTCCTCACCTTGCATCTCTTATTCTTCACCTTGGAGCCTTTAGGCTTCATATTGCATCCCCCAACTTGCATTCTTGCATACCCTAGTCTTCATATTTCATGTCCTAACCCTCAATTTTAGCTTTGCATAGTTCTCATTTAGATCATGACATCATCCTCAATCAACCCAATTTTTAGCATAGTAGATTGAAAGCCATTAAGCCTTAGATCCATAAATTTCCATCTCTCTTTGCCAACTATGCCCCTAAGCTACCAATTACACCCCTAAACTACCAATTGCACTCTTCTCAGGCCCAACTATACCATAGGCATAGTTTACAATATCTAGGTACACTTGGTGTTTTTTGGGCACACTTGGTTACTGTAACATTGCATTTTAACCTCCATATTGCATGGTTAGGCCCTAGACTTACCCTTAGATGATTTCATAGGCCCTCATTCTGATAATGTCCTGAACCTCATTTTGCACCTTAAGATCCTTCCATTTTGCATCCTCACCTCACATAGCTCTCATTTTGATCCCCTTATAGACCTCATTTTGAACCTAGGACCTTTTGAACTTAGTCAAAAATCTAGACAAAGTATGAGTGTTAGAGCATCTCCTTATGTAGATGGATGAAGGATCTTGACCTTCGTCTTTTTGTTGTCCTTTTTATCATTTTTCTCGGGCCAAATTATATCTATGTCTTATATATTTTTCCTAATCCTTTTATCATCTTGATCTTTTTAATTTTGTCTCTTTTGGTCAAGATCCAAAGCCCATCTTCATAAGGTTAAACTCTTAGATTGGTATTTTCCAAATGTTTTCTCCCAACTCTAAACCTTGTATACACTTGTCATAACATTAATACATCCTTAGTCTCCCTAAATGTCATTTTTCTTAAACCCCTCAATTTATTATCATTTCAAAACCCTAGTATTTCCTCCACATCTCAATATCCCTCTAAATCTAAAAAACATTTCCAAAAATCAACTTGTCCAAGCCCTTACTCATTGGTCAAACCAAACACTTTTCATAATCCCACATCCATATCTTTCACATCTTAGACATCATTATCAACCATAGCATACCTCCTTTTCATAATCCAATCTTAGTTGCTGACACCAACCCTTAGTTTCATTTCCAAAAATCCAAAGTCCAAGGTTAAAAACAATCTACATTTTGCATACCTTAGGATCATCTTCATATCCCTTAGTCAAAAAGTCCAAAACATCACTTGTATTTTCACTTGTGTATCATCCCCTTAGGTTATTTTCACCTTGCATACCATAACCCTAGGTCATTTGGAACTTCTAAAACTTTCATAACATAATTAAAACCCTAAAAATTCCCAAAAAAGGGTCATATCTTGCATACACCCATTTCAAATTACCAAATTTCAACCTATTTTATCAAGCGCACACCTTTTCTACCAAGTGCACACCTCAAGGGTGTACTTGGTACTTTTAGGGCACACTTGGTAGCTAGGGAATCCCTTTTATTTTCTAGAGCCCCAAAATGCATCTCCATAACTTGCATTACATCTATAAACCTTAGAAAATACATAAAGCATACATGCTTTCCATTTTTGTCACATGAACACCCCATTTACCAACTGCACCCTTCTGGGTTCCAAGTGCATACCCTAGGGGTGCACTTGGTACTATTTGGGTGTATTTGGTACTTTAGGTGCACACTTGGGAGATAGAAAGTCCATTTCAAAATCTCACATTACAACTACATACTTAGGTATCATTCCAGCTCTCACAAGGACATAGTCAGCTCAAAGACTAGAAGACCTATATCAACCATTATTTTCTCAAGTACAAACACAACCAAAACCTCATCCAAGACAAAATAAAACCAAGAAACCTCACCAAAATTTTGACCCAAGTCAAACCAAAGTCTTACAACCATTACTAGTGGATCCTCTAAGAATGTATCCTCCAAGAAGTGACCTTCAAGACATAAGACAACAAACCCTCAATAAATTTTCCAACATAAAATTCCCTCTTAACACATCCCCTACACATGGAATAGTTCAATGTAGTCCCAATTTTGAACCTATATTTGTTTGTATACCACAAGGATGTGAAATTATACCTATGACACCTAATGATGAACATGCCCATTCATTTGAATTTAGGAAACCTAAAATAAGTGCCTTTAATCTTTGAAACAAAAAAAAAAGGTACCTTTCACTTAAGTGATGATTATTGCATAGACTATGGTATTCCAATTGAAGAAATGGTTAGAGCATGTGAAGATAAAAAACTTTCAAAAGAAATTCAAACCATTGGTGGCCCAAAAAATAGTTAAGTTAAACACCAACTTGAAAGGACCTAAGAGTCAAGACAAACCTATGTTTGAAAACTTGCAACCTATGATCAACCTAGACTTATATAAAGGGAAACAACCTTTGGAATTCTCAACTAAAAGAGTAACACCTAAGAGATCTCACCAAGAAAAAACTATTGAGATTCTCTAAGGTATCTTTGAACACATCAATATCAACCCTCTATTTGGTAAACCTCCATCAACTAATGGAAAAATGATTCTTTCAAAGTACTCTAAAAGGACATTGAGGATTGATCTTAACCAAATGATGTGATTAAAAGGAAAACCTAAGGATACATGCACCATAGGGATTTCAAACATACCTCCTTTGGAAGAAAATCAACAAAGTGCCCCCATTTTGTTAACTATACCAACTATTACAACATCAACTAATATAGGTCCCCCTATGAGTACACCATGTGAAACATCAATCATTGTTGCAAGTGCCCTTATCAAACCACAATGAAAGAGTCTCATTGACATCTCACCAATCCCATGAAGGAATGTGGCCCAATGTAAAATAAGCATGATGTCCCAAGGTGAAGCATAAAACCCTCAAACATATCAAGACAAGGATCCTAAATCAATGGGACATAATCAACATCCAAAGTAACAAAAACAACATCAAATGATACAAGGACCCAACATTTCTAACATGCAACATACTTTAAATTCACTTGATATATATTCAATTTATCAACATCCAAAGAAAAAACAATAATGACAAGTGGTACAGTGACCCAACATTCTTGACATGCAATATAATCAAAATCTATTTAACATATATATAATGTATCAATGACCATTCAATTGACAACAAGAAATCTTTGTGAAGCAACAAGAGAAATTAAGATAACATTTGGAATATCAACAATGATTGAAAAAATATATTTCATACCAACAATAGTTGTTGTAATAGCAATATTTTTATAACAAGCTAAGACATGGCCATATGTTCAACAAACAAAGGTACCTCAACCATAACCAATAACACAACAACCACAACCAATGGTACAAAAATCACAACCAATGACACAACAATTAAAACAAGGACCTTTCCATATTTGAGGTTCCTACATACCCCCACCTCCTAGTGATACATCTCCAGAGTCTTCAAATATAGATATGTCTAAACTGAGTAGACATAGTTCTTACCATAGTAAAATATCTACTCAAAGACACAAAAGACTCAAAGAAAGAAATAGTTCTCAATGGCCTAATGATGATTTTTTTGGAAATATAGCTAGGTAGGATGAGTTAAGGTTGTCATTTGTGGAAACATATATCTCAAGATGAGATGGAAGAATATACAACTCAAGATTCTACAGTCAAAGACAAAAAATTGTCTAAGTGCTAGATAGTTTCACTAGTAGTACAGAGTTAGTTTTTGGTATTGTGAAGGCTAAAGAGATATTTGGTATATCCATAATTAAGGATTGGTATAATAGAGTGTCATTATGACATACTTAAGTGCACAAATTAGTATGGACAATATGGATGAAGTTACATGTCAAACATCAGTAAAGGTAGTATACACAATAGAACAGAGTACAATAGAAATAGAGGAATAAAGTGTTAAGGAATTATTTTAGTTAGGAAATAATTACTTAATTATGTAGGGACAACATCCTAGATGTTTACCCTAAGTTAGCATAACATGTGAATGCATCTAGCCAACTATACAAAAGTTTTTTTGAAAGAAAAGATTATAAGTAAAGAGTCATTACATACAAAGATTGAAGATGTGATACATGTGATGTAATGAAAATGTGAAGTATATGATGAGTATGTGAACTATGTATGTGAAATGAAAACTTGTATGAGAGGTCTATGATGCAAATTATGATTATAGATCAGAGCTATGTGAAGTACATTAGTCAACAATAAAGAGGTTTTGGTATCTATCTCATTTTGTATAAATGCACTATATTGTATAATTTCATGTTAGGGAAGTGGACTCTTCTTGCATATAGTTTAATTGTACTACCAACTCCTAATAGGGTTGAGGCTTTTAATAGGGCCTAGTACTCTAACAAGGATTGAGACACTATATTTAATTCAAAGACTCTTGATACAGTCAATATTATTAATAGGATTCTTTTGTTTAATGGATCATTTTGTGGGTGCCATCCCCACTAGGGTTTTCCCTTGGCTAAGGTTTCCCTAGTTAACTTAAGTTGAGTTTGAAGAAGGATGATAATAAGATTGAACCAAATCTAAAATCTGAGAATGTAGAGCTAAGATGTCATCTTACTCAAAACATTTGAATCAGATTCAATAAGAACAAAGCATGTTGAATTAGAGAAGTACAATATCATTGTGAAAGGAGAGTTAACTCAAGCTAAGAAATAGTTTAAGAAGCTTTATTATAGTAGTGATAATTTATGAACTATTTTATTAGAGCTATTCTTATGATAAGACAAGTCTTGGATATCATATTTGAGAAAAATCAACCAAGAAAACTAAAGTTAGGAAGGAACTAGATCCATTTTTTGAAACCCCTAAGCCTTAAAAAATAGATCAAAATAGGATTGGAACAAGAAAATCTACAGAAGCATCTAAAGAAGTTGAGAAAGTAATTCAACCTAAGAAACATGAACCAAAAAAAATAGAGCAAGTTAAACCATCTAAGGAGGCTAGATATGAATTCAAAGGCAGATGTTTTTATATGCAATGAAGTTGGTCATATGAAGAGAGATTGGATAAGTAAGTTTTTTAACCCTATAACTAATTTATATTGTTATAGTTGTCACTGTTTTGGACATAAAATAGTATATTCTAAGAAACCTAAGTTTGATAGTAATAATGGAAATGGTAGAATGTTTAGAGATACTAACCCTATAGGTAATGAAAGAAGGAGTCACAAAGAAGATCCAATGATGGAGAATAAACCAATGGAGTAAGGAACCAAATTTTATGTTAGAATTGTAACAACTTGGATACATTGCAAGGAATTATAGAGAACCAAATGATCAAAATGGAACAAATTAGAGAAAGAATGCACCTATATGTCAGTTATGCAATAACTTTGGACATGTAGCAAGATTTTGTAGAATTTATAGAATAAACTTCAACATGAATCCTAACTACAGAAGGAACAATAAGAGAAATAACAGAAGAAATTATAATGGTAGCAATAATAGTCAGACGGAAGCACTTAAAGAGCATGTTGGAGAATTTAAGGAAATATTTGTTAGAGAAAACAATCTAGAAAGTTCTCATACAATTTTAGAAGAACAATATTTTGATGCACTCGATGAGAGATTGAAGTCAAAAATTGTGTGTATTTTTTCTTATTTGAATTAAGCACCGTTTATCAAAGAAAGAGCATCAGAAAGATGTAACATAAGTTAGAAATCAAGTTAAGATTGTGAAGTTGACATTAGGTAATAAATATTATAAGGAAGCTTTGGTTACGAGCACAAGTCATTTGGTAATCAAATGAATGAGAATGAAGACAAATAAGTTTACCGGATAAAAGAGTAACAACTTTTTTGAATTTTGGTAGATGTGTAATTAATGTAAAGTTCAATTTGAAAGATTTAAAGGATCCAAACAATACTTTGAGTATAATTAGATGATGTGAAGAGTTAAGGATCAATTAGAGAGATTTGAAGGCAAGCAAAGGTGATTTTGAATTATTCATAGTATGAAGTGTAAAAATCCCTAGTTTTGCAAAATTTAGGTATTTTATGAAGCTTTTGAAGTATCTAAATATGCTAAAATGGAAAATCCTACTGTTAGTGATGTTTGTGAGAGGCTGAGATATGTGTTTAAGAAGCACCCTTTCATATCTCCTGTAGATGATCCTTTAGGAGAATTTTTGTAAGTTCTAGAGAATTTTCTTCACATAGAAGATATTAGGTCATACATTCATTGCTAATTTAAGAGCATTGGAGAAAATGACATTCATAAGAACCTAGACCTAGTGTGCTAGGGAGACTTGTCATTGAAACAAGAGTTCGCACACTTGAAGGAATGAATACAATAAACCATATGTTCTATATTGATTTTGACAACCATGAATGGAGTAGAATTATTTTGAGCCATATTTACGAAGGAATTTTTTGGGTTGGAGATGTGCCTGGTATGATTGACAACAATGTGATTCATAGGTTAAGTAGTTTATGCAATGATGGAAGAAACCAAGTTAATGGAAAGAACATGAAGAAGATGGTGGAAACCAATTTGAATAACAAATCAAATAGTAGGAATATGAGGAGTGACCACATAAAGAAAACAAGTGTGAGAGTGATCAGCAAGATCATTGGCTATAAAATGAAACATAGTTCAAGGTTGAACTTAGTACTTCTTGGATTCCTACAGGCATCATACCTAATGATAGTTGAGAAATAAAATTTCAATATGTGTGACATTATGTGCATCATTTATTGGACAACATAGAGAAATTAAAGAAGACAAGAAGTTTGGTGTTTAGGTTTTATTCATTATTGATACACCTATCCTTCCAAGTTATTAGGTGATTCCCTGGTATGCCCGATGAGGAATGGGACAACAACAATCAGTGCACCATGAGCTTGGTGGTATACCACTATAGAAGACAATATGAGGACAATATTTTTGAAGACATAGGCAAAATGATGAAAAATTTTCAAATTGTGATCAAGCAGAGATTTAGCATACCACTCTCATTAGTGGAGAAGTATAAAGAAGACATATGTTTCATGGTTGAAATACATGTAACATGCATGGAGGTAGTTGTGCCAAGAGTTAAGCTCATAGACCCTATGGGCAATAACTAAAGTGAAGAGATAATTGAAGGGTATGTGAAGATCATACAAGAATATGAGGAGGATAAGGACACTCCTAAATGGGGAATTTATGTAGAGAAGATTAGAGAAGCAGAGAGCAAGGTCTACAGTAAGGAAATCAAGAAGAATATTGAGAAGAAAATTGAATCAATTCTCAAGAAATCTGGTATGACCAAAGAAGAATTCAATGAGGTAAAGGGTACAACCTTAGAGATGAAGGCTAGTGGGCAAACAAAAGTACTAGCAAAAACACCTATTGCCATTGGAGAGCCTTTAGAGGGAGTAACAATAGTAGGATCTACTTAGTAGATGCCTACTATCCTTTATGTCATAGAAGCACAAGTGCAACCCACTATTGTAGATTTGTTGAAGAAGACCAATGAGGAGGAAATATAGATAGTAGAAGGTAAATCATCCACTCCTCCAACCAAAAGGAAATTAGAGAGACTCACTAGGGTGAAACAAGAGGTTGAGTCACCTAGCAAGAAAAGGAAAAAGCAATTGTCAAGTAGCCCTAGAAAGAGAAGAAAGACATTGGAGATTGTTGAATCGGATGAGTCTAATGAATCCAAAGATGAAGAGGATAGACCTACAAAAAATGTCATTGGAGAAGAAAGGAAAGCCATTGGAATGAAGCCTTGGAAGCCTTAGGTAGAGAATTTAAATATGAAAATCATCAATGATAACAATTTCATTTAATTGAATGATTTTTATAGTATGTATAGCAATATGGATAGAATTCAGTTAAAGAATGCAATAGTAAGGAATATGATTTTGAAGAATAAGATATTTGAAGATGTACAAAGAAACATACTAGAGGACATGTACAATAGGTTGATAAATAGAAGAAGGAGAGTTATAAATGAGGATAATAAAATAAGAGAAAATATGACTAAGAAGTTTTGCAAAGTCTATAGTGATGAAGACAACAAAGATATAATGAAGGGTATTGAGCCCTTACCATTATTTTTATGGGAGCTAATTATGAAGAAGTAAATAAGGAGACAAGAGAAGCCATTGTTAAATACGTGACTTTTGTACCAAAAGTAAAAGAACTAGGCACGAAGTTAGGGGGATAAATTCCTATTTCTATTGAGCAAAGTACTCTAGTAGTAGTAGCAATAGTGGAAGACAAGGACTCTCAAATGATAGATCTATCTTTGCATATCTCCATTGGAACTAACACTATGTAATTTGGTACCACAAGTGTGACAGTAAACATTACAAAAGATCATTTCAAGGATCTTGGGCCAAACATTGTTGGCAATATCATTGAATACTCCAGCTCAGATGAGGAAGAGGAAAAGAGAAAGAATGAATCCAAAGTGAAAAATAGAAAAGAAGATGACAAGAAAGAAGAAGAGAGGAAGACAAATAAAAGAGGAGAATGAAAAGAAATAGAAAGAAGAAGAGAAGGAAGAGGAGGAAGAAAAGAAAAAGAAGAAAGAAGAGGAAAGAAGAAGAAGAGAAGAGAAGGAAGAAGAAGACAAGAAAAGGAAAGAAGAGGAAGTGAAGAGAAAGAAGGAAGAAGTAAAGAAGAGAAAGGAAGAAGAAGAGAAGAAAAATAAAGGAGCAAAAGAAAAAGAAGGAAGAAGAAGATGAGAAGAAGAAAAAGGACAAGGACACCAAAAGAAAGGAATATGAGAAGATGAAAGAGGATTAGGAAAAGAGAAAAGAGAAACAAAGGAAGAAGAAAGGAGAGGAGGATGAGAAAGTAAGTACACCCAAAACATCTCTCACCTTAGCTGCACTAACTAGTTTAGATGATGATGATCAAATAGAGTTGATATCATTCCTCAGAAAAATTATCAGTAGGAATAAACAAGTCAAGAGTTTACAAAAAAATCTTATGGAGGTAACTGAAAAACTATAGGGAGTCATAACTATGAAGTCACTTGATCCAAACCCTTGGGATAGATCCAAAGTTATGATTTAAGAATTTGATGTTGAATAAAAAGTTTGCATTAAGAAGTTAAGAAGGTGCAAACTTTTATATGTCAAATGTGTCATGTCCTTTAAATTCACCAAGTACATTGATGAGGAACAAAGTAGAAAGCATGACAAAGATAAAGCATCGGTAGATCAACTAAATTAACCTAGTGTGAAGATTGCAACAATTGAAGTATAGGTTAGTAAGACTTATGATGAAATAAGCCTATGAGAAGTCAAAAAGGAAAGGATCATAAAGAGGTTCTTTCTTCTAAGAGAACATCTATCTATGATGATAATCACAATTGAGTAGCAGTTATAGGATTGCCTCATAGAAAAGGCATCATTTGACAAGTTCATTCACTCAGACCTAAATGTATTGCAGATAGCATCTTATGGGTTGTATGCCCTTCTCAACATTTTAGAAGGATTAAAGGAATCATGGGAGAAGAATATGAAGAGCCTTAAAATTAGTTTTACTAACTGAATTTCTTGCTTGACAACCTAAGAAGAGGTAATGAATCACAATTTTGATATGTAGATAAGTTTTGACACCATTGTCATTGATGTAAAAGGGGGAAAAGTATACAAGGAAAATTGTATAAAGTAATAGTATGTATAGAAATAAATGTTACTTATTATTATATTGTTTTAGGAGATGTAAGGAAACATGGCTGGAAATGTTATGATCCACAACGTTTTTTGAAAAGTTCTTTTGTATAACATTTTGGAACTTAGCCAATTTTCCCATATGTTTCCATCAATGAAAAAGGGGGAGATTTTTGGAAATATGGATAGCTAGGATCAGAAAAGGTTGTCATTTATGGAAACATGTATATTAGGATGAGATGGCAGAACATATAGTTGAAGATTCTAGAGTTAGAGACAAAAAAATTGGCTAAATGTTGGACAATTTCACTAGCAATATAGAGTTATTTTTTAGTGTTGCAAAGGATACAAAGATATTTGGCATGTGCATAGTTAAGGAAAGGTAGAATAGAGTGTCATGATGACGTACCAAAGTGTGCAAATTAGTATGGATAGTGCAAACTAAGTTAAAGGTCAAACACTAGTAAAGGTAGTATACACAATAGAACAGAGTATAGTAGAAATAGAGGAATAAAGTGTTAAGGAATTATTATAGTTAGGAATTAATTACTTAATTTTGTAGGGATGAAATCCTAAATATTTACCCTAAGCTATCATAATGTGTGAATGCATCTAGCTGACTACACAAGAGTTTTTGTGAAACAAAAGAGTATAAGTAAATAATCATTATATGCAAAGTTTTAAGATGTGATACATGTGATGTAATGAAAATAAAAATTGAAATAAAAGGAAGGAGAAAAATTCATTTCACATAATTTCAAAATACAAGTTCTTTTCAATTTGAAAATTGGTTTTGGAGTGGACATGGTTATTAATGTGTAGAGTTTTAAAAGAGTTTCTATTTTCTTCAATTTTAAAGTAAGAATAAAGAGTAAATTAAATCTTTTCTTCCAACATCTAATATGATGACAACCCCTCCTTCTGAATTTTAATATTCAATATTATTATATTAACATTAAACATAAAGATTTTTAATATTTAATCAACAATTACATAGTTTATGAAAGTGTTATTTTAAGTGGAGTCAATCCTCTTTATTCTATCACAATCCTAAAGATAAAAAATATTATAATATAATATTGTATCATCTTAAATTAGAAGCACTTCAATTTAATGATGGTTTAGCACCCAATTAATGATATTTCATAAAAAAATGCATTTAATGTGCATTTTCTCATTTCTTCTGATCTCTTTATGTTCCTCCTAGATGGAATTTGGGTAGGATCTAATGGATCCTCCTTGGTAGTCATATTAAATGACACAAATCTCTAGGCATGACATGTCCCCTTTGTGTCCTCCTTTTTCTTCTTTCACTCTTAAAATCCCTTTTCTACACTAAAATGGGTTTTTTTGAGATATGCATGGAATTCTACAAAATTAATGTCTATTTTGGGACCCCAGTAACATCTTGAAGCTTTTTGGATCCTAGGTTAGGGATATAGTTCATCCCTACCATAGGTCATGAATTTAATATGTCCCTACCCCAAGCTAGAAACATAGGGTTTCCCTACCTTGAGACATATTTTGAGTCCTCTTCTTGGCCCTTATGTTAGGTTTGATACGAGTCATCATTTTCCTTGTTTGATCAATCAAGAGGAGAATTTTATTCTAAATCCTTTACGAGCACATCCAATTGCTTCATTTTCCACCTACATAGATCCACATAATTCATATGCATATGTGATCTCTTCATCCACATATAATGAGTGCCCAAGCTTTCAAGCTATCTTCAAGTACATTATAATAGATCCTTTTGCATGCATTGGAGAGGAGAACTCTTGCATCCAAGGTTCTTTCAATGAGCCTCGAAGGAGTTCATTTGGGATCTTCCTCATATATCTTTCATGCTCATGTAACAACCTTTGAAGATCTAGATTCCTCCATGAGTAATAGTGGAGCTTATCATTAAAAGAGAATTCCAACATTCATCTCCCTTCTATATTCACATTTTCTTGATCTAATTAATTGGTAAAGTGAGCTTATTGCATTTGATTGATAAATCTTACTATTGAAGGTAAATTTTTTCATTCACTTTACATTCTCAACATTGAAATTATTTCTATTTCAAGGCTAATTTCTAAACTTGGGTTTGGTAGAGGAAACCCCCCATCAAAAAAATAAAATCATTTTTCTTACAGGTTATAGATCTTGAAAAGAAGAACAAAGCATAGATTTTGATACCCTTTTTCAAAACTTCAAAGATTTAAAATATTTTTTTTGATTGAACATAGAAGGTTATGGATACACTATGTTCCCTACCTCTCTAGATTAATACTATCATATATTAACACCACCCATGCAAGTTGACTCTAACTTGGAGCTAAGTGATTTATGAGTTTTATAGATCTTGTAGTTTCAGACTAGGAACCAAGTCTATTCATTGGTCAGAGTAGTACATAGGGAAGAGGTTTAGATCAGTTTTTCCATTCACTTTTGAAGTTTAGTCCTCTTATTTTCTTTTTTCATTTTAGAAAATTTATCTTTCATATCTACAATCTTAATTGCACATCATTGCTTCTTTCTACATTAGAGATTTAAAGATCTTACATTCTTTCTCTACGTTTATACTGATTAGTTCTTTGTTGGCGTTAGTGAGTCTTCATCATTTGGATTTCATTAATCTACTTGGATCTAATAACCTTAGAGATAGAATTGAAGGGATCAATCCCTTTAACTCCCCTTCGAGGCATAAGGTCAACCTCCAAAATGTGATGTGGAATAATTGAGACCTTTTTCAATTGCATTACATTTTATCTTATATATTTTGACAAACCTAACTTGTGCCCCTTTTTTTTTGGAGTTATATTGTTACATTCAATTGTGTGTTCACATTTCTTATACATTTTGGTGAACTTGTTTGTGGTAACTCTTTCTTTTGCAGTGATTAAATTGCCTCCTTTATTTTTGTAGATTATATTTTGCATGCATATTAGATTAAATTTCTTTTGTGTACTTTCATTTCATGGAGATATTTAAGAAAGAAAAAATTCATTAGTACTCTTCTGAATTCTCATGCTTGTATCTCGTTTCTTCTAATTCATCCATTTTGTCAAGGTGATAGTGGTCTAGCTTCCCTTTTATCATTTTATCCCCATCCTAAAGATCCCCCTCTCAATGAGGAGATTTTGATGCAAGAAGATTTCTTTATTATTTTTTCTAACCTTTCTCTTTCAAGAGATGTGTTGATGTTTGATGATAACTCTTCTCTTGATATATGCTTCCCCTATAGGCCAACATTGAAACCATCCCTTTATGATGAATTTAATTAGAATAGTCTTTTTCCCCATATTCAAAATTATCTCACTATTAGGGATAAACCTCTAGATAATAATGTTGACTATTCTCTTCCTCATGAACAAGACAACATGATGATTTATATCTTTGTTCAGCCCTAAAAGTCTCAAAGTCCTTAATGAAGGTAATTAGTGTTACTATTGTTGTTATTGATCAACAACTAGTTGAGTCCAAAGTATACCATCTTCTAATCACCAATAGAGATCTACACTACTCGACTTGACTATTGAGATGAGGACTTCACAAGGTAGGAAAATATTGATCAACATCATGAGTCACCATTAATATCATAGTAATGTGATAAAGAAGATGTGGTTTAAACTATGAAGCATTTGAAGATCATGCAAAATGAAAAAAAGAAGGAAAGACAAATAGGCTATGGCTACACCTAACATAGACTAGGAGGGATGTCAGCCCAAGCCATATGATGTAGGTTTCATGGGTTCTTTGTGTACTCATGTATGCAATTCAAATTTTGAATAGTGTTTTAGAGAGGATTCTTTTTTAAGGTTTTGATAGCCAAAATATAAAGAATGTATATAATTTAAAAAGATAGAAGTATTTTCTATGAAGTGGATGAGAGATAAAAATATATGGAGATAGAAAAGGTAATCCAAAAGGAGAATTCTAATTGTATTGAGCATTATTGTTGAGAAGAGACAGAACAAAGAGGTAACTTAGAAGGGTGTACTACAGGGAGGGATAAGAGAATAAAGATCATGATGATATTGTAGATATCACAGAGAACACCATCAAGGCAAGTGAAGATCACAATATCTTCTAGATGAATACTAGAGATCTATCGGGTAAGATGTGCCACATAGTTTAGATTAATATTTGATTGCTTTCTAAACGTTGTAATCATTTTGTAAGCTCTTAACTAGGAATTATTTAGTATGAATCATAGTGTAAATCCTCTTGATAGGTTCTTCTTAGAAGGAGTGCTTAAATCCTTTGACAAGGTACCCTTAATAGGCAATTGTAATCCTAATAGGTTGCAGACATCCCCAACTAGATGTGTTCTCTGATGGAACAAGTTTTAGCTACTAAGTAGGAAACCTTTCATTTGTAGTAAAAGGCTAGTGGATATATTATCCCTATCATGATTTTTATTCTCTCATTAAGGATATCCACATAAAAATATGTGTGTCACTTGATGTATGCTCTTTTTTGTGAGATTTTTTGGTTTAACTTTACTACATTCATCATTTATTTAATAACCAAGTGGTTACTATCCATTTTTGTTAGAATAGTTATTATTTTAAATGGTAGAATTATGCATAATGATTACCCCCCCTCCCTCCTCATGGTACTAGTTGGGAACAATAATTGGTATTAGGGACCAAATCCCTACAACAATAAGCCTAATAGATTGAGGAAAGATTAGGTAGAAGCTATGAATTACAAGAAGAAACTTGAGGGATCTCTTGACACTATTGAGGATCTTAAAGAAAAGTTAAGAGAGTCACTATTACAAATAAAGAGACTCAATGACATCCAATAAATTAATGAGAAAA
Organism: Cupressus sempervirens; assembly: GCA_028749045.1. Classification (NCBI taxonomy): domain Eukaryota; kingdom Viridiplantae; phylum Streptophyta; class Pinopsida; order Cupressales; family Cupressaceae; genus Cupressus; species Cupressus sempervirens. The sequence continues at coordinate 440,497,415 of CM053793.1, read as the reverse complement.
TAAAAGAGTATATTAATACAAATAAATCTGAAGAAACAATCTCTAACTTCATGAATGACAATGAGAAACTAAGCAAGTCCAACTCACAATTGCAGAAATAACTAGAAGAAAACTTACAAAAGATAGATCAAGCATAGAACAAGAAAGGAAATATTGCAAAAGTGTAAGAGAAATATGAAAATGCACAAATGGAAGAAATTGAAGCAAAGAGAATGGTTGCAGAGGATTCCAAATGAAAGGGTAAGAAAATCCATAAGTTGGGTGAAGAACTAAAGAGTACCAATGAAATAAATGAAAAGTTGAAAATTTTCAATGACAACTCAATAAAGATAGATGAGAAACTCAAAGCTCAAAGAAAGACCAAGAGCACAACTAATTTGTACTATAAAGGTGGCAAAAAGACTGAAAGAGGCAAGTCATATAGAAGTGAGGATGAAAACCAACAAAGAAAAGGGAAAATTTATTCTAAAGGTAAGAAACCTAAGAATCCAACCTATCATTATTGTGCTAAAGTAGGTCATACTTCTAATATATGATGGCATAGAAAGATTGCACCCACAACTTAGAATACCTTCAATGCATATTGCAGCATATACCACTAGTACGAAAATATATAGTTAGTGTTGAACACCAATATGTGCTGAGAAGATGATATGTGCCAAGTCACTCAAGTGCTAAGAAATTCATATATGTCAAGTGATTTAGATGCTGAGTAAAAAAGTGGATGTCGATTCATTCAAGAATTGAGTTACAACATTAAGGATATAGTGAATGCTGAGCATCAAGGCTTTCAAGTGTCATGTAAATAGATTTTGGCATAGTTTTTTGTAATGGCACAAACTCCTATGTAAACCATTTTTGGGATGACTTAAGGATTGTTTTACAATTCTAAAAGATCTATACAAAGGTATATTGAGAATCCCTATGCAGTACATGTAGCCAATGAGAATAAGGGATGTATTAAGCAAAAAAATGAATGAATCACAATCATTGATTCCTACCTAACCCTAGCTCACCTAAGTCTTCTTAAGGAGTGAAAACCCTAAAGAGTTTTCATGTGCATATGAAAGGAGAAGGATGAATGCTAAGTATAAGAGAGAGAGAGAGAGAGAGAGAGAGAGAGAGAGAGAGAGAGAGAGAGAGAGAGAGAGTATTCATGGTAACTATGGAATTTATGGTAGAGATATGAATTGAAAAATCAATTAGAGAGAAAAAAAGAAGAGTAGTTAAAGGATAGAGGAGACATATCTGATCAAGAGGATCAAGGGTATACTTGGAAAGAGAAGATGTGATATATAGCAGTAGAGTGCTAACTAAAGGATCATAGTGTTGAATCATTCTAACAAGTGATGCAATGAAAATCTCCTAACAAAGTAGTCTTAATAGGCTTCTATAAATCTCTTAATTGAGTGCTTATTTTATTGCAATTTTAAGTCCTCTAACAAGGTACACTTTTAGCAGGGTGTTAAAATCCTTTAATAGGGTAAGATTTAATAGTCCTTCTAAGTCTTTAATAGGGTAGATCATAGTTTATGATCAAACAATTTTAACCTTAATTAGCTACACTTTACATCTACAATAGTGAAGATTTGTGGGTGTTATCCCCACCCTAATTTTACCTTCTCATTGGAGGGTTTTTGGGTAACAAACTTATTGTGTTATGTGTTATGGATGAACATGTGTAGTTAGCTATTTTAGTTTACATACAAATTATGGGATGGATGTGTGGTGAATGTTTTATGGTTAAAGTTTTGAATTACTGATTCACCCCCAACCCCTCTCAAATTTTACTTTCTCATTGTTATTTCCAAAAATATAAGATTATTTTGAAGTGAAGAGCCTGTAATGAAATGATCATTATTTTATCAATGATGTCAAACTTGTGACCTGCTAGTGAGACAATTTCCTTTTGTTTTGAAAGCTATTATTTAGTTGATTGATGAAGAGGATTTAAAAAGAGGATATAACAATACCACCTAGAGAAAGGTTGAGTTATTTGGTATGTAAAAGAAGAACTAAGATCAAGTAAGACATTGATACTATAGTGTATTGTTTATCTACTTAAAGTGTGAAATGAAAGATTACTCAAGTTAAGACTAGAAGAAGATCAAGTATGAAAAGTGTCTACCAAGCCTTGTCAAGCAATCAATGTAAGTTGAGAAAAAATCAGTAGAAGTCGAGTGAAAAATAAGAGGAGCCAAGCAAAGATGAAAAATAGTGCAAGCCAAGTGATTGTTAGTATATGTTGAGTAAAGTTTAGTTGGTGTTGAGTATCAGTAAACTTTAGTGTTTTCTAAGTGAACTATTGATTTATTGTTGGCTTAGTGACTAAATAGTATAGTCGTCAAGTGACAAAAAATAGTGTTAAATCAAAGATTTGATGAATCTAAGCCAACTATTTTGAATCGTGTGAAGCATGTGGAAAATAACTATGATGAGCTAGTGGTAAAAAATTCAAGGTAAACCATTTTGAGTGAATTCAAGGAAGATTGTAGACAAAGTTTCTAGTGGAACCAAATGGGAAAATGGGTAGATTCATTGTATCCTACCTAAGCCTAAAATAGATGATTGTGGTTAAGTGGCAAAAGATCTTAATTCTCTATTTATAGAGATAGATAATTAGAAGTAAAGGTTTTCATGTGCAAGAACCTAAGGAAGACAAGGATTCTAAGGGTATTGTTTATTCAATGGTCGAATAGAAGTGACTACAATTGGCATGCAAAAAAAGAAGGCTTAAGAGTATGAATTCTTGAAAGGTGAAAAAGCTATCAAAGCTGAAGTGTGTGAATGCCAAGAATAATGGAAGACTATAATAGAGATCTGTAATCTACAAGTGAGTTGTAATTTGTTATCAAATCAAGCCTTATTGTTACTTTCTAATCATTGTATTAGTCTAGGGTAAATCCTTTGGATTAAGGTTGACCTAAGAGTCATTTGGAAATAATTTAATTAGGTGACATTCTAATGGAATGGTATAAAGTCATCTAACAAGGCTCATTCCTAACAAGGTGATTGAAATCCTTTAACCAGGTCACATTTAATAGTGTTATTGAAACCTTTAACAGGGTTGGCCTTTTAAGGGCATCACTTTAGAAGAGTGAGAATTAGTAGCATGTTACTGGTGGTTTTTTGAAAATTGGGTTTCCACATAAATCCTTGTGTCAAATTATGTGAATGTCCTTATGTTGTATCATGTTTACATTTCTAAAAAGTTGTTTTGACCTAGGACAGTAACCTATAAAGTTTATGTGTTGTATGGTCTATTGAATGCATGCATGATATGATTTTATGAATATGGGTCTACTAAACATTGAGAAGTTTTATTTGTACATATAGACCTTGGATAACTGATTCACCCCTCTCTCAATTCTTCTAAATAATTCCAATAGGGTATAAATAGATTGACAAAGAGTCATTTGTTAATTTGCAAACTTGAATTCTTGAGTAGTACAAAATTTGAAAAAAAAACCTATTTTATTAGTTGCATGCCATTTTTATTGCAATGAAAATTTCTAAACTAAAGGTACAGAGGAAAAAGTGAGAAAAGGTTATCAGTAAAAACTGATATAGGATAAGCCATAATCCAATAGTCATAATAGTATTATGGCCCAAGAAATACACAAGATTGAATTGGTTGGAAAAAAAGAACTTAAGGAATTAGATTATTTGGTTACTTCACTAAGAGGAGACATAGAAAACTTGACTAGAGCATTGTCTTCACTACCTGTAGACATGTTTCTCAATGAGGATGTGAGTGTGTATTTAAAGGTAAAACTTCTAGAGCTAGGAATTGACAAGATAAATGAAGTATTCTATAACCTTGATATTTGAAAATTTAAGAAGGAATATTTATATCTATTTAACACCACATTGTATCATGCAATAGACATTCCTCACTTCTTTCAAATGATTGGGTAAGACTTATACTGAGAAGAGCACATGGTGAATATATGTGGCTTGTAAAGCCCTATAGGATCACCAAGGAATCCATCCAAAGGGTAACTAGATTCAACAACTCTAGAAAAAAAACTAGCAATAGGGAAGGTTCTACTTGACAAAGTTGTGAGACTCATTAGAGAAAGGAAGGATAATGAATTGTCATAATGGCATTCCAAATCCTAAAATGAGATTTGTTGTAATGGTGATAGTCTACTAAATATATCACTCAAACAAGGAGAAGAATTTACCCAATGAAACAACATATGACACATACTAAATCATCCACAACCATTCTTTACTTGACCTTAGTGGATGGTTGCACAAAAATTGATAATTAATCTAACAAACAAAAAAGAAAGTTCTATAATGCACATTCATTCAAGTATGGAGCCATTATGGTATGTGTATTCTTCTATTTCAAAAGAGAATGTCCTAGATGGTCATTAGTCAACTAGTTGAAGGATATTCCCATCTCTAAAAAATGTATATGCTACTAGGAGACAATAGAGATGATTTGTTCGAGCCATACTTCAATAGATTTCAAAAGATTATGCAAAGAAGGGAAAGGATACCCTTTACCCTAGTGGAAGAGTATACGAATGAATTTTGTTTTCTAGAATGCATAGATTTATGCATGATATATGTTGTAGAGCCCATGACATAGCGATTTATGAAATTTCAATGTGAATTGATACAGAAATAAATAAGGCCCTCTATTGAGCAAGTATTTTCAATGCTTGTTGACCTTAAGCTACAAAAACATGGCACAAGCACAATGAAGAGGACTGCACTCATTGGACTTGAGAAATATAAGAATCAATCCAAGAAAGAGGCATGAAAGTGAGTAAGAAGAAAGGAAAAAGGACACCAAGTCCACAAAAATAGGTAGATGTTGACATTAATATTGATATAGGAAGGGAAACCTCACCTAAAACTGAAATGATCGCAATAGAAAATGGAAGAAAAGTAGCTAGAACCATTTAACAAGCAAGAGTAAATGGGAGAAAGAATAAAAGTAGAGAAGAAAGAAAGCATAAACCATCTCCATCCCACTAGAGATTGAACTTTTTTATATTAGAATCATCGTCGAGGATATCAAAACATGTAAAGAAAAGTAAGAATTTACCTCTCCCAGTTTCAATTCAATATATAGTAAGCTCTATATTGCATAATATAAATTAGAACAAAATAAAATATAGATATCCATTCATGAGTGAGAGATATCAAAACAATGTTATTATTGTTATTCTACTTAGCATGATAACTTATAGTAGGACACATATAATTGTAAAGAATGAACTACCAAAAGAGATAGTACCTATCATTTGGAAATGATGGTAAGCTAGAGTTGCAAGACTCAAAGTAGTTTTGGATGATGCACTAACCAAGGCTAGGTCATAATATGCATTATCCAAAATAAAAAAATATGTAGAATTCTATTTTGAAGAGTTTGGCACTCTAGAGAACATTGCATTGATAACTACAAGAAGAGAGAAAGAAGTATTTGAACAAGAAATAAGGCAATTGAAGACTATAGATGAACTAATAGAAATAATAAATGCACATAAGCAAGGTGATAAAGCCAAATCTAAAACCATGTTTAATCTAAAAGGAAAGGATGGTTAGCTATAATAAAAGAAAAAGAAAGTTAATCTCATTGGATATAATAGAGTAGTTGCAGAAGAGGGATACATTGAAGAGCTTCTAGAGATATATTTTGACTTCAACTCTCTCACATCACTAATGAGAGCATCAAAATTGTACTTGAAAAGGAGAAGTCCTAGAACTAACAAATCTACAAAGTAATTTAGAAAAAAAAAGACCAAATTGATGCTCCAAAGAAAGATGAGCTTCCACAAGTAACTAATCATGATAAATTAGGCTTAATACAATAGAAAGAAGGAGAAAATTAAGGTTCTACATAGCTAGGTGCACCAGCCAAAAAAAAAGAAAAAGATACAACCCCAACAATAGAGAGAACAAGAAAAGTGAAAAATGATGGAATAGATGTGTTGACATCTCAAGGAGATAATGTAACAATAGATGAGAAGAGTTAGAAAATAGACATGCCACAAATGGAACATGATGTACTTGTAGAAAAAAATACATAACAAGTAGCTAACAATGTTCAACCAATCATACACACATCAAAAGAGAAATCAAGGATGACTTTGGATACAACTCATGAGCTATGAAACAAAATGTGGTCTAAATCCACTACGAGGAAACTCCAACTAAACAAGGATGATACACAGAAAATAAAGGAGGAAGGAGAAAAAGTCAAATATTTCTATCCTCATCTTCATCATCTTCAAGGTCTAAAGATAAAGGAGATTTTATAAAGATGCTTAGGCAATAGAAGAACTTGTCAAGGTCCAAGAAGAGCTAGATAGGAGTGTTGGAAGATTAAAGAAGATGAGTAACAAAGAATTTGACCATCATTACAAGTTGATTAGAAATTTTAAAGTGTTGAGACAATCCAACAAGAAAAAAAAACAAGCTTAAACTTTTATAAAATTGTAAGAAGTGATTGAAGGGCTACTCAATGATGCCTAGTATAATAAAGATAAAAATCTCATTGGTCAACTTGAATAATTACTCAATATTGCAAATGTTGACAAGACAAGTGGAGAAATAGGGATAAGAAAATTAAAGGAGAATATCACACAACAAATTTTGCATTAAACAAAGTATCTTGTAGAAGTAAAGGACACAGCAAAAAAATTGTTGAAATGTATCATTCCTATTTTACAAAAAGTGTCAAATTGCCAAAGATACATGGTAGACTTGGAGAACACGTTGAAGAAAGCACATAAAGAGCTACAAGTTACACAAAACTCATTTTATATCTTAACAAGTTTTGCTCATGTATATACTAGTTAGATACAACAAAAGCTACATATGATCAACAAGATCATAAACTAGTAACACAAATGAACCTCTATGCTCTATGAGATGCATTTCTTTCTATCCCTTATAGTAAGAATTATGAAAGAGCATGTAAAAGAAGTAGAGGTTCTACTCTCCATTGGTCCTATAAATAGTTTAGATGAAATAGAAATAATACTTGCAGAAGTAAGGAGCATCACACTGACTCTTAGATGATTATAAGTCTCATGGAAAACACAATTGAATGTTATAGAATCCTAATATCTAGAAATACACTGACCTTTGTCACTGATGACAAATAGGGGGAGAAAAGAAAAGAATGTGATAGGGGGAGAAGATAAAAGAGAAGAACATACAAAATAAAGGATACAAAGGGGAGATAAGATAAAAAAATATTTAAAGGGGGAGAAGATAATGATAGAAGAATATGAAAATGGTGAGAAGACTAAAGACATAAGTTTGAGAAACAATATAAAGACAAAAGGGGGCACAATCATAGGAGAAGCTCAATTGAGGATCCCAAAAGTAGTGAAACACAAATTAGTACAAGTCCATACATTAGAGAAGATTCTATTGGTAGTATCATAGCTAAAGGATTAAATGAAAGGAAAAGTTTTTCCATTAATGCCAAAGGGGGTGATTGTTGACCCTATAGGTCTCAAAGGTATTAAAAAAGTAGATAGTGTTACTAAGTGTTTTCATTGATTAGTAACTAGTCAAGCATGAAGCACACCATCTCATGATCACTAGTAGAGATCTACACTAATTGAGTCAAGTATTGGATAAGAATTTAGAAAGGAAGTAAAATCATGATCAACATGATGAGTCACCATTGTAGTGACACATAAAAAAAGTTGTGGTCTAAACCATGAAGTAGTTGAAGCTATAACAAAATGGAAGAAATAAGGAACGAAAGATAGGCTATGGCTTGACCTAGCATAGACTTGGAGGGCTATAATTCTAGGCCCTATGACATATTTTTCATAGGTTCTCTATGAACTACTCATGTATCTAATTCAAATTTTGAATTGTGTCTTGGGAAAAAATAAATCTATGGTTTTGATACTCAAAATAAATAGAACACATATAATCTAAAAAAGATAAAAGTATTTCATGTGAAGTGGATGAGAGAATGAAAAAATAGAGATAGAAAAGGTAAGACAAAAGGATAAGTTTTAATGTGTCAAGCATTCTTGTTGAGTAGAGATAGAACAAAGGGAACAACTAGACAACATAGAAGGGTGCACTATCGATAGGGCTAAGCGAATAAAGAACATAGTGATATTGCAAAAACCATAGAGACTTCAATCAAGGAAAGAAAAAATTGGGATATCTTCTAGATGAATAATGGAGATGTATTAGGTGAGATGTGCAACATAGTTTAGATCAATATTTGATTTCCTTCCAATCACTTTAATAAGTTTGTAAGCTCTTAATTGGAAATACTTTAGTAGAAAGCATAGTGTAAATCCTTTAACAAGGTGCTTATAAGGAGTGCTTAAATACTTTGAAAAGGTAGCCTTAATAGGATGTTGTAATCCTAACAGGTTGTATACATCCATAATCAGATGCATTCTCAAAAGGAACACATTATAGCTCTTAATCAATCAACCTTTTCTCTATTGTAAAAGGCTAGTGGGTATATTATCTCCATCATGTTTTTTATCCTCTCATCAAGAGTTTCCACATACAAATATATGTGTCACTTGATGTATGCTCTTGTTTGTGAGATAGTCTTTTTTTTTACTTTAGTGCATTCATTATTTCTTTAATAGCTAAGTGGTCACCATTTAGTTTTGTTAGAATATTTGTTGTTTTAACTAGTACAATTGTGTTTATTTATTCACACCCCCCAAACACCCTCAACAATATCTTCTTTCTAACATGATAAGCTTGACATTTCTTCTTCTCCTAACATACTCTCCTCTTAGGAATATTTTAAAGAAAGAGGAATACATTATAAATTATTTTATCAATGTGACCTTGCCTTCATTTTATGCTCTTAGTAGAGAGAACCCATTGACAAAAATCCAAAATCCCTATTCTAATAATTTCACGAACAAAGAGGATAATGGTAATCTTTATAATGCTCTCTCTTCTAGTGATGACTCTATGGAAAAGAAAGATCATAATCAAGTTAATGTTGTTCAACCTATTCACACTCTCAAAGATCACCCTTCATCAAATAAACCTCTTATCACCCTATTGGTTAACAAGACTTGTCTTCCAAGACAATACTTACAAATTGACTCTAAAATGCCCAAATAATAAGAATCAATATGCACTAATAGTTGGGTCACTTCACTATTGGAATTTGAAAGTTCCCTTTGAATTATTCAAGTACACCTCCCCACATAAGATTTTCAATGAATATTACTAAGCTACAAACTATATTTCTTTTAACTGGGAAGAAAGAAAGGTAATTTGACACCTATACATAGCTATGACATAGATGTTGATGTTAAACTAATAAAGCATACAAAGAGAAAGAGAGAAAACAAAAAGAAACAAAATGATCATGCAAATTTGATCCCTCTAATCCTTCCATTACAAGAAAATAGTGATTAAATCATATATGACTTTTAGGAGTACAGTTACATGAAAACTCAAATTTTTTCATGGTTACAAAACCTATTAACAAATAAATATTGAAAATGATAAAAAAAATACAAAATACCATTTAATGTGAAGGACAATGCTAGAACACAAATTTTCCAATAGCATTTCCTTCTATTCCTTCAATACTTACTTAAAATTATAGAGAACCAAACTAACTAGACATAAACTCCTAAAAAACAAAACATTTTTACTATCGCTCCTTTTCCTTACAATGAAATTCAAAAAATAATTCCCATGTCCCTTTGTTATTCCTAGCCCAAAATTCCCCTATAGCACAAAGTCTACCAAAGAAATTGGAAATTGGAACCTCTCATTTGAAATGAATTTTATCTTTTAAGTGTATCTCTCAATTGAACCTTTTTGTTATGTGTAATTGATTCTTGAAAGAAAATAAGGGACTCATTGTTGAGAGTCTTTTCTTTCCCCCAACCAAAATCAAATTTGGTTATGGGAATTCGGTTATATCCTAACATCTTCATGCTTACAATATGGTATGATAATCTTCTAGGTAACAGGTATCTATAATTGGCACATGGCTATAGGCCAATCTAACAAACTTATATACCCTTTGGTATAATTTGGCATTCATTTAATAGAGAACATATATTCCCCAGATTGGCAATTACTTCATACTTGAAAATAATCATTGTGCTTGCATAAAAGATGAGACTTGTTGTCCTTGAATCCTTCAATTATCATGACCATAAATCAAACCTATGAGGTAAAGTCTCATATCCCTAAATGAAAATACCTATTTATTTTTCCTTATGCATGCTCATCTTTGAGAAGGGTTTTCCATATTACGAGACTCTGTTAAAAATATGGACCACACCTTCAAAGCATATGTTCCTTATAGTATAGTTGAAGGATTATGCTTTCTAATTTTGATGCTTTTGATGATACGTTTCTCATCATTGGGTATGCATTCAAATTGTAGACTTGGTGCATGATGTCAAACAGTTGGTGCATACATCCCCTGTGTATCCAGATTCTGCACAATTGTTTGTGATGAATCCTCAAAATTCATTGAATTCTTCATAGTTATTGATCACATGTGTAGGGATGATCTATATTCTTTACTTGTAATCTACATTTGATCATTTTGTTAAATTATTTATTTGCATCTTCATTCCATTTTTATTCTTTTAAAAGACTTGAACTCATACACTCACTTTTTGAGCACTAAGTTCTCCCTTCATCATGTTCAATGTCTTCCATTGAGAGACAAATAAAAATGTCACCTTCACTCTCAATGATATCCATCACTAGCTGGATTTGAGACTTCATTTCTCAATAGTGATAGGAGGAGCGATGTTTGGGGAATATTGAGACTGTTGTTTACTCTATGACCAAATCAACATTTCATCAAATAATCTACACTCAATCTACAAACTTTACTATTCTACCATCAAATTGAATCATCTGTGATTATCCATCTTTCCTTGGATCACGATCAATTTTTTCCATGATAGTCTAACATCACAACTCAGTTCTCTCTTCATATCTAATAAGAATAGTGTTCGAGCTGGCATATGTTCTAGCTAGCACCTATATCCACATGGTCACATGATCACCTTTGTACCCCAAATTTCCTTATGAAATATTTCCTTTGACTTATATGAAAATTTATATTAAAATGTAATTTGTGAACATTGAGATATATTGGGCTCCACAGATGTTCTTGTCTCTCAAACTCTGAACTACGAGCTCAACACTTAACTTCAATACTCTCCATAGACATATGAAAAATCATGGTGAATCTTTTCATTTATGTCTACTTTATTCATTGACACCCTCTCAATTAACTTGATCTTTTATTCATTGTGTATATAATACAAATAATGTCACCTTCTAACACTACTTTGTGTCTACATCTATATTCTTATCGAGTCTGGCATTTTGTCAAATAGTTTATAGACACCTATCATTACCATGTTCAAGCTCTATTATTTTGTATCAAAATTGGGGAACGATGATTCTTAAAAAGATATGGATTGAGGCTCCCCTCAAATATGATATATATAATGGGGCCATCATTATTAACTTTTACTCAAGAAGTCTTTGTGCTAAGTATCAAATGTGCATATGTCAAGTCTTGTCTACTAACATGACTCTTAACATTGTCTTTCTCTAACTCAAAGACTTCATCTTCAAAAGTTGTAACCAATGAGATTTTGAGATTGCCCATATGAACTCAAACTTTTCACACCATCTTAGTAGAGAAATATAGGAAGTCGATGACACACCATAAAGCTAATGATATTCATAACATAAATTGATAATTTGACGAATAATTTTTACAATTAAGCCAAACTTTTTCTTGTGTCATAATACTCAAACTACAACAAACCTCATTTAGACATAGGAACCAAATATTTCATATTTGGTATTATATAAATATAAATCATTGAAAACTTTTTAAACTATTATGTTGTGGCGGTTAACCCTATTATAATCTTTGCATCACTATCTCTTCTTAATTGGACTTTAGTAAGGATATTTTCAAATGATTCTAAATTAGTCCCCATTTATGATATCTTAATCCTATTCAGTATGTGTGAATACTTGAGAGGTTATTGGGGCCCTTTCCTTTAATTTGTATATGTCAAATGTCTTTCAGATTCCTTATTTATAAAACAAATTAGACCTATCATGAATTGGAAGCTTCATCTATGAACCTTTGAACTTATTAAAATCAATCTAAACTTGTGAATTAGGTATGAACTAGATGAATTGCATCATGCCCATTGAATCACTAAACTTGATCTTTGAGCCTAAACTCTCTATCTTTGAACCTCTACACTAAACCAATGAACTTTAAACTTGAACTATGTACTTTGGACCTTTGAACCAGCGAACTCATTTGAACCTGTAGGGTGAACTTCCTTAAACTAAATGAACCATTTTGAACCTGCTTGATAAAATTGAACCACTTTGGACCACTTTAGACTTAGTTCAAAGAGGTTCAAGATCCTAAAATGAAAATTGTAATACTGGGGTCTATATGGGTACCAACACACCCTTAAAGGTTGTCCTCAAATAACTATTTAAGGGAAATCTAGTAATCTTATGGATTATCATGGGGTGTATCACACCTATCATACAAAGAATAATCCTCAACCTATTACTTCTCCCCCATATTCTCAACCTATCCTTCCCCTTCCACCTCATATTTCTCAAAATCTTGGAATAGAGTATGATTTGGTATCACAATTATGTAATACACCCACCAAGATTTCTACCTAGGAATTTATTCAAATATGGCCTACATATAATGAAGCCTTGAAAAATAAAACCTACTCTTTCAATTCTACCTTCTAACCAAGATAACATCAATGTATTTTTATAATGCATGAACACTACCTCGGCCTCATCTCCAATTGTGTTCACTCATGATGGTTTTCCTTATAAAAAGATTCAAAATCATTATGACACTCTTATGATAGCTATGTCTATTAATAAAAGTATCATACAAAAGACTTTTATTGATAATGGACATGGTTTGAATATTTGTAGTATGGATATGTTAAAGGCTAAAAATATTAATCATATGTTTATTCAGCTTGATAAAATTCCTATTTGAGGAACTGATAACATTTTCAAGAGAACTTTGGGTATTATAACACTACCTATTAAAGTGTTTCCAATGATATTTGATACTCCTATTTATGTTTTACCTAGACCCCTTAATTATAACCTTTCTTAGGAAGACCTTGGTTGTATTCTGTACATTTTTTCCTTCTGCTCTTTATTGCAAGGTTAATTTTGTGCATAACAATCTTATGTATACCCTTTATGTTGACAACGAGCTTAATCCTTGTTCAAATGTGGAAAATGATCAAGTTCCTCATCCTACATGTGAGGTGAAGGAACCTAAAGCTAAAGATGAACCTAACAAGATAGAAGAACCTTCTTCCTCCTCTATATTTGAAGAGGATTGGGGTGCATTATATTTCACACCAACTCCTAATATCTTTATTGCTACTTCCACTCGTGATGAATATCTTACACCTAGTGATATAGATTATTGTTACGGTTTTTTGTATTATGGATTCATTGAGAATATATGTGTTAAACAACATAAACAAGAAAAGCATATGACCTTAGGAAATGGTGAGCATGAGCATTCTTTCAACACCTTTTCCAATCATACATTACGATGTGTGCAATAAGGTGTTGAATCTCATTCTTTTTCCACATCCTCTCCTTTATCATCTAACATATCCTCTCCTACTAATCAAGACATTATTTTTCCTAAACTTCTTTGTGCTAAGGTGGTTACTATAACCAAATGTAGAAAGAAACATAGTGAAAAACTTATGAATCTTCCATTTTGCATGTATCACCATTATTTTCAAGCTTTACATTACAAGACTTGATAACTCATTAATAATGAGGATATTCACATATCTCCTTATGATGAGCTTTATTTCAATCTTGATCTCTTTAAATAACATCTAGGTCCCTATTATGTTGCTCCACACTATGTTACATAATTAGCCTAACTCTTGGGGGCTCATTATCATACATGGTTCACTTTGTAAGTAGCATAATAGGTACTATTTTCCCTTTTCTTGTACACTTTGGGGGCAAGGGAACCCTATCTATCTCTACCATTCTCTCAAGGATCCATGACTCCTTTGGTTGTGTTATTTTTTTATCATGAGATATTAAATCTTATATTATTTGCAATTGGATTTCCATGGTAAATAGACAACTTACCTTAGAGCCTTATAATAGCATGTCATCCCTTACAAATATTTACTTTTTTATTACTTCTTGCATGGTGTCTCGTCATACTCTACCCTTCCATTACCTCATAAGAGATGTGATCTTTTTGATTTGGATTAGGTGTTTTTTGTGGATAATATCTTGATGTAGAAATTTTTTTTTCCTTCTTCATCACTTCCTTAAGATTTTAGAATAAGAACTTATTTTTCTATCTGGAGGGGGTGTTTTCATTCTATTCAAGAACAACATATAGAGTACACTATCATAACACAACTTTCTTGGTTTAATTACCCTTCCTCTTTTTACATGGAATGGATTGGTTGACTAGCATGCCACATACAATTTCTAAACCATTTGACCTATCCTAGCACATATGCAAAACCATTTTCATGGTATAGGAGTACTATATCATGGGGGTGTAAAGTAGCTATAAGGTGAAAAATTTGTGGGATTAACTATTGGGTGCACAAACTCATTAGACCTTTTAATCCTACCCATTTTTTGACTTCTGCACATTCAATATGCTAAGTCTCATACATGGGTAACAAATTTAAAATTCAAACATGCTAAGTCCCATGCAAGGGTAATGCATTTTAAAATTTACTTTTACATGATTCACAATGAGAAGGAAATGTCTCATTAGGCAAGTTAATCACACCCTTTTGGCTTCCTTTGTTAGTGGTTTCTCTCTTATTATGAGATTTGAGTTAGCAAAGACTTAATCCCTTAAGGGATTTATGGATACTTTTTCATGATAATGATAAGATCATCTCATGGATTGTGCTCTACTTTACCAAGATATTGGGTTGAGCCCATACTCTCACTAAATTGGGGGCTAAATGTATAATCCTAAATTAGAAGAACTTTAATTTAATGATGATTTAGCACCCATTTAGAGATATTTCATCATAAATTGCATTTAATTTATATTTTTCCATTTCTTATTATCTCTTTATGTTTCTCCTAGATGGAATTGGGATAGGATCTAATAGATAATCCTTGGAATTCCTATACTATGATGCAAATCTCGAGGTAGAACCTATCCACTTGGTGCCCTCCTTTTTCATCTTTCAATAAAAAAACCTTTTCTACACTAAAACATGACTTTCCTCAAGATGTAAATGAAATTCCCAAAATCAACACCTATTCTAGGACCTCGAGGACATCCTAGATCTTTCTAGGCCCTAGATCAAATATGTAGTACATCCCTACCCTAAGTTAAGGATCTAGTGCATCCCTACCTTACGACTAATTTTGGGTCCCTTTCTTGGCTCTTATGTTGAGGTTGATCTAAGCCATCATTTTTCTCACCTAGTCGGCCAATGAGAGAATGTTAATTTTGAATCCTTATAAGAACATCCAATCACCTCATTTTCTACCTACATACATCCACATCATTCATATGCACATGTGATCTATTCATATAACAAGTACCCAAGTATTCAAGCTATCTTCAAGCACGTTCAAGGAGATCTTTTTGTAATCTATTAGAGAGAACTCTAAGATTCAAGGCTCCTTCAAGGAGTTCCAAAGGAATTTATTTGGGGCTTCCCCATATATATTCCATTCTCATGCCACAAAATTCAAGATTTAGCTTCCTCCATTGGTGATAGTGGAGCTTGTCATCAAGAAAGGGTTCCAACATTCATTATTCTTCTACATTCACATCTTTTTTATCCAATTGATTGGTAAAGTGAGTTTATTACATTTTATTAAGAAATTCTACTACTATAGGGTGAGTTTGTATATTTACTTTATATTTCTAGTATTACAATTATTTATATTTCAAGGTTAATTCCTAATTTGGTTTTGACCAAGGAAAAATACCCATCAACAAAACAAAACCATTTTTATTATAGGTTATAGATCTTGGAGGGAAGAACATAGCATAGATTTTAGATACCCTTTGTGTAAAAAATTAGAGATCTAAAATCAACTTCATTATCAAACAAAGAAGGTTAAGGACACACTACACCACCCCCCCACCCCAACAGAATGACCCTATCCTAGATGACATCTCCCCTGCATGTCGACTCTAACCTAGAGTCGAATTATTGCTAAGTTTTGTAGATCTTGTAGTTTCAAGTCTAGAATTAGGTTGGTTTTTTGTTTATAGTAGTAAAAAGGGAAATAATTTAGATCAAATTCTCCATTCACTTTTCAAGGTTAGTCCTCTTATTTTATCTATTCATTTTGGAAAAAATACTTTCCATATCTATAGTCTTAATTGCACAACATACCTTCTTTCTAGATTAGGGATTTAAGGTTGTTGCATTATTTATCTTATTCTCTAACCATTAGATCTTTGTTGGTATTAGTGCTCCTTTATAATTTTGGATTGCATTAATGTACTTGAATCTAATAACCTTAGAGTTGGAATTAAAGGGATCACCTTAACTTCCTTTTGGGGTATAAGGTCAACCCCTAAAACAAATGCAGAGTAACTAAAACCTTTTTTTATTAGCTTAATTTTCACCTTATACAAATATCACTTAGAATTAATTTCAAGGCTAGGTTAGGTTTCTACTTAGGTTAATGTTATAGGATAATATAATATCATTTAGAGTAAAGTTCAAGGTTAGGTTAGATATGTAGTAAGGATAAAATTTAACAAGAGTATATTATAAATTAATATTATATGATATAATAAATATGATGGTTTTTTATGTGTCAATAAAAGCCAAGGTTAAGATTAAGGTTAGTTTATAATTAGCATTAACATTTGATTCATAGAAAGTAGAATTCATGTATCATTCAAAATTATAATTAAGGTAAACAAAGGTTTTTTTCTTGATAATGATCAAAACTAATTTGTGGTCCACGTTTACATCTAAAGATAGGAAATATTTAACCTTAAACAAAACCCAAAATCTAAGCATAACCCTTAACTTTAACCTTATTAAATTCTCACCAAAATAGAGTCATGAAAATACTCATAAATCTTATCCAATTTTTAAAATGATTTTAATTAACTCAATGATTAATAACAAAAAATATATTTATATCATCTTATGAATAAATATTGTAATAGTATCATTAACATTTAATTAATAACAATTTGTAAATTTTGATAATTGTGCATCGATTGAATTTAATTTTAATTACTGGGTTAATCATTGAAGATGATTGATTTTTGATAAAATGTCAAAATTTTATCTTTAATTTAAATTTTAAATTATTTTAAAATTTTAACTCATCATTTTTCTATTGATTATAAGAAACTTTTTATTCTTATAGAAAAATCACTTTTATGCATTTATTCAAATATGACATATGTGCAAGTTGTTCAATGAAATCACATGCATTCAAGTTTGTATAAAGCCAAACAATATATGAAACATGCATTCACTTAAAAGACAATAATGAAGATTTCATCATGGTATCATATATCTCATATCCACAAAATTTCACATCATACATGTTTTTTAAATTTCTAGATCATATATTTAGAGTTACAAAATTAGTCCATTACAGGTTTAAATGTAAACAACTTCAGATATGCACTTTAATAAATTACCATCATATGCTTTAATAAATTCCCTTAATTGAAAAACAAAAACTACTCATTCTTATAACAATTAAGGCATGAAGAAAGAGGGTGTAAAAGAGAAGAGAGAATATATTACTAATAGTTTTTGCATGAGAGAGAGAGAGAGAGAGAGAGAGAGAGAGAGAGAGAGAGAGAGAGAGAGAGAGAGAGAGAGAGAGAGAGAGAGAGAGTAGTGACAACTTATGAGCCAAGGGGTGTTATTTTAGGGTATGATATTGTTTGAATGTGAAGAGGAAGTGTGAGCTTAATTATATATGTTAGTACATTGTTTCTATTTGTTAGATCAGCCTACTTGTTGTTCCCTAATAGTCGCAATAGGATAAATCCCTTGATAAGGTTGTGCTTAATAGTGTGAGAAGGATATTTAACAAGATCTAAAGTGTTGTTCCTTTAATAGGGTAATACATTTTTGTGTGTTTTAAATCTCTTAGAAGATTAGTCTTTATCAAGATTTTATAGCTCTTAACAAGGCTAAGATACTCCTAACAAGGTATGTCTTTAACAAGGTGATTGTAATCGGTCTTAATGGGCCATATTTCATAGAGCCCAATAAAATGTTGTGGGTTTGATACTCACCATGGTTTTACCCTCTAAAAAAGGTTTCATGATAGAAAAATTTATAGTGTCTTGTGTCAAATTGTGTGGATGTTGGATGTTGCAATGTTTAATATTATTTTTAGTTTTGCATGTTGGTTATTTTGGAAGCTCTTAAGTTCTATTATCAAAATTGTTATTTCATTTATTCATAGTGAAATGTACACTACTCATTGGATGAGCTAATCACACCCATTTTTCTTCCTCTATCATTGATTTCTCTCTTAAAATGATCTTGGAGTTAGCAAAGACTTAATCCCTTGAGTGTTTAATGGATTCTTTTTTTCCTTGATGATAGGATCATCACATGTCTTGTGCTCTACTTTACCAAGAGTTTGGGTTGAGATCATACTCTCACTAAAGTGGGTGGTGAAACGTATCATCTTAAATTGGAAGCACTTCAATTTAGTGATGATTTAGCACCCATTTTCTGAGATTTCATCATAAATTACATTTAAATTACATTTTTCCATTTCTTATTATCTCTTTTTATTCCTACAAAATGAAATTAGGGTATGACCTAATAGATACTCCTTGGTATTCATATACTATGACATAAAGCTCGAGGTAGAAAATATCCACTTGGTGTCCTTTTTCATCTTTCAATCAAGAAAGTCCTTTTCAATACTAAAATGAAACTTTTCTCAAGTTCTCAATAGATTTTCCCAATATTAACACCTATTTTATGACCTTGAGGAAATCCCAAATATTTTTGGTCCCTAGGTTAGGGATGTAGTGCATCCCTACCCCAAGTTAGGGACGCAGTCCATCCCTACCTTAAGACCACTTTTGGGTCCCCTTCTTAGTCCTTATGTCAAGGCTAATCTGAAGCATTATTTTCCTCGCTTGATCAGTGAATGAGAGGATGTTTATTCTAAATAATTTTATAAGCACATCCAATTTCCTCATTTTCCACGTACATACATCTACATCCTTTATATGCACATGCAATCTCTCCATCCATACATAACAAGTGCCCAAGAATTTAAGAATTCAAACTATATATCTTCAAGTACATTCAAGGAGATCTTTTTGCAAGCCATTGGAGAAGGGAACTCTTGAATTCAAGGTTCCTTCAAGGAGCTTCAAAGGAGTTCATTAGGGGGCTTCCTCATCTATCTTCCATGCTCATGCCATGAAATTCAAGATTTACCTTCCTTTGTTGGTGATAGTAGAGCTTGTCATCAATAGAAGGTCCCAACATTCATCCTTCTTCTACATTAACATCTTATTGATCCAATAGATTGGTAAAGTGATCTTATTGCATTTGATTAAGAAACCCTACTACTTTACAGTAAATTTGTACATTTACTTTACATTTCTAGTATTGCAATTATTTCTATTTTAAAGTTAATTCCTAGATTAGGGTTTGACCAAGTAAAACCACTCATTAACAATTTGATTGCAAGTTACAAATCTTAGAAGATAGAAAAAAGTGCACATTTACATACCCTTTTCACAAACACTACAACATTTGGGGTCAAATTGTGATGGAAATTTGCAATAGAAGTGTGATTTGTCTGTAATTTTTATATAAGTTCTACTGATATTGGCATTGTAATTGAAACATCTACATGATTATAAAATAATGATAATAATAAAATAAAATAAATATGGCATTAATCATTCCCCATTTGATCGATTATGGAGAGTTGTGCACGAAAGTGTGTGGAGAGCTAGAAATGAGTGTGGAGAGTTGTGAATTGGGTGTGGATATGAGCTACAAAAGATTTTGGATCTACATCATATGCTTACTTTGTGATTTCCTTATCATGTCATGCCCTTGAGATCTCCATGGCCTTGCTTTGTATTCTTTCTACACAAAAGATTGAGGATTGGAAGAGAAGTTTTTTGTTCCCTCTTTCTTCTATTTATGTGAGTACAAGTGCAAATGAGCTAGTAGATGAAATGAAAGAATTCTAAATCACAAGTAAACCTAGCTTCTATAGATGATATCTTGTTGGTATGGATTTGAAAACAACCTTTGTTGATGATTTTGTGCTAAATAATTGTGGTATTTAATATATTTGTCAATTTGAGTACATATACACATAGTCTTATTTTGAGTTGAAAACTTTGGTTTTAGACTACCATGCTTAGTTTGGTTCATTAAATAAAGTAGTTTTGTGTTGTACTTGGTATTTTGTTTAAGATATTTCCCTTACTCTATGGTTTAAAATCAATAAAAATTGGTGAATTTAAATTCTCTTTGTGATCTCTTGTAGTGGGACTTTATAGTAACTATATACCCTTATTGGTTTTTGTTAGGCATATAAATATCACCAAAGGCCTATGATCCATATTATTTAACTATGAGGCATGACTTTGACTGCTATAAAAAATTGGTTTGCAATTTAATTTTTATTCATTTGTATGCCTAGCACATTATCATTAGAATATGTTTACAATTCATCTTAGAATAATTATTATGATCACAAATTAATATAGGTATACACATACAAAGTCTTAAAAAAATTCAAAACATTAATAAGGATTTATATCAAAATAGAGAGAGAGAGAGAGAGAGAGAGAGAGAGAGAGAGAGAGAGAGAGAGAGAGAGAGAGAGAGAGAGAGAGAGAGAGAGAGAGAGAGAGTAGTTTCAATGAATGTAGTAGTAGAGCTACCATGATATGAATGAATCATAGTCTCCCTACATAAATGATTGAGGAGTGGAAGAGGAGTACGTTTAACTCTTGTGGTTTGAATGATTTAATTAACATCTTCAAAGATTCCAACCTCTCAATTTTCTTCTCTTTGTGTATGTTTATAGTCTCAAATTAGGTTACCCTTCAAATATAGAGAAATAATAAATTATCATGAGGAAATTCATGCAGTCCATGCCCAAAGATATTCTTCCCTCTCATAGAATCACCCCATGCTCATCTAGGATTGAATGAAAAACTATAATGAAATAGTTTGTGTACCCCTTGACAATCGGTGTTTGTCATTTTAGAAGTAGTCTTGCTTGTTGCATATATTTATTTACTATATCATCTAACCCTGAGCCACATGCCCTCTACCCTTCTCTTGGCTCAACTTTAGTTCCATCTATTATTTTCTTTCTATTCTCTCAACATCTTGTACAATATTTTTCCAAACAAGTAGAATAAAAATCATTTTGATCGACAAGTATCCTAAAATTTTGCTTTATTGATTTGTAAAAAAAATAGAATTCTTGGCACTAATTGAATCATCAACACATAATATTGAAAATTCTATAAGCTCATTTCATAAATACACAAATTTTTTTTAAAAAAATTGATAGCCCATCCTAAAATCCAATCAACCTTTACAAATAAAATTATTGAATCAAGTTCCTAAATTAAACTTATGTTCCCATACATCGTATAGAATGTTCACGCATTGAGATTTTTCCTTTTTCCTCCAAATTTTTCATGGAGAAATTAAATTACAAGAGATGATCATTATATATCTCAACTACATATGGGCTCCAATTGTGATGGCAGGCCATCACAATTATGATGTTCACCCTTTGGATGACTAATAATAAGTGAAATTAGGCCCTGTTGGATGGGCATCAAACTTTTGATATCACAAATTGTGACATCATGGGATCCTATTGTAATTATGGTGGAAAAAGAAGGAACTCTTTTGAAAAAACAAAGGTGAAGAGTTCTTCTTAATGTCATTAAAGGTTCAATGGTATACTGTCCCAACTATGATAGCCAATAATTTCAATTGGTCATCACATGTCCAACATCATTATTATAGGCTTGATAGGCATCTAACCAAAGTGAAGTTAAAACAACAATGAGTGTGTGATGGAAATGTTGTTGGAGCGATACTCAACCATCGGTGGTTTCCATCATAGTGATTATGGTAATTATGTCAAGGTAATAGCTACACTTAGACAAGCCATTGCAATTGTGATGGATTGTTACCTATTAAAAATATATATAATTATTTACAAAGCTCTACACAGATTAGTTGTCATGAAATCATAGGTTAATATTGAGCTTTAATTGGTTTCAAGAATAGTTTAATATTGACTACTAATCAAGGCCAACTATGTTAAGGTGGAAGCTCATTTGGCCCCACCCTCTCTCCCCCCCAACATCTAAATTCCCCATTAACATCTAAAATATTAAGAAATGATCAATCTCTAAAGTAAAAAAAAGAATCTAAACCTTAAAAAGTGACATTATTTTCTCATCTTTTCGTGCATCTCATTTTTTCATCACATCCAAAATAAGATTTTGCCACTCTAAATTGAGAATGCACATGCAACTAGATCTTGTATGCATTATCAATAAAAGGAGCTATAAAAATCCAACATGTTTACATTTATTTAATAGGTCTATGTAAACCTCTAACAAAAATGAAAACTTGTTGAGTTTTTTCAGCTCCACCTGATGTTGTATGCATATGAATTGAGATATCATATTAAACTATGGCATCCTTTTGCATTTCCTAAAACCAATAGATTCACGCAATTATTTTTCTTACAAATAGGTTAATGCCCCACCCACCCCCACCCTCCCCTAAACATCTAAATTCCCCATTAACATCTAAAATCTTTAGGAAATGATCAATCTTTAAAGTAAAAGAAAGGTTCCAAACCTACAAAAGTGACATCATTTTCCCATCTTTTGGTACATGTCATTTTTTTGTCGCATCCAAAATAAGAATCTGCCACTTTGAATTGAGAATGCACATGTACAACTGAAAAAATACAACATGATTACATTTATTTAATAGGTATATTAAGTTTTTAAAATTATAGATTGTCATGAAAATTAGAACTCTAGTTGCTATGGCCAAGAGAATGTTCATGGTGGTCTATAACTTAAAATACCTAATTCAAGACCTCTATAAAAAAAATGCAAATCTGTTGTATTTTCAGTTCAACCTAATGTTGTATACATCTGAATTGAGATTTCATATTGAACTATGGCCTTCTTCTACATTGCCTAAAACCAAGAGATTTACATAGTTAGTTGTCATGCGATCATATAAGATTAATGTTGAGCTTCACTTGGTTTTGAGAATAGTTTAATATTCTCTACTAAGAAGGGCCAACCACATGAAGGTGGAAGCTTATTTGCACCCCTTGCCCCCCCTCCCCCCCACACACACACATCTAAATTCCTTGTTAACATTTAAAATCTTTAATAAAGGATAAATATTTAAAGTACCTTGAATGTCCTCATCACCTCCTTCTACTCATAGGGGAAGTCCATCTTCATTGCTCACAAGCAATTCATCACAATTCTTTATTGTTTCTCAAACATCTAACATGGGTACATCTAGTAAGATCTTGCATAAAATGAATCGAATATTACAAAATTTCCCCTAAAAAATAATAGTTCAAATGAAATAAACACATAAAAAATGTGAGAGAAAAAGAGAAATAAACTTACCAATAGGAATTGCATTGCATTTGTGGCCATGCTACATGTTGAGTGAGTTTTATTGGTTTTTTATTGTGCCAAGATTTCTTTGTTTATAGACATACATACATAGACACACACATATGTGTGTGCATGTATGTGTATATACATATACATACATGCATACATACATACATATACAAACATCACAAGGGCACATACATATACATACATACATACATACATGTATATATACACAAAGAGATCTTTTCTAAGGTGCTAAGTGACTTACCTCAAGATCCTCCACAAAAATAATGCAAACAAAAAAAAATGGGCAAAGTTCACAAGATATTTTACAAAACATATCATAGCAAATATTTTTAGAAAGAAATAAGACATAATGCAATTAAATGGGTCTAGTTGCTCATTAGCTGGGTTGATATACATATATATTTAATTGGGTTATGGCTTCTACAAGGGAATGAGCCTTGTGATTATGGTATTTACATAGAAGAAAAACTTGCTTCTTCAACTCCTTACACTCAACTCTTCACTAAAGTTATTCTTCTTGCAAAGAGAATGGCTACTACAAATTCCTACCTAAACCTATGCTATGTCTTTGGAGACATGGGAGAAGTTACTACTAGATTTAGTACTTCATAACATTCTAGATCATATAGTGATGCCCAAATTAACAGCAACTGTAGATACTTGGGATCCCCATAGGGAAAGAGTGGTGATACATGCGTGGTTACATCCTTGGCTTCCATTGTTGGGCCAACATATGGAGCCTTTATATCCAACCATTCATTATAAGTTGGGGAATGTGCTTCATGCATGGCATTCAAGTGATGCATCTACATATGCAATTTTATCACCTTGGAAAATTGTATTTGATCCTATTAGCTAGGACAATTGATTGCTTGTTTTATTGTACCTAATTAGATAACAGTTCTACAAGAATTTGTAATCAACCCATCTAATCAAAAAGTAGACCAATTTAACTAGGTTATGGCTTGGGCTTTTGTTATTCCCATTTATCATATGATTTCAATGTTGGAGTCAAAAATTTCCAAAGTGGTAGTAGACTATATAAAACAACAAGTGCTTGCATAATCTAGAGATAGATGCGAGATCACATCATTGGATTAGCTAGTTGAGATGCACTGTAACTTGAATGTTGAAATGCTGAAATGAAAGCTTGAAATAATGAAGTTTAATCATCTACCACTAGTGGACAGATATATCCTCTCACCGAATACTCTTCATTAATAGAGCACATGAAAAAAGGTCTCTCATCAGTTTTAGTGCATTTCTATCCACTTTTTGGTTCATTGAAGAGGGGAGAATCTCATGGCAAAAAACAAGCAATATTCCCTTTTAGGATGCAAACTGCGAGTGATGACTAGCAATAATTAAGGTTATTACTAGAGGAAGTCTATAGAAACAATACCAAAAGATCTATTTTTAAGTCTATAGATGATTTCTAGTAGAAATACAACATATATGATAGTTAGACCCATGATGAGACCACAAAAACAAAATCTACAAAATAATTTACAACATACACATCAAATTATAAAATGAAATCTCTATCTATTTCACTACCAAAAGATTTATAATTTACATATGAACCATTTCAACTTGAATGAAACTCATCTCCATTGTTAGATCATCAGGAACTTCTGATCCTTTCATAACTCACACACATATGTACTAATTAAAGTTAAAATTAAGAAACTTGTCTCCATTAGCAGATCATAAACATGAAATCTATTTACAACCCACACTATCAAAAGCTCTATTGAATCTACAAATGAAATACAATGTACCCACCAATTCAAAATTAGTTCCATAGTTAGACAATAAAGAGATTTTAGTTTATAACCCACAAAATGAAATGATAATCATTTTGAGTCCATAAGCAACTTACAGAAAACCCTAACTGATTTAAATATGGGACCTATTTTAGTGTAAGCATACTCCCATTTTCTAAACATATAACTGTAACCATAGGTTTCATCACCTAACACAAAATACAATGAATTCTTATAATAAAATTAATAAATAAATGAATGATAACAAGAAAAATGTATTCGAAATTTTAATAATGGAAGTCACCTTGAGGAACTTGTGTATACTCTTGGAAAATATGTCATTGAAAATGTTCATTACCTTTTTTACTTCTACATGTTTTTGCATGGAGCCTTCACACACCTAGTGCTCATAAATGTCTACTTAAGAATGTTATATTATTTGGATTTTGGAATATGTATGCAACTAGATCAATTTTCTATTGTGCCAAGATCTCTCTAGGTATACACACACACACACACATATATGTATACATATACATATATATACATACATACATACATACATACATACACATACATAAATAATAGTAATATATGTATTATATCTTCCTTTTTTCCATTTCTTATAAAAGTGTTTTAAGGTTGGGAACCACTTCAAAATTTGTTGCATGGTTTAGAGGTAATGTCATTGTGGCAGAGGATTCTACAAAGGAATGAGCCTTGTGAGTTAACATATAATGTCTTAAAATAGTTAAGTGCTACCTAACTATATCCAAGGCATCTACATACTAGAGGCATACTTTGCCTACCAGGCTACCTACATACCCATATCCATGGGATCAAGACCCTTGAACTACTACCTCTAATGAATATGTAGTTCTAGTTTCTTATTTTTTTGATGTATTTGTATTCCTATAACCACTAGTGAGCTTTACTCACCTAATACAACTCCTCCCCATTATACACCCACTTAGGTGAATTAGGTAGTTTTCTATAATTACAATACTATAATACCCTAGTTCAACCTTTGTGTTGTAGTTACAATTAATGTAAGGTTAACCTATATATGTCTTAACTCACTCCTTATATAGTTATGTCTAAAAGATGGTTTTGAAGGAAGGTTGATTACCTGAACATCCATATGTGTATAAGCATGGTAAGTTACTTGGAATGTCATGAGATCAATCTTTGAAGTACCTAGAATGTCCTCATTGCCTCTTGCTACTCTCAAGGGAAGTTCATCTTCATTACTCATGGGCAATTCATCCTAGAGGTACATCCAAGAATATCATCATTGCCTCCTGCATAAAATGAATCAAATATTAAAAAATGCCCCCTAAGAAATAATAGTTCAAGTGAAATAAACACATGAAAAATGAGAGAGAGAAAGAGGAATCTACTTACCAATAGGCATTTCCATTGCATCTATGGCCATGCTACCTATTGAGTGACTTTTATTATTTTTCTATTGTGGCAAGATCTCTCTATTTATATACATACATACATACATATACATATACATATGCACATACATACACACATATATTGAGATCATAAGGGCACAATAATGAGATGCAGAGATCACAAGGGCATGACAATGAAATGCAGTGATCACAAGGACATAGCAACAAAATCCTAAATCTCCACTAATCTACACAATCCAAAAGATCTCTATATATATATATATACATACACACATACATAGACACACATTTATGTGTGTATGTATATATATGCATATATATACATATACATATGTATATGTGTGTGTGTGTATCTATATATACATATATATACATACATATATATACACATACATACATACATACATTTTCATATGCAATTTTATCACCTTGGAAAATTGTATTTGATCCTACCAGTTGGGAAAAAATGATTATTCATTTTATTGTACCTAATTTAATGAAATTTCTATAGGAATTTGTAATCAACCCAACTAATCAGCAACTAGACCAATTTAACTAGGTTATGGCTTGTTTCATTCAAAAAAAACTATTATAATATATTTTTCTAAAATTTCTTGCTAACTCTGCCCATTTTTCTTGGTCTACATTATTTTTGTGCAAGATCTTGAGCTAAGTCACTTAGCATGGGTTGAGTGAGTTTTATTATTTAATTATTTGGATTCTAGAATATGTATGTAGCTGGATCAATTTTTCTATTGTGGCTAATATGTGATAAGCACCTTAAAAAAGATCTCTCTCTATATATACAGATCACAAGTTGTGCAATTTGTCATGTGTTGCGTTTTCATTTTCTTTGTCATTTCTTATAAGAGAGTTTCAAGGTGAAGAAAGTGCTTCATGCATGGCATTCAAGTGATGCATCTGCATATGCAATTTTATCACCTTCAAAAACTACATTTAATCCTGCTAGCTGGGAACAACTAATTGTTCATTTTATTATACCTAATCTTATGATAGTTCTATAAGAATTTATAATCAACCTAGCTAATCAACAACTAGACCAATTTAATTGGCTTATGGCTTGGGCATGTGTTAGTCTCATTTATCATATGATTGCAATGTTAGAGGCAAAAAAAATTCAAAGTGGTGGTAGGTTTTGTATCATTGGCTTTGTTCAAGTCCTTATTTTAATAAAGTAACAAATAGGTTTTTAGGGTGGAAAGGACTATATAATGAAGAAGAAACTTGAAGACTTGAATTTTGAAATGTTGAAATGAAAGCTATCAAGGATCAAACACCTATGCCAAAGTTACAACACAATGTGAAGTTGATTTTAGATTATTAAAAAAAAAAATGACATAAATCATTCCCCATTTGTATTGATTATGGAGAGTTGTGCATGAAAGAGGGTGGAGAGCTATGAATGAGGATAGAGAGCTCTGAAAATTGTCATGCCCTTGTCATTGGTGCATTTCATTGTTATGATCCCTATATTTCATTGTCGTGCCCTTGGTGGAGATTTGTGGAGATCTACAATTTCATTGGCATACCCTTGTGATCACTACATTTCATTTTCATGCCCTTGTGATCTCTATTCCCTATGCCACTACAACATTTAGGGTCAAATTGCGATGGCAATTTGTGATATATTTGGGCCCAAATATAGTAGTGTTCTACAATTTTCTTTGAGGGGAGAAGAGGTACCTATGTAAATGTTATTTTTTTCCTTCTAAACATGTATCTCTTTATAATTCCCTTGGTAGGTGATTAGAAAAGCTTATTTTTATGTATATGTATGTGTATATATGCATATATACACATGCATGTGTTGTGTCTATGTATGTATGTATATATAGAGAAGCTTCTCTTTGTGTATATGTATGTGTATATATACATATATACACATATATGTTTGTATCTATTTATGTATGTATGTATATATAGAGATCTCTCTAATTATATACATACATACATACATAGACCCACATATGTGTGTGTATGTATATATACACATATATGCATATACATAGATCACAAGGGCATGACATCGAGATGCGGAGATACATATACATACATACATACATACATACATCTGTATATGCAATTTATCACCTTGGAAAATTGTATTTGATCTTTACTTAGAGATAATATAATCTATAAGTACAAATTTATGCATACTTAGTTTGGTATGAATAGTTTCGATTAAATTCATCTAAGGAGGGTGAGTCTACTCATGATGATAATGGTTCCATGTGTTGGGTATCTAGAGGAGAAAGACTTACAAAATATTAGATTTTATTTATGGATATGCTATAATTTATTTGTGATGCCAATCTATCCTCCTCCATATTGAATTTCTATATCATCAAATTGCTAGATATAAATCACTGGACTTGTTCTTTCAAAATGGTATGGGATACTTGGAATTGTCAAACTTGAACCATTGAACTGTACATTCAAATTGATGAACCAACACTTTGAATCACTATTTTCATGTTCACAACCTGTGGCCTTTGAAATGTGAACTTTGATTTTGATTTTTGGTCCATGGACTATTATGAACTAAAATACGCCTAAATGTTCTTGGAGACATCTGAAAGCATATGCACAAATTGATATGAACCATTCAACCTAAATCACAGAGTCTTTGAATCTTAGTACTCTAATCCAAGCCAAGAGCCTTCGAAACATTGAAACCACTAAACTGTCTGACATTGAACTTATCGAACATATGAACCTCCTTGAACCAATGGAACAATTTTGAAATAGGTTCAATGAGGTTCAAAACCTAAGAAGAACTAAGATATAAACCTCAAACAAGGGTTGCATGCTATAGTGGGGTAGAAGGAAGATGGTTGTGTGAATGGTTGATATGGCAAGTTGCATAAAATTAGGCTATAAGTTGCAAGTAGTTTCATTAATTTGATAAGGAAATTAGTTTTGAAAGCGAGATGATCAAAATTGGCATGTCCATCCTTATGATGGATGTCTCTATCTTAGAATAGAAAATTACCTCAAATGACAAATGACAAGAGACAAATTATCAATTGTATGGAAAATCAAAAGAACATTCACCTCTAATATTGAAGGACAAAAATATAATAAAAATATAATTTGGTGGAAAAAGCCATGAGCTATGTGGCTCCACATTGTGGCTATTCCATTAACTACTAGTGGAAAATCTTCACATTGAATATGAAGATCTTGAGTTTAAAAAAGATAACTATTAGAGATCTATATTTGTGTTTTAGTGATAACAAATATACAATCTAATTTTAAGAAAAATAATAGTCGTAAATGTATATGATTAAAAAAAATAAGAGTACTAGTTGTAGTTGTATAATCTTAGTATTATTGATTATGTTAAACAAAATGTTTAATAAAATAAGTATGGAGTAACATAAATGGATCATCCGCTCAGTCATATTATGACTTTATGTGAATGCATGTTATCATTACTTAGATGATATTATGCACAAGATCTTTACTCAATCACCAAGAGATAATATAATCTATAAGTACAAATTTTTGCATACTTAGTTTGGTATGAATAATTTTGATTGAATGCAAGGATAATTGCTTGTGTGAATTGAAGACATGAATTGCTAATTTAATCTAGCACAAGCACTATGCAAGAGTGTATACATGTAAATTAGGTCACATAGTAAATTGATATACATACATACATACACATATGCATACAAACATAATAATAGTTATCCTTGAATCTAACCAAAGCTATTATTTATGAACAAGGGATACATGTTTAGAAGGAAAGAAAAAAGAATATTTACATAGGTACCTCTTCTCCCCTTGAAGAAAATCATAGAACAAGAGCATAGAGATCACAAGGGCACAACACGACAACAAAATGCAGTGATCATAAGGGAATGGCAACAAAATCTTATATCTCCACTAATCTCCACCAACATTCAAAGCTCTCCACCCTCATTAGCGGCTCTCCACTCTCTTTCATGTGCAACTCTCCATAATCAATCAAAATAAATGGGGAATGACTAATGTCATGTTTTCTTTTATTTTTTATTTATAATCCATAATCCACAATCCACAAGATCTCTTTGTATATATACATACATACATATATATACATATATATATATACATATATACATGATAAAAATAATGCACTTTCTAAGAGTTTACAATTGTTCAACAAAATTAATGATTTCTAAGATAATGCACCTAAAGAACTGTTAGCTCAGAAGATAAAACATGGTGTTGAAATAGTACCAAAAGTGCTTGACTTAATGAGAGGCAAATATTCAAAAGTTTAATAATCAAATTTTAAGGCAAGAGAGTGAAGGAGAAGGAGCAGCTTTAGAAAGAGAAGGAGAAGGAGAAACTTTAGAAAGAGATTGCATGGCAGAAAAATAGCTAGACAACATAGAGAGTATTATGGGAACCATTGGATAAAATCTAGGAAAGTTTTGTGGTAGGTACTATGACATTGGAAACACTAGTTAAATTGGTCTAGTTGCTAATTAGCTAGGTTGATTACTTTATTACTATATGATCCAATGGTAATGTTAGCTCTTATTTTGACATACATGAAAACATTATTATATTTACATACATACATGAAAACAAAAATGCACTTTCTAAGAGTTTATAATTATTCAAGGAAATTAATGTTTTACAAGAAAATGCACCTCAAGAACTATTAGATCAGAAGCAACAACATGGTGTTGAAATAGTATAGAAGGTGCTTGATATGAGAGGTTTGCAAGTGAGGGCGTTGACCTGATTTAATGACAATACTATAAGAATTTGTAATCAACCTAGGTAATCAGCAACTAGACCCATTTAACTGGGTTATGGCTAGTTTATTTCTAAAAATATCTGTCATGATATGTTTTTGTAAAATTTCTTGTGAACTCTTCCCATTTTTCCTGGTCTACATTATTTTTTAGGAGGATCTTGAGGCAAGTCACTTAGAATAGGTTGAGTGATTTTTATTGTTTTATTATTTGAATTCTGGAATATGTATGTAGCTATATAATTTTTTCTATTGTGTTAAGATGTAATAAGCACCTCTAAAAAGATCTCTAAATATACATGTTTAGAAGGAAATACAAAGAGATACCTATTTAGAAGGAAAAGAAACCAACATTTACATAGCTCACTTGAAGAAAATTGTAGAGCTAGATCATGACAATGAAATTGCAAAGCAAGAGCATGACATGGAAAAAAAATCATAGAGCAATGACATGGCAATGAAATTGTAGAGCAAGAGCACAATAGAAAAATGCAAAGATCACAAGGGCACAACAACCAAATCATGAAGAAAGGACATGATAATGAAATGAAGAGATACATAGCAACAAAATTGCAGAGTAAGGGTATGGCAATGAAATATAGAGATCATAGTAACAAAATACACCAGTGATAAGGGCACAAAAATGTTCAAAGCTCTCCACCCTTGTTCGGATCTCTCCACCCTCTTTTGCGTGGAACTCTCCACAATAAAAAATAGATGGAGAAATATTTATGTCATGTGTTTTTTTTAAACACTCACATGGGTATTAAAATTATGACACCAACATAGGTATTGTGATGATGTCAAGGATAATTGAAAAAAAAACATGAAAATCACCACAAATTACACTGTTGTTGCAAATTGTCATCACAATTTGACCCCAAATGTTGTAGCGATTAACTAATGACTATTTAATTCTTATAAAAATGGCTTCATCGTTTATGTTAGAATATATTTTAAAAATTTTGGTATGATTCAAGGACATATTATGGTACCAAATTTATGAATTGAAGTAGCTTAAAATTGCAGTGAAATTAGTGTCATGCCCAAAATTTACAAGGCAAAACACAGCCAACAATTTTTTTTTTAATGTGGAAAAAATTGTTTTCATTCAAAATTCTACACTCAATTTTCCATGGAAGTATGATTTGTTTTCTAAGATTCATTGGAACTCTAAGTTATAGCATAGGAATTAGATGGTTTATCATTTCAACTCTACATCCTATCCTTAAAGTAAGACATTTTGTGTAGGAATGTGAAAGATAATTTTTTTTTTTATCAATGTAGTTGTAGTAATTTAATAGTTTTGTGAATATGGAGATGTTTATAGTTGTCTTAGATGTTCCAATTACAAGTCGACTTACCTTATATATTTGACCTTAACTCGTTATGTCCTATGTTCAATTCTACTCTATTTTATATTATTATTTTGTTATTTTTATTCTCTTTTATTTAAATATACAAATTTTAATGAGCTCTTATGCATTGTCATATCATTAAAATTCTAACTTATTGCCTTAACCTTGTACCATTATTTTGACTATTGAAGAAGCATATACACATGCTTTTTATATTTATTTTTATTTCTCTAAAATCTTATTATTAGTTATCAACTTTTTAGTGTTGATTAACATCTAAATTGGATCATTTCTATATGAAGATAAATTTTTCAAGTTTATATCATCACTAAGGGTCATACCATTATTAATGAATAAAATTAAGTAAATAAAAGAATTATAAAATTCCAAACAAGGATTACAATCTAATTACTATTATTTAATCTCTTAACTACCTCATTATGATGACAAAATAAAAACACCATAAATAATTATGGGATAACAACTTAAATCATACTTTATTATCTATCCCAAACATCACTAGTTATAATGCATTTATCTACTAATTTAATTCTAACAATACCATAAAGAAAATTAACATATTCTACTATCCTATACTACTTTCCACCTCACCCCTAACACTCCTACTAATACATAAATTAATAAAGAAGATTTCACCCTACACTTTACTAATTACCCATACTAAATAACATCTCTTTTTTTTCATAAATACCTACTAACATATTTTATGCCCCTCCCCCCCACCCCCCTACCTACCTTAATCACCTAAGGCTATCCCATTTCCTAGGAAATTATACCAAGAACAAAGCGTTGCATTCAAGGATGGCACATTTATTTCACAATGGGGAAGGTGCCCAAGGATCAATCAAACATTTGATAGGGACTGGTCACCTCCATGTGTGCTCAATTCCCTTCCAAAATGTTAAGCACTTTTAAACTTAAACTTTATTGAAACTGATTTGGCATTTATTCACTCGCAAACTTAGCACCTAGGTAAAAGGCTTGGCAAAGTTCAAAAAGTAAGGTGAGCTGACCACTTTCAAGAATGAAGGTGCCTAAGGCAAAGGTTACTGACATATGTAAGTTGGGAAGTCCTCTTTTCAAGCACCCAAAAGTTTTCAAACAAGAGGAAGCAGCTAGGAGGGTGGGGACCATTGTCCCCTCCCCTTATATCATTGACTTTTCCCATACCATTAGTATGTGATGCTCATACCTATATTTTAAATTATTATTTTTAATGGGGGTGGTTTATAGCATACTATTTAGGTCTAAAGGGGTAGATCTATAGGACTTTCATCCTTGACATGACCTTATGTAAAAAAAATAAAAATTATTTTTAAATAAAATAGTGACACAAGGGTCACGTGACTCTTAGGATTCTTTTCTTACAAGTATTTAGGAACTAGGTGTTCATTATTTGATGAGTCTTATCCCTTAGCTAAAATATTGTTTTATTAATATTTTATGCACAAGATCCAAGTATATTCTCTCATTATTTTATTGGTCTATAATTGGGATGGGATTTAATTGTCCATCCCATACAAATTCCAAAGAGTAAAATGGTAGCTACAAGAGGGTTTTACTCTAAGTTTAACACATTTTCTTCTTTCCCATCTTAGGATCTATTAAAACTTGAAATAAAAATGAA
Organism: Cupressus sempervirens; assembly: GCA_028749045.1. Classification (NCBI taxonomy): domain Eukaryota; kingdom Viridiplantae; phylum Streptophyta; class Pinopsida; order Cupressales; family Cupressaceae; genus Cupressus; species Cupressus sempervirens. The sequence continues at coordinate 440,462,717 of CM053793.1, read as the reverse complement.
GTAATTTCCATACACATAAAATGAACTATCAAAATATGATAACTTTCTTCCATTTCATAACATATGATTTTACAAATCAATCAACTATGTTTTCAATTGAGTCAACTATATCCATAATAATATTCCACACAACAACTATGAAATATTTCTACCAAATTATTTACAATCAACATAAGAAGAAAGATCGCATTACATAAGTTCTCCAAAATACATCAAATCACATAGTGTGAAACTCACAATGAATATTTCCTTACAAAGGCCACTTTGTACATTTTCTCAACTTCACAATTTCAACAATATGCAATAATAAGAAAAGTTCTTTTTACATTACATTGAAAAAAAATGGAGACTTAACATCACAACACATTTTGAGGTGACATGGGAAAATTTTCCTCTCTACACACTTGATTTTACAACATTGGCAAGAGGGAAACCCTAATCTCTTCATAGGAACCATATTCTCAAAACTTGGAACCATGGAGGCTCACCTTCCATCCTAGGCTTCTATGAAGCTGCCCACCAAGTAGGGGAAATAAGATTGAAACTGAATTTCATTCCAATCTTACAAATGCATAAACATCACATTACGAAACTTCAACAATCCCATCCCAATGGTATTTCACAATGGTTCACCAATGGAACCTTGAAAATAGGGTGAAGGTGTGCTTTCAAAAAGGAGACTTTCCATATCATACCATATCTATAATAGACAATGTTAATCCCCTTTTGGGGCTTTCACAAATCAACAAATTCCATGCCCTTTCAAGACTTTCACAAATCAATGAACTCCATGCCCTTTTGGGGCTTTCACAAATATCCTCCAAACATACTACTATCAACTATAGCATCCTTGAAAACCCATACTCCATAAACTTCCTTTCTACACCATTGTTTCCCTTATCACCCCCAAAGTAAGATATGAATGAATATGGCATACAATGGAGCCCATACTCCAAGGTTCTCAACTATATTTCAAGCCCAACTAAGCCCTTCACCCTAGACTTCTCTTCCTTTCTGAAAGGGTGAGTGAAGCCCTCACACTAATAATAACACTTGACATTCAAATCAAAACAAGGAGATCAAGAAATAAAATCAAGAAATTTCATGAAACACAATGCACAATCACACCACCACAACACAATAGAAAGATTCTGATGAAGGTACACTCTGCTACCACTAACAAAGGTATGCTCTGATACCACTGATGACGAGCCACACCACCCGTACCAACTCACAACAAAAAATGCAACAATATGGAGATAGAGAGATGACAAAAATGCTTCCTAAAACATCCATTAATACTTGAAATTCATTACAAGAGATTACATTTGAAGAGCTTACAATTCAAGAACTTCTATTTCTCAAACTTCCATTAGAAGAGCTTCCATTTCTCGAACTTCCTTACAAGAGATTACATACAAAGAGCTTCTACTTGAAGAGCTTCACTTGAAGAGCTTCTATTTCTCCAACTTGATTACAAATGATAATAAGCCTTGCTTAAATAGGCACTTCTAACCCAAGACATTACAAACACAACCAATGTGGGATAAAAGGTAAATACAATTACTTTTAAATAAATATTAAATTCCCAACCCAAATACAACTAAGCACCCAACAAATATTAAATACATGATTCAAGGAACTTTCCACAATCTTCTAAATTGCCACCTATACACCTCGATTAATGGAATGACAACTATTTTTATTATTTTTCTTTTTATGCCACCCATGCACCTTGAAAATAGAAATTCCTCTTTTCTCCTTTTTCTCTTATTTTTCTTTTAAATTATTTTTCCTTCTATTTTCGTCACTTTCTCTCTCCACAATTTTTTTTTTTTTTTCCCTTTTCTTTTTTTTTTCTCTTTTTTTTTTCTAATAATTTAATTTTCCCATGCATTATGCTCCTGCATCAGACTCCCTTGGTAGATAGAAAAGTGTCCCACACTTTGATGTCAAAAGAGAGATATAGAACCATCTTCATCTTCACCACAAGCTTCCACCTCAATAGGGACAAGAAAACTAACATGCAAATCTTCCACATTTTTTTTTGCTGATGCATGATGCTCCTGCATCCGACTCCCATGGTAGGAAAAATTTCATGAATATGGATTCACAAAATGAAGTAGCCACTGTTGATATATTTTTTTCCTCTTCCTCCAACACATAGCTGGAACAAGTATCCGATGCTGAAATTTCTCCTTTGCAATGAACTCTATCCAAGTATAAATCTCATCCTCATCCAATCTTGTTGAATTAATCACACCTGTAATAAATCCAGCAACACCATACCAATCTTCCTTTGCATACCATACATCACAAACAAGATGCTCATGCAAACCATCATTAATATCTTTTAAACTCATATCAAAGACAACATCCCATGATTCATAAGAATTTACCTGTTTGACATCTTCATCTTCGCTTGCCTCTTTTATGTCGTCAACAATGTACGTAACTACTCCACTTTCTTGATCTCCAACTAAGGCACTATACTCTTTCTCCATTGTTTTAGTCTTCCAATCACCTTCATCTACTTTTGGTATACAAATCTGGTTATCTTCATGCTCTTCGTCTTCTCTTTCATGTTTTTCAACTTCTGGTTCGCAAATAATTTTCTCTTCATCCGCTTGCTCTTCCACTGGATCATCTTCCTTTTCCACATTCAAGGAATTATCAACATCTCTTTTCTGGTGACATGCTCTTCATTTCTACAACTCATCTTCTAATTCATTCACTTGCTTATGCAAATCAACTAGCAATGATTGTTGATTTCTTGCTCTAAATTTCTCAATTCGAGGAATCCTTAGAATCCATCCAATCACAAAAGTCATCTTCTTCTTTCTCTTCTCCATAATCAAGTCTTCAGAAGACAAATCTCATCCAACACAAGAACCTTGTGCAAACTGCCTCACAGTCGGTGATCTATCTACACAATCAAAAACTTCTTGACAAACTTCACCCAACTCAAGGTCCTAGTGCAAACTGCCTCACGTTCGGCGATCTGTCTGCATGCTCAGGAACTCCAGCTCTGATACCACTGATGAAGGTACACTCTGCTACCGCTAACAGGGGTATGCTCTAATACCACTGATGAAGGTACACTCTGCTACCACTAACAAAGGTATTCTTTGATACCACTGATGACGAGCCACACCACCCGTACCAACTCACAACAAAAAATGCAACAATATGGAGATAGAGAGATGACAAAAATGCTTCATAAAACATCCATTAATACTTGAAATTCATTACAAGAGATTACATTTGAAGAGCTTACAATTCAAGAACTTCTATTTCTTGAACTTCCATTAGAAGAGCTTCCATTTCTCAAACTTCCTTACAAGAGATTACATACAAAGAGCTTCTACTTGAAGAGCTTCACTTGAAGAGCTTCTATTTCTCCAACTTGATTACAAATGATAATAAGCCTTGCTTAAATAGGCACTTCTAACCCAAGACATTACAAACACAACCAATGTGGGATAAAAGGTAAATACAACTACCTTTAAATAAATATTAAATTCCTACCCAAATACAACTAAGCACCCAACAAATATTAAATACATGATTTAAGGATCTTTCCACAAACTTCTAAAATGCCACCTACACACCTCGATTAATGGAATGACAACTATTTTTATTATTTTCTATTTATGCCACCCATGCACCTTGAAAATAGAAATTCCTCTTTTCTCCATTTTTTCTATTTTTCTATTTTTTATTATTTTCCTTCCATTTTCGTCACTTTCTCTCTCCTCCACAATTTTTTTTTTTTTTTTTTGCCTTTTTTTTTTCCCCTTTTCTCTCTCTTTTTTTTTTTTTTAAATTTAATTTTCCTATGCAAGATGCTCCTACATCAGACTCCCTTGGTAGATAGAAAAGTGTTTCCCACACTTTGACGCCAAAAGAAATATATACCATCATCTTTATCTTCACCACAAGCTTCCACCTCAATAGGGACCAACATGCAAATCTTCCACATTTTTTTTTTTTGCTGATGCATGATGCTCCTGCATCCGACTCCCATGGTAGGAAAAATTTTGTGAATATAGATTCACAAAATGAAGTAGCCATTGCTAACAAAAAAAAAAAAATTCCTCTTCCTCCAATACATAGCTAGAACAAGTATCCAGTGCCAATATATTTCCTTCTTTCTTCTTTTCCAACACCTGGATGGAACAATTGTTTGCTACTGAAAATGCTCTCTCGCAATGAACTCTATCCAAGTATAACTCTCATCCTCATCTAATCTTGTTGAATTAATCACACCTGTACTAAACCCAAAAACACCATACCAATCTTCCTTTGCATACCACACATGACTAACAATATCCTCATGCAAAAAATCATCAATATCTTTTAAAATCATATCAAAGACAACATCTCATGATTCATAAGAATTTACCTCTTTGACACATTCATTTTTGCTTGCCTCTTTCATGTTGTCAACAATGCATGTAACTACTCCACTTGCTTGATCTCCAATGAAGGCACTATACTTTTCCTCCATTGCTGCAATCTTCAAATCATCTATTTCAAGTTCATAAGTCTTATCATCTTTATGCTCTTCTTCTTCTCTTTCATCTTCTTCAACTTTAGGTTCACAAATAATTTCCGCTACATCCTCTTTCTCTTCCACTGGATCATCTTTCTTTTCTGCATCCAAATAATTATCAATGTCTCTTTTCTGGTAATGTGCTCTTCGTTTTCGCAATTCAGCTTCTAATTCATTCACTTGCTTTTGCAAATCCAAAAATATTTCTTCTTGCATTCTCCTTCTAAATCTCTCAAGTCTAGGAATCCTTAGAATCCATCCAATAACAAAAGTCATCTTCTTCTTTCTCTTTTCCATACTCAAGTCTTTAGAAGACAAATCTAGTGCAATGCAAAAAACCTTGTGCAAACTACCTCACAGTTGGCGATCTATCTACACAATCAAGAACTTCTTCACAAACTTCACCCAACTCAAGGTCCTAATGCAAACTGCCTCACTTTTGGCAATTTGTCCGCACGCTCAGGAACTCCCGCTCTGATACCACTGATGAAGGTACACTCTGCTACCACTAACAAAGGTATGCTTTGATACCACTGATGAAGGTACACTCTTCTACCACTAACAAAGGTATGCTCTGATACCACTGATGACGAGCCACACCACCCGTACCAACTCACAACAAAAAATGCAACAATATGGAGATAGAGAGATGACAAAAATGCTTCATAAAACATCCATTAATACTTGAAATTCATTACAAGAGATTACATTTTAAGAGCTTACAATTCAAGAACTTCTATTTCTCGAACTTCCATTAGAAGAGCTTCCATTTCTCGAACTTCCTTACAAGAGATTACATACAAAGAGCTTCTACTTGAAGAGCTTCACTTGAAGAGCTTCTATTTCTCCAACTTGATTACAAATGATAATAAACCTTGCTTAAATAGGCACTTCTAACCCAAGACATTACAAACACAACCAATGTGGGATAAAAGGTAAATACAACTACCTTTAAATAAATATTAAATTCCTACCCAAATACAACTAAGCACCCAACAAATATTAAATACATGATTTAAGGATCTTTCCACAAACTTCTAAAATGCCATCTACACACCTCAATTAATGGAATGACAACTATTTTTATTATTTTCTATTTATGCCACCCATGCACCTTGAAAATAGAAATTCCTCTTTTCTCCATTTTTTCTATTTTTCTATTTTTTGTTATTTTCCTTCCATTTTCATCACTTTCTCTCTCCTCCACAATTTTTCTTTTTTTTTTTGCATTTTATTTTCTTTTTCTTTTCTCTCTCTCTTTTTTTTTTTTTTAAATTTAATTTTCCTATGCAAGATGCTCCTACATCAGACTCCCTTGGTAGATAGTAAAGTATTTCCCACACTTTGACGCCAAAAGAAATATATACCATCATCTTTATCTTCACCACAAGCTTCCACCTCAATAGGGACCAACATGCAAATCTTGCACATTTTTTTTTTTTTGTTGATGCATGATGCTCCTGCATCCGACTCCCATGGTAGGAAAAATTTTGTGAATATAGATTCACAAAATGAAGTAGCCATTGCTAACAAAAAAAAAAAATTCCTCTTCCTCCAACACATATCTAGAACAAGTATCCAGTGCCAATATATTTCCTTCTTTCTTCTTTTCCAACACCTGGATGGAACAATTGTTTGCTGCTGAAAATGCTCTCCCGCAATGAACTCTATCCAAGTATAACTCTCATCCTCATCTAATCTTGTTGAATTAATCACACCTGTACTAAACCCAGCAACACCATACCAATCTTCCTTTGCATACCACACATGACTAACAAGATCCTCATGCAAAAAGTCATCAATATCTTTTAAAATCATATCAAAGACAACATCTCATGATTCATAAGAATTTACCTCTTTGACACATTCATCTTTGCTCGCCTCTTTCATTTTATCAACAATGCATGTAACTACTCCACTTGCTTGATCTCCAACGAAGACACTATACTTTTCCTCCATTGCTACAATCTTCAAATCATCTATTTCAGGTTCATAAGTCTTATCATCTTTATGCTCTTCTTCTTCTCTTTCATCTTCTTCAACTTTAGGTTCACAAATAATTTCCGCTACATCCTCTTTCTCTTCCACTGGATCATCTTTCTTTTCTGCATCCAAATAATTATCAATGTCTCTTTTCTGGTAATGTGCTCTTCGTTTGCGCAACTTAGCTTCACAATAACAATACATGATCCCATAACAACACTCCATGCTTGAAAATTCATTATGCAATTCTAAAATAAAAATGGTCATGGTTTGAACACCAACCTTGGTCCAAGATAATGACAATGCTAGTTTATGAAGAGCTCCCTTAGCTTCCCTCGAAAAAAACCTAACTATCTCTAAACTTAGAGAGTGGATGAACACCCCACTAGTTGTCCAAGAATCTCTAATAAGGCTTTCCCACTAACTATTTTAGCAAAAACCAAGCCACCTCCTCCTACAAACTTGTCTACCTCTAAATTTTTTATATTTGACTTAGTGGAAACATGGGAGAAAATACATGTGACAACTCCATTTTCGAATTGGTGAAAGAAAGCATTGGTAAAGGGGTCCCCTAGGCTATCTAGTCACTATCATGGTCAAAATTAGGTCCCTAACATGTTATACTATCATATGGGTAGCTTATTTTTACATAATAGACACTTTGGGACCACCTAATGACCCTTCAAAACCCTAGTCAAGTCTAAATTTGAATTTCCTTTTGATTATGACCCATCCTAGCCCTTGTCAAGTGGGTTTACTTGAATCATTAACAAGGTAATTAGTTTTAGGTTGAAATGCTACCATGACCAAAACCCTAAATGATATGTCATTAACACACAAAATCCACAAGTGTCAAGTGACACATAAAAGCACATTCCACATCATCATGACATGTCACTAATGCTAATGTATCTTTATGATTAAAAATTTCACACACAAGAAAGCTCACATTTATGAAATAAAATACTTTCACAATGAGGATTTTGAATCTTCCAAAGATTCACCTTAGTTAAACCATATTCACATAGATTTGGAGCTTGTTTCCCCCCAAAAATTTCCATGGTTCCACTTCCTGCACACTAAACCCAAGCATCAATAGTCCAAGGAGGTCATATAAAATACATATCATAAATGCATATGAATTTAAATGTTACGTAATTCATATTAGCATAATTCAATGGAATTCCTTTACTTAATCATTTCAAATAAGACATTCAAAGCATTAAAATCTCACAATCTACACATCACATTTAATAATAAATCATCAAAATCAATTTGACATTTCACATCACATTGTAATCTATTTCCTATCATAAGGATGAAATGTTGAGTCTATACTACTAAATCAGCCAACATGAAAATTAGTTTTCAATTACATACCTTAGATCAAAACCACCAAAATGTAAACATCACAACTAGTATACTTTATTCAATTAAATATAGTTTGATTACTAACACCTTCTTGTTATCATTATAAGATATTACATGATAAGGCATATGTCTCTAAAATCACTATGTTCAGAAATCAAGATGTTTTCATAATCATGTCTGCATAGGTTCAAAATCAGTCGTTAGGTAAACCCATTATATCTATTAGTCAATATATTATATTGTCATCTTAATCAGCATTCACTATAGCCTATTTGCCTAACATTGTGTGTACAAAAATTGACTTATCATATTTATATCTTGCCAAGCTCTACTGAGTAGGCTTTATCTAAATTGATAACAATTTCTATCTATATTTATTATTAGTACTGACAAGGGGGAGTGTTAATTCATCTTTTCAAAAAGGTCTCTAAAACAACTATCCTAATATATCATAACATACTATGAACACATTAGCATAGTTTTCTAAGTCATAACATCTCAAGTCTTTATTCCATAGGGTCTTATTTTACCAACTTGATAAAATTTTGAATACGATACTTGGATAAGTGCACCAAGTTGTGGTTCCAAAAAGATGACACCTTTTTTTTTTTTAGTTTTACAAAGCATGTACATGCTTTGTAAAAAATAAAAAAATTATAAATGGGCTGCAAACCCGCAACCCATTTCATTTTAACTTCATTTTGCAAGATTTCCTCCTCATAGCACATACATGACTTGAAGGAGATGAATATTTTCACCACCTGCCTCCTCATCGGTGAAGTTCAAGATCAAGATCATACCTTATATTTTATACCCTTGTTTTTGCATTGTTTTATATGTTGTTGCATTGTTTTGTAGGTTTTTTCCAATTTTTCTTTTAAATTTGTTTATTTATTTAGATTGCAATTGGTTTCTTATCAGGGAATGTGAATAATGAACTAGAAAATCCCCATCAAGATCAAAACCAAAACCCTCCACAAGATCCAAATGAAAACCCTCCACAAGATGAGAATCAAAACCCTCCACAATAAGAATAAGAAATTCTGCAACCTACACCGATTGGAAGACCTCCTCTTGGCACACAAGGCAACATAATAAATGAAATAGAAATAGGGAAAAATGAATTAGAAACACTCATTGGTAGGTTAAAAGCTTGTGGAAAAACCAATCCAATGAGAGCATAATTGACATCCTCCCTTGAGTCCAATATGACCCATGTAGCTTCTGTTAGTGGTCAGTTGGATATTTGGCATGTTAAGAGGAAGGAACAAAAAAGATATTATGCAAACAAATTATCATATCAAGGTGTAAAAAAAAAGATATACCAAAAGGTAGCATTTGTGCATTGTTTAGAAAGCCTGGTGAACAAAATACTATTAGAGGGACAACTAAATGGTTCCCCATCCATTGGTGCATACAGGAAGGTATTAAAAATAATTTTTGGGATAGATGGTGGATGGTCTTTCATGCCCCTCCCTACAATAATTGTGAGGTCCCAATGTATTTCTTAAGGAAATTATATTATAAATTTTTCCTTGGGGGGATCTCGAATTATTTTGATATATTAGAATCTCAGGGTAGAGGTGGGGGGTCATCATTTGGGAAGTCGAGGACATGTCATGACCCTAATGTAGTTAGGGCACCTGTTGTCAAGCCATAGGGTGAACATGTGATTATTCCTTCAGTTGTGAAGGAACATGTAGAGACCAACACTCTAGGGACTATTAATGCTTTGACATAGACCCTCATTCATTGCACAAGTCCATTAGTTGAGGAGGAGCCTTCTGTGCATCATGGTCACATGTGCACACATGAAAATCCTTATGCACATTTGGTAGACACGTTGGAGATAGTATGGATGATGGGCTAGTCATTGATCAGTTCCTGAATGAGACATTTGGCATTGACACATAGGTAAATTACAATTATAATAAACTAATTTGATCACATTTCATATGTATAGTGAAAGACTAATTAATTAGCATGTATTGACATTGTCCAAAATTTAGGGTTAGAGTTTTGGTGGCCCTAGTAGAGATCCCCCGACCCCATTTTTCATCCTATCAACAAGTTTAGAGGTATGTATCAATTTAATCATTTAAATTAATACATATATTTATTAAGTAATCATATGAAGGATTGACAAAAAAATTTATGCATGTGCATTAGTTCTCTACTGGACCATTGACATTCACTAGGGATTCTGAGCCTAGGCATGATATGAGCTTTGTAGAGGTACATTTGTTTCATGTTAATTTAATTCATTTGATTATATTTGTTTCATGCTTCATGTTACATGTAATGTATATTTTATGACATGAAACTCTTGACATCTGAGACTCCTCCTCATCTTTCGTAGTCCATAGATTATGGAGTTACTACAGTGATGGCTTGTTCAAAGCCATTGACTAAGGTATGAAAGAATTTTCTTGTTTTTAGTTGTTGTTTATAATAGTTAGTATCAAAATTTCTAATGTTATTTATAAGTGATTATATTGATTGAATTTTTTTCAGGCCTTATTACACCCAATCATCCATGAGCCTTTGAGATGGACTTGTAGAGTGACTATTTGATGGCAGTAAAAAAATAATTAAATTTGTTTGTACATATATTTGATTTCAATGTATAATAATTATTGATTCATATCTACTTTGTATCAGCTCAAGTTAGAGAAGAGCCTAAACAAGAGGATGAGCGAGCATGTGAGGAAGACCCCATCATCCCTATCATCTCCCTCCACATGACGAGTGAAGACATCTAGGGATTTGTTTCCTTCCCCTCATGGGAAGGAGAAAACATAGTTGATAGACACACATGTATAGTCATCAATGGACATATATGTTGGATTTTATGTTAGTGGACATATTTGATACATTTGATGTATATATGACATTTTATATTTGATGCATGACATATATTTGATGCATGACATTATTAGACTTATGACATTATTGGTTAATATATGATATGTTTGTTCATGTATGACATAATTGGTTATCATAATATATTATGTGTTTGTTAATGTATGACATTATTGGTTATCATTTTATATTATATTTTTGTTCATGTATGACATTATTGGTTATCATAATATATTATATGTTTGTTCATGTATGACATTATTGGTTATCATAATATATTATATGTTCGTTCATGTATGACATTATTAGTTATCATAGTATATTATGAGGTTGTATGGATACTTGTACCCACACCCCTGGTAATTGAACCCATGTACCCAAGTACTGGGTACTCGATGGAGAGCATCATAGCTAAGGACCTTGATTGAGATTTCTAAAAAAAAATTGATTTTTTGTTTATGTATCAGCTCATTGTTTATCAAGCTTAGTTTAATAACTAATCAGTTTGAAACTTTGATAGAATATTGATTAACAATAAACTTTATCATTATTCAAGCATAATTTTATCATTTCCAATATGTCATCATAATATGATTTATGATCTTGTTCATGTTTAAAGTTTTCCTTCTCTGTTATTTTTTTATCAAGCTTAATTCAATACCTAATCAGTTTGAAACTTTGATATGATATTGATCAACAATAAACCTTATTAGTGTTAAAGCCATAAATTTATCATTTGCAATATGTCATTGTCATATGATTTATGATCTTCTTGTTCATGTTAAAGTCTGCCTTCTATGTTATGCATCTAAACATTTATGATAAATTATTATTACAAACATATAACAAATCTAAAACTGAAAACAATACATTACATTTGCAAACTTTATCACTGTTCTTGATTTGAAAAATCATTGTCATGACTCATAAATTTAGGTTTTCTATAAATATAAAAGTATAATTAAAAATAATGTTTGACATACCCAAGTACCCCCATCCCCTATTATAAAAAATAGTTGTACTCGTACCCATACCTGTACCATAAGTACCCCAAGTAGCCCCATCCCTGTGCAACCTTGTATATTATATATTTATTAATGTATGACATTATTGGTTATCATAATATATATCTTTTTTTTATTGTTTACATTTTAAGTACATTTCATGTATTTAATTTTAATTTAAATTACATCCAAAATGATGTAGAATGCTCACACTAAAAGCTAGTGGATTCCTAGCAAGAACACTTTTAAGGAAAACTACCTTTCCCACCTTCATAAGTGTCTTCAAAGACTCTTTCCAACTTGGTTTGAATATTGAACAAACTTCTACCCAACATCACAAAACTACTTGATCACTTTCCCTATTCAAGACTTGGGAAGCAATAAGGTAAAAATGAGAAAATTTGAGAAATGGATCATAAACAACTTCTTGCTTCAAACTAACATCTTAGCCACTTCAAGGAACACCTAATAACTATCTCACAAACTTCAGTCTATAATATATTCCATCCTTCTACTAGGATAGACTAGCTAGTCTATGCTTCTCATCCAAAAATAGGATTTTTGTGTCTTATCTACACCTATGTGGTATATAGAATCTCTTGCTACTTAGAACATCCCTTGACCTTGCCCAATCTTCTCACCAGGTTAACTGATCCAAACTTGCAACATTACTCCCTTACTCTTCTAGGAACACTATCCCTCCAAAGGTTTTATAGGTCTACTAGGGTATCACAACACTCCCTATTCCAAACAAGGTTTACATGATTTCCTAAGGTGTTATTGGAACACTTATACTATGCTTCAATGGATAACAACAATGGGTTTGTACTCGATTTCAAGATTTCTTCACAAAAGGGCTACAAGGAGAGCCCCTAATTAGGCCTCCACCCAAATTCCTAGGACCAATAACTCCTTTGTCTTAGAGTTTCAAAACCTTTTACATTAAGAAAAATTTATACATAAGACCCATGCTCAAGGATTTTTAGGGTCTCAGGGTGCCTACAAGCGGTACAACAAAAATAGCAAAATTGAGGGTTTGGTAGGGTTTTCTTGGCTTCCTATTGTCCACACTTTTAAGAAACCTTCCATAGTTCATCAAGACTACTCCTCCACAAGTTAGAAGCTCCTCATACCTTTATTCAATATCTCATAAGGTCAAGTCTTCATTCTTCAAGTTTTTCTCTCGAGAGCTCTTTCTTTGTTGATAGTCCCTAACTGGGCATTGCCTAGCTCGCCTAGGGCTTGGTCAAAGAATTCTTTGCACTCACTTTTAAGGCCCTTTCTTGGATAATATAATATAGTAGAGTCTCTAACCTTGAAATATATAAGACCATGGAATTTCCATGGTGGAGACAAGACTTATAGCCCTTTCATGATATACAACTCCAAAACTGATAACAAACAGGTATCTTTGAAGAAATTTACAAAACCTTTCAAAACTTGGTCACAAACTATAACTAATGCATGGAAAATGGAAGAAAAACAATAAGACAACTACAACATGAAACAAAATGATAATAGCCACTTGATTTTCCTCCAAACAAGATTAAAAACCAGTAAAATATGTGGTAAAACAATCACAATCTGCTACATACATTCCAATAATATGGATTTGTACAAGAAATGAGTTTCCAACCCTTGATTAGAGTTCCTCCAAGCATAAATAGGTTTATCCTTGGGGTAGAGATAGGTTTTATGGCTTTATAAAGCTTCTTTACAAAGTAGGTCTTTTAGCAACAATTGGAAAAAGTTGCTTAGCAACTTTTAAAAATTGTAAGCAATTTTTTGGCAATTTTTATTGCTCGAGTAGTCTTGTTTTGACTCACATTTCAATACCATGCTATGCCTTCCCAAAAAATCCTTGGGAGTGAAAATTTCACTATCTTTCTTCACCTAAGAATCCCCAAACTCATAATAACATCCCTTCCATAAGGTGGCAAATTTACATAACATTGCATTGTTCATGCACTTTGGTCTTCTAAACAAGTAGTCCACCTTGGAAGGTTCTTTTAATGCACACCCATGCCTAAAATGCAATAAAAAATTCTAAATAAACCTTCCCCCAAAAAAGAGCTAATAATGATACCAACCCAAAGTCAAGGTACGATTCTCAATAGAGAACAAAGATGAAACTTTAAGACCTATCCTAGCTTGGACACACCAGCATGAGCTAAATGCCCTTATTGTGCTCACATACTTCTTTAGAGAAGTTCATCACACCAAAAATGATATGGTGGGAGCCTTGAAAGGGTACTCTTGCACCACCTTCCAAAATATTCTTCAACATCCTATGAGTGAAAATAATCTTCCAACATCCTATGACTATATTTTCTTTGCAACAACATGTAATTTGTTGACTTTTAGACAACTCTTCATAAAGGGAAGTGGTTATGTTTCAAACCCATGAAATGACTATTAAGACAACCAAGAAGATCATTAACATCTTCCAAAAACTCCATTCAGTGATAAAATGTAGCTATATAAGGTGTAACAACTCTCAAAACACTTATTGAGTCAACTTATTAACAAAAACAACAAAAAAAGGAAAATTGTTAGGACTAAGGCAATTTGGGTTTATAGGTGACCTCAAGTTCCTTGACCTTACAAACAAGGATTACCTTATTACCATAAAAAATTAACATGCTCAAAATGATGTTTATGATCACCCCTTTATCTTTTATCACAAGTCTCCATCATTGGATGAGATGACATATCTAGTTGCCATAGTCAAATATCCCTACTCTATGGCATTTAGTGACTCTTAGGGATGATTCAATTCGGCATGCCCGAGAATGTTTGAGTACTCAATGGGATGGGACAATCTTGGGGCTAGTGTTTACCTAGCCACCCAGAGCTAATAGAATAGATAGTTTGATCCCATGACAAAGGGTGAGAGAGATTTGACAGTTGGCAACTTTGTATTGGCCAACACTACAAGTTTTAGCATCACCCAAGATGGCAACACAAAATCAAAATGGAGTAAAATCATCAAAAAGTGAGAGAGGTTATTGTAGGTATCTAGAACACAGTCCTATAGAACCTAGAATCACATCCATACCTTGCACGAGCTCCAAGATATGCCCTATCAAATATCACTACCCTATGGTATTTAGTGACCCTTAGGGACATTTTAGTTCAGCGTGCTTGAGAATCTTCAAGAGCTCAATGGGATAGGAAAAGCTTGGGGTAAGGTTTACCTAGCCACTTAGAGTTAAATAATTAGATAGTTTGATCTCACTATGAATGGTGAGGGAGATTTGGTAGTTGGCAACTTTGTACTGGCCAATACTATGGTTTTAGCATCACATGAGATGGCATCACAAAATCAAAATGGAGTAAGATCTCCAAAAAGTGGGAGAGGTTATTGTAAGTCTCTACAACATAGTCCTATAGCACCTAGAATTGCATCCATACCTTATACGAGCTCCAAGATATGCTCTATCAAAGATCACTGCCCTATGGCATTTAGTCACCCTTAGGGATGTTTTGGTTTGGCATGCCTAAGAACATTTGAGCACTCAATAGAATAGATAGTTCAATCCCATGACAAAAGGTGAGGGAGATTTGGTAGTTGGAAACTTTGTACTGGCCAATACTACCAGTTTCAGCATCACCCAAGATGGCATTGCAAAATCAAAATAAAGTAAGATCACCAAAAAGAAAGAGAAGTTATTGTAGGTCTATACAACATGGTCCTATAGCACTTGGAATAACATTCATACCTCACATGAGCTCTGAGATATACCCTATCACAGATTGTTGCCCTATGGCATTTAGTGACCCTTAGGGACATTTCGATTCGGCATGCCTGAGAATGTTTGAGCACTCAACAAGCTAGGATAAGCTTGGGGCTAGGGTTTACCTAGTCACTTGGAGCTAACAAAATAGATAGTTTGATCCCAAAATGAACGGTGAGGGAGATTTGGTAGTTGGAAACTTTGTACTAGCTAATACTATGAGTTTCAACATCACCCAAGATGGCATTGCAAAATCAAAATAGAGTAAGATATCCAAAAAGTGAGAGAGGTTATTATAGGTCTCTAAAACATGGTCTTATAAGACCTAGAATCACATCCATACCTCACACAACCTCTAAGATATGCCTCGTCAAAGATCATTTCCCTATGACATTTAGTGACCCTTAGGAACATTTCAATTCAGTGTGCTCAAGAATGTTTGAGTGGTCAACAGGACTAGAAAAGCTTGGGGCTAGGGTTTACCCAACTATTTGAATCCAATGGAACAAACACTTCAATCCCACGATGAATGGTGAGGGAGATTTGGTAGTTGGAAACTTTGTACTAGCCAACACTATGACTTTCAACATCACTTGAGATGGCATCACAAAATCAAAATGGAGTAAGAACTCCAAAAAGTGAGAGAGGTTATTGTAGATCCCCATAATAGGGTCCTATAGCACCTAGAATTGCATCCATACCTCACATGAGTTCTAAGATATGCCCCATCAAATATCGCTGCCCTATGGCATTGAGTGACCCTTAAGTACATTTCAGTTCAGTGTGTTCGAGAACATTTGAGTGCTCAATGGGACTGGATGAGCTTGGGGCTAGGATTTACCTAGCCACCTGGAGCTAACAAAATAGATAATTTGATCCCATAAAAAATGGTGAGGGATATTTGGTAGTTGGAAAATTTGTACTAGCCAACACTACAAGTTTCAGCATCACCTGAGATGGTGTCGCAAAATTAAAATGAAATAAGATTTCTAAAAAGTGAGAGAACTTATTGTAGCTCTCCAAAACACCATCCTATAGGACCTAGAATTGCATCCATACCTTGCATGAGATCTAAGATATGCCCCATCAAAGATCACTACCCTATGGCATTTAGTGACCCTTAGGGATGTTTTGATTCAATGTGCCTGATAATAGCATTTGAGTGCTCAATGGAATGAGATGAGCTTGGGGCTAGGGTTTACCTGGCCACCCAGAGCTAATGGAATAGATAGTTTGATCCCACAAGAAATGGTGAGAGAGATATGAGAAAGTTATGTATGCCTAGGCCACTTTGTGCAAGATATGAGAAAAATTTGCTAATTAGGCCAAATTGAGTCTTTTTGAGTCTTTGGTCAAGATAGCCTAGGATTAGGTGTTTTTAGTTTCTTTTCAATAGTTTGGAACCTTTTCCAAATCCTAGAAGTGAAATCTAGTGAACTTTGGATTAGTTGCACTTTTTGTGATAAATTGCAAAAGTTGTAAAAGTTGCTTAAAAATGAAAATATGACTGGAAACCTTCTAACCTTCAAAAAAAAAATTTCCATGCTCATATACCCAAGCATGGATAGTTACAACTTCCCAAACTTCTATTTGCAACTGTTTTACAAAAATTGCAAAAGTTGCTCAAGCAACTTTTTGAACATTGCAACTTTGCATTTACAAGACTTGCAAAGCTAGGATACTCAAGTTGGGCATGATCCCTCAAAGATCTCATCAAAATATATTAATGATCTTAATAAAACAAAAAAAAGTGCATTGCCACCTTTAAATGGAGACTTCAGCTTAAATGGAGATTGTCAGTTTCCAAACATGTCCTAATCAAGTAGATGACTAGTTTACAATGCAACCAATAGGAAACAGGGTCATGGAAATGAACTCAATGCTGAAGAAGGTTTGAAAAAACTAAAATAACTTATTTCCAAATGCTTAGCCCTTCACCAATTTCCAAACTAATGTCATTCACAAATCAGTATGCTACAAGAGGTCAAATCTGTCATGGTACTTGACCTAGGGCTTGATTGGAAAAATCACAAAACACATCCTCCAGTATTGAAACCATAGAATCTTAAAAAGGACCCTACTAGATACCATTTCCCAAGGGGAAATGAAATTTCAACCAAGGAAATTGCAGTTAGAGGCCCATTTTGCTGTGTGCACCAAAATGTTGTCCTAAAAACCTAGTTTCACTAAAAATGCAATAAATTGAGTTAGAAAACATGTAGAATGATGAGACCAGAAGCAAAAGAAATCTGATTCAAAATATATCTCAAAAATCCATCACATATGGTCTAAAATTTTTCACATTTCATGTAGCATGCAAACAATAGTGAAAATGACTCAAAAACTAAATTTCTTTCTTTGCAACTTCTTCCAATCCATATAGTAATGCCCTCCAGACCTCAAAAACTAGGTATATATATCTCTTATATGTATTTTAATGGTTAGAACCAATATTTTAATAGTTATAACCCTTTTCCCACTAAGTTGCAAATTTGACCAACTTTTACAACTTTCAACAATGTAACTTTGCACAAAAAGTGCAATTTTTACATTTTTCACTTGATTCCACTTCTAGGAGTTGGAAAAGGTTCCAACATACCTAAAAACAACTTAGTCCTAGGATTTATTGACCAAAAATATTAAAAATATCAAATTTTCCTAATGAGCAACTTTTGCTTATAAATTGTATAAAGTGCTCTAAGCATACAAAATGGTGTCGTTCTTTGACAACCATGGACTTCTCATCCAAGGGTTGTCTATTCTAGCCTAAGTAGGTAAAAAAAATATGAAAACCAAAATATAAACCAAGTTCCTTGGTGCTCAACACCAAGAACATACCCTCAAACATGAAGGAAAAGAGAACAATGACCATGGACACAATGAGAATGGTGAAATGCAGCAATAAAACTCTTCGTGTTTGCAAGTTTGCAATAAATGGCATCCAATACCCATACTACCACACCTAGGTCCAATTTGAAGTTTTCATTTATTTAGACGAAGTGTTTTAGATAGTCATTTTCACATTGTTTCTGATGCAGAGCTTACAACCTTCTTTCACCAAAAGCTTCCTAAGTGCCTAGTAGCACCCAATCCACTGCAAGATGCCAATCAGGCTTGCCAACCTTTACCCAATGCTGACCACTATCTCTCCAAGTGGACCCCACTTTTATAAGGTCTTTCCCCTTCTCTAGGGCTCTTAGCAAACTTGGGTCAATTATAGGTTTTAGGGACACTAGCCCTCAACTAGGCCAAATAAGGCAAAATGTGAAATTTGGTTTCCAAACTCCAAACTTAGGCTAGGATCAACATCACTAGGCTCATACCATAGAGATTCATGCACTTTTAGGGTTCTAACACCCCCAAAAGACCAAATTCCCAAAATCGGGCCTAGAAATACTAGTAGGTCAATTTTTAGTTTTTTATGGCTAACTTCCAAACATTCCAAATGAGGTATCAAAAAATTTACCTTTTTAAATACCCTTTACCAAGTTCTTGAAGAGTCCAAAATATCTTGGGCTAAACTTACTCCAGCATGTCCTAACTCCCACTTGGTTCATAGACCTAATAGGCCTAATTAGGCTGGCTTTTGAAAGCAAGTGTTAGGAAATGGGTTCATAGAACTAGCACAACTACATGGAACTCTTCCTCCCCATGCCACATCTCCATTTCACCCTTTTCCTAGGTTAGATCAATTGGTTTGTAAGTCTAATCACCACTTCTCCTACAAATCTGGGTTGAACACATAGAGATGTTCAACCTAGGGCCGGTTGGTAAAAATATGAAACCTTCTCCTCCAGGCCTAAAACTATACCATATCAAAGTACACTCCCCTAACTTGCATCCCTCCAAGTGGCATAAAATTCCAATTGTGGGATTGCAAGTTAGAGGCACATGTTTTCCAAAACCTTCGAATTCAGCCCAAAACAAGCAACTTGAACAAAAAATGCAATAACTTGAACAAATGGAAAGATAAATCCTTCAAACCAAAAGAAAATGAAGCCTAGTTCATTAGGCTATCCAACCATGTCAACTGATCCCTTCTCCCAATTTGTATAGTTCCATACAACACAAAAAAATAGTGAAAATAACAAAAAATTAGAGTTTTATTCATGCAAATGTTCACCAGTCTGTACCATCATGTTGTCCTCTCCATATACAACATATTTAAACATGTCCTCTATGTCTTCAATGGTTATAACCATATTTCAAATGGTTATGCCAATGTACAACCATTTTTCCAATCATATTGCAAAGTTGTCAGCATTTTTGCAATTTTTCTTGACAATTTTTGACAACTTCCTATACACCTAGGACTTGACCAAATGACCCTAAAGACCATTAAAACCTTCTAAGGATCACAAAAATCCTATTTGCATTTAAAACCACCAAAATTGCTTATTTTTGACCCATTGGTACAATTTAGCACTCTAGCTTATAATGGCACCTAGAGCCCAATTGACCTTATATTTTGGTCTTATTATAACATTCTTATTAATGTTCCAAATCCAAAACTAGGACCACTATCCATTTTCCTTGTTGCCCTGCACTAGTTTCCTTCAAGAAAAGTGATGTAACCATCCCCTTTTTGTTCTAACTATGACTTGGGGATGGATTAATAACATGTATCATATGTAATTATGCATACTAATGTAGGGAATAGTCAAAGGATGCAGATGATCATCCAACTGGACAAGTTTGGAGTGCTTTGATGCATGGAAATGCATTAAATTTGATGTGATAGGTATAGTAGCAGGATATCTACCTAAAGGAGGCCATGGTTTTATGTAAAATAGTCAAAATAATTATCATAAACATGGTGTAGGATCAACTAATAGGTCCTGGAAGTGATTTCTTGGTCAGATTTGAAAAGGCCCTAGTTTTTTGCCTTATTTGGTGAGGGTTTCATAAAAAGCACAGAAAGAGAGTTGATGGGTTCAATAAAATTGAAGAATCCTCACTTTAGGATCATATTAAGATAATTTACTAAGTTTTATGGTTGGGGGATAATTGTTCCATATATTTTCTTTGTAGATGGAGGGGTTTTTATGCCTAAAAAGTGGCCTATAGTGTAACAACAGAGACTTGGTCCAAAACAACTATACCTCATATTTTGATACGTTATAGATAATCCCAATGGGTATCCTAATATTTAATTTATTTTCTTTATGGTATTGAAAAATTTGGAGAAAAATGTAAGAAGACAACATTTGAGGGCTAATTAGGGCTTGTAGGCCTAGTAGGCTAGGATGATTGGTTAACCTTAGAGATAGGATCTTGGTATTTGGTAAACTAGTTATTTGGGGTGTATTAGGGTATTCAAAACCATTATATTATTAAGAAGTCTTTGGATAAGTCATTAACCTGATTTGGGAAACTTAAGCCTTAAGGTTGCATTCAAAAACCTTAGGGAAAACACATTGTTCGAAGTATTTTCTCATAGAACCTGGAAGGGCCCATCTTTCTCTACATCACTTTTCCTAGAAGTGTCTATAAAAAATATATGTAATTATAACATAAAGACTTGATTGCAAGTATAGAAGAGATACAATATGTAATTGGGCCCTAGACCTACATTACAAGTTGTAAGTTCAATACATGTTGATATGTAGTCAAGTCTCAAATACCTAACTATGATTGTGTTAAGAGGGTGATATGCAATAATTAGGTCTTAAAGACTACATTTTAGGGATGCAAGACTTAACCCAATGACATATGAAGATGCTTAAAGAGCTTGCAATCAATTCCTAGAGACTTGATTACAATACGTGCCTATCAACATAGAAGGATGACTTATTGGTTGGGTCTTAAGGCCTACTAACCACTTAAGCATGAGAAAACTTGGAATCAAGTTTGTGAGACCCAATTTCATTTTGTTAATGCATGTAACTTATGACTTGTAATTGATGTCAAGAACCTTGACTACATATGAGAACTAAGACAAACTATTCACATGTTGAGATTCAAATATCAACCTATACACTAGTAACTATGAGGATAATGTAAGGGAATTCAAAAACATAAAAAAAAGGGCCTAAGTGATACAAGTGTTAGGTTACTAACAAGGTAGATAGGGAGAGTACAACCTACAAGAACAACCTAACAAGGTTTGACAACCCAAACAAGGCTCAAGACCCCACACTTGCACCTTGACAAAAAATATTGCTTAATACAAGAAACCTACAAAATACATGGAACCAAGAACTGAGACCCAAGAAATGGTGTTCTTACATCAGCATAGGCATATGGACTGGAATTGAAGACCCCAAACTGAGAAAAGGACATAGTTCCATCATTAACCTCTTGGATTCCTAGTAGCCCAAGGAATGAAACTTAGGTCTGCAAATTGTATGCTTAGCATGAAAATAAAAGAATAACACCAAGATTACTTCCTATTTCTAATGTACTATTATATTCCAAATTGGAGAGATCCCATTAGCAAGAAATTTGTCAAAACCCATGGGGACAACATTTAGACACAAGGGCTAATTAGGCCACATTTACAAAGGAGGTACCATTTAAACATGTGCTAAAAACATGAGACCAATTGGAGATGTTGAGGAACGATCCAAATATGTTTATTACCAAGTTACAAACCATAATATGGAGTTTTGAGGCCTCAAAATGCTGGGACAACAGGTTTGTGTATTGATGCATACAAGGTGTATGCATCTAGGGCATCATGTTTCTTTCTTCTCCCTGCATCTTAATACCTGAAGCCAAAAGCATCTTAAAGAAAATTAAAAATAAACATATTCCACCAAAGTCCATAATTTTTCTATGGTGGAATCTCACATTATATCTTGATTTCAATCAAAACCCTTGAAACCCTTGAATTTTGGGCTGCTAGCACTAAAATAGGAATAACTTGAGTTCTACACCATTTCAAGACCTCAAACCAATTGCATTAGAAAGGTGATTCAAATATCTATCCAACCATGACAATAAAAAATCCCTAGCCATCTATACATGACTGTACCATGCAAAAAAGTAACCTAGAATGCAGAAAACAAGGTTCTTTTTATTGATTTCAATGCCAAAAACATAAATTCTACCTTCTACCTGCCTAAAAGGGCTATATGAAGGTCTTCCCCAACTGATCCAACCATATTTGAAAGGCTGTGACCATTGGAGGAAAGATTAGAAGCAATTTTACTTAGTTATGCAAAAAGTTGCAAAGTTGCATAGCAACTTTTGCACTTTTAATGCATTTTTTACATTTTAGAGCCTAAAAGGCATTTTAACCATTCAAATGAGTCTAGATTGACCCAACAAAACTACTAGACCCTAGATTATAAGTATATTCATTTAAATTACATAAATTGTTCCCTTGTGACCTCATTGAGAAATGAGTTCATAATATACCCAAATTGCTAATGGGCCACACAAAAGGGTTAAAGGTGAACCTAAGAGGCCCAAAAACTCTTATTTCATCATTCCATGTAAGAGTGCTCCTACATCACTAAGAGACATGAGCCACAATGCAAATAGATTTTTTTGTAGATTTATATTTAATTCTTACTAAGAAAAAACAAGAGAAACATATTGAAAGCTTATGTTAAACAAAAATAATGTTGATGATGACCTTCAATATACCTTTGAACCCTTTTAAAGAAAGTTAGATCTCAATATACTTTGTTATTTAAGATGAAAAAATATGTGCATTTTTAAATTCACTTGCTTCATATCTTCTTTACTCTTTTCTACCCCTGCCTATATAATTCAAACTTCTACTACATGAAAAATACTTTCTAACATTTCCAACTTGTTAAATGGGCTATCCCTTAGCAATTCCATGCTAGGGACCCTTCCCTAAGCTAGAGACTTATCCCTTAAGTTGATCATTTCCCTATGGTAAGGTATGCCTTGAATTTTAGGCCAATTAGTGACCCTTCCAAATACATTGTGACTTCCTACACCCTAGCTTTCACACCTAGGTCTAATGACCCTTATCGATGCAGAGCACACAACCTACTTTTGCCACTTGGTTCTTAAATCTCTAAGGGTACCCAAAACCACTTCAAGATAATTTCTTGGTTACTAGCCTTTGCCAAATGATGACCTTTACTTATCCAATTGGACTCTACTCTCCTAAGGTCCTTCCCTTTTCCTAGGGCTCTTGACAAACTTAGATCAAAATATGGCTTTAGGGACACTTGCCCTCGACTAGGCCAATTAAGGAAAAACAAGTAAAAAGGTTTCAAGACTTCAAAGGTAGACTTTATTCAGCATTTTTAGCACTAAAACACTAGGATTCATGCACTTTCAAGGCCCCAAGACCTTCAAAGGATCAATACCCCTAACTTAGGCCTAGAATCCTAGTAGGTCAAACTTTAATTTTCCTTGGAAAACTTCCAAATTTTCCAAAGGACAAGGATAACTTATCACCTTTTCAAATACCTTTTACCTATTTCTTGAAGACTCCAAAGGATCAAGGAATAACTCCATTCCACCATACCCAAACTCCACCTTAGTTTGCAAACCTAATAAGCCTAATTAGGCTGGGTTTCCAAAGAAAGTGCTTGAAGATGGGTTCATATAATCAACTCAACCCCATGGAAATATTCCTCTCCTTCCTAAAACTCCATTTCACTCTTCACTTAGGTTTAGACAATCATTTTGGAAGCCTAAATACCACTTCTTCTTCAATTCCTAGCTGAACACATAGGGATGTCTAGCCTAGGGATGGTTAGCAAAAATATCAAACCAATTCTTCTAGGTCTAAAACTCTGGCATATCAAAGTACACTCCCTTAACTTGCATCCTCCAAAGAGGCATTAAATTTCAATTATGTGTTTTCAAGTTAGAGGCACATGTTTGCCAAAACCCTTGAATTTAGGCCCAAATAAGCAACCTTCACAAAAACTGTAATAACTTAAGCAAATGAAAAGGTATAACCTTCAAACCAAATGAAAATGAAACCTAGTTCATCAAGCTATCCAACCATTATAGTTGATCTCCTTCACCAATCCGTACACATCCATACAACTCAAAAAAACAAAGAAAAAGGTAGAAAATTAGAGTTTTATTCATGTAAATCTTCACTAGTCCATACAACTATGTTGTCCTCTCCATGTAAAACATTTTTAAACATGTATTCCTTGCCTCCAATGGTCATAACCATCATTCAAATGGTTATGCCAATGTTCAACTTCCTTTAAATTATTTTTTTCGCATGAGAACATTGAAATTTTTGCTGTAATAACCTCCTAGACACCTAAATCTTTGCCCAAAGACCCCAAGGCATTTAAATCTATCTAAAGACCTAGAAATTCCTTATTTCATACAAAATAACTCAAATTCCTCAAATTTGACCTTTGGTTCAATTTGGTATCCTAGCTTATAATGACACCAAGGATCCAATTGACCACTCTTTCTCTCTCTCCCTCTCTCCCTATTCAATCTAATGAACCGACTTGATATGTTCTACATTTTAATTTCTCAAGTATTGCCTCATGGTCTAACTCATGAACTTTCCAAAGAGTCTTATTATGTGGTTTTCCACCATATTTTATCAAGTGGACATTTGATGTGACAACAAGGTTCAAATAATGAAGAATCTTCCTCTTTGTTTTCCAATCCTCAAATAACCACAAGTTAGGGTTCTTCATAGAATATTATCTAAGCCATGTGCCAGTTTCAACTACCACACCAATATGGTACTCTAAACCTTCACCATTTATAACTAAGTGATCTAATTTTTGTTTGTCTTGGACACAACAACACATAATAATCTATCCCTTCTTCATTGTCTTCAGGTGCAATAACATCAAAAACATGGCCTACAATGATAAATGTACAAAATGTAGTCATTAATTTAGAAAATACTTAGGTAAAAGTTATAAAGTTACATATTGAAATTACAAAGATATATAAATATATATATTACCAGGTTGCACTAGATCAGACAAGTGGTCAAAGTCAATAGACAAATCAATCTCTACCATTTCTAGTGCTTGTGGGGGATGATAGGTGTCAATTGGGTCCAAAACTCGTATATCCCATTTTTCCACCCATTCAGTTGACTCACAGTCATCCATATTTTCCTCTAAACATGATGGACAATAGCATGTCATTTTTCATGTGTGGATACTCTATGAACCAGCATTAGAGCTTTTAAAAGAGTGCAACACACTTGATCCTGTTAGTGTGCAACAATCCTCATATGGTGCAATGTTAGTATTATCTATCAACCCAAAAAATGTACAAACCGTAGACTCACCTTCCTTACCTAGACCCATTGCAGTGTTACACCACTAGATGATGACATTTGCATCTATCAATATTGCTCCATCTTTGTACTTTAGTTCTTCACGAGCTTAGGCTCTTTTTATGTATGCGCCTACACCATTGTGGTCTCCCTTTCCATGACTAGCCTCTGTAAAATTCCACATATATTGAAGTCTACACAACTTGTGCATCCTTCTCAACCACTAGAACATTTTTGAATTCTTGAATTAATATGCATAATTGTCTGACCAAATACTATGTTGATGATATGGTATGCCCCTATTAGCCAAATCTCTATAAAATAGTTGAAAACAACCATGTACAAACTTTGTAGAATGTGATTGATCAACACTAATGTAAAAATGGCACTCCCTCAAAATTTTCCTGTCATCCTCTATACTTGTAGGTGAATGCATGAATGTTATGTGAACAAATATGGAAACCTGTTGAGAAGTATAATACTCTTCTTGCACCTCATTTTATGGTTGTAGTATGTAGTTCTCTACGAAGTCTACAACCAAAACAATGGTATCCAATGGAAGTGTATCCTTGCACAACTTGAATTGCAAATCTAGCCATCGAGCTCTATGTGTATGCCTTGCATACTCATAAATAATCTTCTCACAAAAAATCTTCATGAACTCATATACTAGAATCTTTTCAATGACTAAATCACATCTTTTACCCTGTTTCCAATCTTTTAGAGCATATCTCACTGTCTTAAATTTTTTGTAATTTACTATTTCATTTCCAATTGCATGTGTACTATCCATATGTTCACAAGTTGATAAAAGATACAAAGAACCACAAAATAAGCATGCACCATCCAAGCATGATGTCTTGTAAAATTGTTGGCCATCCCCTATTTCACATAAAATGTTGGATATGAATTCCCTTGAAGATCTTCGTAGCTCATTCATGTCACAATCTTGCAAAACAAACTTAGAATGCAAAAACACACAATATGCCTAAAAACATCAAAATGGTTAAAAAATTCAATATGTATCCTACAACAAGTTGTGTATTTATGATTTATCTTCACATAAAAAGGTTTACCCATCTCAAAAAATCTTTGACTTATTTGAATTTGAGGATACATACCAATAAATTTTGCAAAAAATTGTGTCTGAGTTGAGTCCAAAAAATGTTTGAGATGTGGGTCATGATTTTGGCTACCAATCCTCCTTCTTACAACATCTCTTTGATTAGGGCAAGAACGTGTGTTATTTTTCAAAAAAAAATTGATCAAAGATTGAAAAGCTTCACTAATTTATTTATCTTTTCATGGTAGTCTACCACTAAATGTCCATAACTCATTTTTTGTTAGACCTTCCAATCTCTCACGCCTTAGCATGGCTCTCCTTAGAGTACCTGTACCAATTTTCAATTTTTTTCTTATCTTTCTCATGATTCAAGCTTTCTTCATTTGGGTACTTACTATTGTTGATGTAAGTACTTGTCTTGTGATATGACTATCATTGGTGTGTGATCAAAACCCACTTTGTCATAAAATCATTAGATTCTTTACAATATTCTTTTTCATTTGAATCGTCCATCATTCTTAGCCCAAGAATCTTAATGATAGGCCTAAATTTTAAATTTCTCATCATTTCAACAAATAATTGGTATTGACCTATAATATTTAATTCTTAAAAGAATAATCTCCACATACGATTTACTTTTCTTTGACAAGTACACTTGCTAATCTTGTCAAACATTGATTTTGAAATTTTAGTATCAATATCAATCAAATATTTTGGTCCTCCAAGACAAATTCTAGAAGGTGTTATAATCTCTTCCATTCCCTCAACATTTTGAACATCAACATAAGGTTGAGTGTTTTGTGTACCTTGAACTAAAGATGATATGCCTTGGCAATAAGATGCAAAACATGGAATATCACCTACTTGATATGTTGATGTTGTGTCTTCAACATGACATGATGGAGTGCATACATCATTAGATATACAAATTAATGTCTCTTAAACATGAGAGGATGATATGACTCCAACATTGGAAGATGGTGTAGCTTCACAATTCAATTGTCTTCTTGAGCATAACAGTCTCATTCATTCTCTTTGTCTTTCCAATTCTTCTTCTTTGTTTCTTTGTATCAGTGGTTCTTGTTCCTTTTTGAAAGTCAATTCTTCATTATTGCTTTGCAATTTTCTTTGTTCACATAATAGTTTCATTTTATCTCTTTTTAATTTTCAAATCTATCTCCCTCTCTTATTTTGTTTGAGTTTTTGGTTTCTTCCTTGGCATGATGATGATTTCTATATGTCAAATTATTCAAACATCTAAATTACTTACAATTTGTAAATTACAAATCATTCAAATACATATAAAAATTACAATTATTTCAATGAATACAAAATATATATTAAACAACTTGCCAAATTTCTAACCATTTCCAAATAACAATTCATTCAAACATAAAAATTTCAATGAATTCACTATATATTAAACATGTCAAATTATAATCAAATTTGTCTCTATATATCAAAAAATAATATTTAAAAAGGACTACACTAACCTTTTCTATAGAAATAATATTTAAAAATCCTTCAAATAGCATATCCAATGATTGAATTTGGTGTTTGCTAGCTTCAAAAAGTCTTCAAATAGTGTTTGCTAACTTCCAACAGCTTGAAACCCATGTTTTCTGTCAGAACAACAGAATGCACAATAGACAAAAAGTAGAATATGGATCGACAGGGACCCAAACTTGCTTTATGACCATTTTTTGGTGATTTCACATAGTGTGTATGCACTATAGCAAGTATGCACCATAAAGTGCATACCCACTATAGTATGTATGCACTATGTGAAAAAAAATCTCTCCCTAGCCCACCATCTCCCATCCCCTACTCTCTCTCATTCTCTCTCTCCTCTCCCATCCCCTACTCTCTCTCTTGCTCTCCCTCTCCTACTCCCTCTCCCATTGCCTACTCTCTCTCACTCTCTCTCCCATCCCCTACTCTTTCTCTCCTCTCCCATCCCCTACTCTCTCTCCTCTTCCATCCCCTACTCTCTCTTGCCTTCCATCTCCTACTCCCTCTCCCACTACCTAGTCTCTCTCTCACTCTCTCTCTCCCATCCCCAACACTCTCTCACTCTCTCTCCTCTCCCATACCCTACTCTCTCTCACTCTCTCTCCTCTCCCATAACCTACTCTCTCTCTCACTCTCCCTCTCCTACTCCCTCTCCCACTGCCTACTCTCTCTCCCATCCCTTACTCTCTCTCTCTCCCCTTTCTCCCATCCCCTACTCTCTCTCTCACTCACATACTCTCATCATCCTCTCTCTCTCTCTTACTCTCCCTCTCCCATTGCCTACTCTCTCTCTCCCATCCCCTACTCTCACTCTCCCCCTCCCATCCTGTTCTCTCTCTCTCTCTACCACCCCCTACTCTCTCTCACATTCTCACACTCTCTCCCATCCCCTACTCTCTCTCTTACACACACTCTCATCTGCTCTCTCTCTCTCTCCCTCTCCCACCACCTACTCTCTCTCTCTCTCCCATTCACTAATCTCTCTCTCTAGCTACTCTATCTCTCCCCTCTCCCATCCCCTACTCTCTCTCTTTCACACACACACACTCTCTCTCTCTCTCCCATCTCATGCTCTCTCTCCCTCTCTATTCTCTCTTTCCCATCCCTTACTCTCACTCTCTCTCTCTCCCATCCCCTAGTCTCTCACGCTCTCTCCCATCCCCTACTCACTCTCTCTCTCCCATCTCATACTCTCTTTACCACCCTTACTCTCTCTCACACTCTCACTTCAATTGGTCCACATATGTTAGTATGAAAAATCTCTAGTGTTTCTTTAGATGTATAAGCTTTACTCGTAAAGCTTGACTTTGAAATTTTACCAAGCTGACATTGCTTGCACACTATATTATCAAGTTTTTTCAATTTAGGAAATCCTCTAACTCTTTTCATGTTACTGATACTAACCAAATTATCAAAATTAACATGACATAATCTCTTGTGCCAAGCCATACATCATCAAGTTTTGCAACAAGAAAAGTAGCACCCTCTATATCTAGGTAGAACAAATTACTTCTAGTTTGATCACCTTTTCCAATAAATTTCCCATTTGTCTCATATATCTTGGTAGTTTTATTTTCAAATTCAACCTTGCATCCCAATTTATTCAATTGTGACACACTTAAAAAGTTATAATTTAATCCTTTAACATAGTAAGCATTGTCACTTGAAATCTTTTCTATGTGTTTGATAGACCCTTTTCCTTTTATCAGACATAGTGCATCATTACCAAATCTTAAACTATTTCCATCATAACATGTTACGGTAATGAACTTACTTTTGTCTCTAGTCATGTGATGTGAACATTCACTATTAATGGTCCATCTATCATTCTTGTTTACACAAGTCACAAGTGTAGCTGCCTCATCTTCATCAGATTCATCCTTCATTGCAACATATACCACTTCATCATCATGTTCATCAGTGATGTAGCATGACTTCTTGCTTTTGTCTTTGTAATCTTTGTTATCATATTCTCTTCTATTTTTGTACTTGTTTCCTTCTCTATAGCTCTTCTTCTATGAATATGTTGTAGCAATATAACCAACTTCATTGCACATGAAACAAATGATGGGTAACTTACCTTTGAACGTGCCTTTACCTCTATGAAATCTCCTTTCCAATAGTGCTTCCAATTGTTCAATGTCTTCCTCATTTGTATTACTATCACTAGATGCATATTTTATCTTTCTTTTCTTATTCTTTTTCTTTGCCTCCTCAAAATCCTTCAATAACAACTTAGCTTTGAAAGTAGATTCAAGACTCTCTAGTTTGTAATTGTCAAAGTTAGATAGCTCAAAAATAGTTAGTCTACCTACTAGACCTTCAAAAGTTAGATAATTTCCTAGAATACATCTCAACTCTTGGATTGCAGAAACTCTAATAGCATAGACAAGCAGTAATATTCTCAAGACTTTACTTAGCATAGTATCATCATCTATATGACCAATAGCTCCTCTTATTGCACTAATGACTTCTTTTATCCTAGCAACATATTGACCAATATTTTCACCTTCTTCCATTCTCATATCATCAAACCTACCTTTGAGGCTCTTGGATTTAGCTCTTTAAAAAAATTTGTCTCCTCCATAGATGGTGGTCAAGGCCTCCCACATCTTCTTTGCATTGTTATAGCCTTTGATATCATCCAATTTGGCATAGCTTAGAGTAGAGGCAATCTCCAACATTGCATGATTGTGCTCCTTTTTCTTCTTCATATCTTCAGCAGTTACAACTCCAATTGGATCTACATGTTCCACTATAATGGTAGATTGTGCATGATCTCCAAGTCCTCTAAGGTGTATCTTCATGAAACTTTTCTATGTAGGAAAGTTCTCTATTGAGCTTGGGTACTTCTCTTTTAGACATCTTGATCTTTGTGCTTCTACTACCTTAAAACTAGTCATCTTAAGAAAATGGCTTTGATACCAATTGTTGGAATTACTTTTAGAATAGCTAGGGGGAGTAAATTAGTTATTCAAGGCACATATGTAAAAAATAAAACTTTTTCCCAATTTAGTGGACCCATAAAACATTCATACCCATGCATGCATTCATTGTGTATTTACTAAAACTTGTATGTTACTATCAAATCAACTTGCAAAAATATAAAGCATGAAATATAACACATTCATTGGCACACTTGACACAATGATTTATGTGGAAACTCAATTTGGAAAAAACCACTAGTAACATGCTACTCCTTTTCACTCTTCTGAAGTGATGCCCTATGAAAGGCCAACCCTATTAAAGGTTACAATACCCATTGTCAAATGTGAACTAGTTAAGGGATTTCAATCACCCTATTAAAAGTGAGCCTTGTTAGAGGACTTTAGGCCATTCACTTAGAATTCCACCCTGTTAAAGGATTTTCCAATGTCTATTAGGTCAACCTTAATCCAAAGGATTTACCCTAGATTGATACAATTGGTAGAGAGTAACAATAGAGCTTTGATCTAATACAACTTACAATTTCACTTGCAGATTATAGGTACTCTATTTAGTCCTCAATTATTCTTGGCTTTCATACTTTACAGCTCTAATAACATGTTCACCCTTCAAGCATTCATCTCCTTAAGCCTTCTTGCTTAGTATGCCATAGCAGACTCTTCTCCTAGGTTGCTTAATGAAGCAAAACTCTTAATTTCTTCTCCTCCTTAGGTTCTCATACCAAACTCTCTAACCTCTTTTCTTCATGACTAGACATTCCTATATAAAGGAAATTAGAATATTTTTCCCACTCATTATCCATAAAATTAGGGTTTTGGATGGATTAGGTAGGATACAATGTATCTACCCCATATCTTGTCTATTCTATAAACTTCTCCTAGAATCCATTTGAATTTGTGTAAAAATGGTTTATATCAAATTCTATGCCACCAGTTCATAAATCTTATCTTCTTCTTGGTTCACAAGTTCCAAGAAAAAACTTGTTAGCTAAGATTTGAAAAATCTTTGATCTTTATCATAATGTAGCAGCTCAACATTATCAACCTTTTGATGCTTTACACATATTGTGTCACTCGACATCATCTAAATTTTACTGGTGCTTAACATCAACTAAAATTTACTCAGCATCAATTGTCTTGCTTGACATCCACTAGAATTTTGTTTCATTCAGCTCTAGCTAACTTTTTGCTTGGCTTGCACTAACTTTGTTGGGCACCTACTATCCACTCGGTCAAGCTTGGCAGACAAACTTTGTTAAACTTATTCTTCTAATCTTTCTAAGTGTAGCCAACCATTTTATAACCTTAAGTAGATCATAAATAAATCATGTCATCACTATTTTAATTGATCCTTGTACTTCATTACATAGTCATAACTCAACCTTTCCTCTAGGTGCTTTTGTTACATCTTGTTGATCAAATCCTCCTCATCAATCAATTAAGTGATAGTACTTGAATCTTAGAAGCAATTACCTTACTAGCAAATAGTAGGTTTGACATTAGTGACAAAACAATGATTGAAACACATAATCTTCTTCAAAAATATCCTTCTTAAAAATCTCTTTTCCAATTATCTTTTCAATCATATTTCAACACTGTTAACTGAGTGACTCAGTTAATGAAGGCATTTAGTGATGATTGGGGCACTTGGTATATACTATAAGCTCAATTTATATAGGGAGATTAAAAGTAGTATTTCCTAAGTTTCTCAGCCAATGAAGGGACTTAGTCTATAAAGGAGGAACTCAACATATATTGTGGCTAGGTTTGCACTAGGAGTTAGTAGTGTTTCCCAAGTTGGCTCAGTCAGTGATGGAGCTTGGTTACACTTGGTGGAATGCTAATGCTTGATGGTGGTTTTTAACACTTGGTCTGATCTTAGTCTCTATGGTGCTCTAGTTTTTTATGAGCCAACTTTTGGCATTTAATATAGGTTGTGGGGAGTTAATGAGTATTGTAGCCAACTTATGGCTTACACGATATTTAATGTAAGGCTTTATTTTAATGGGATAGGACAACTTGTGGCATAGTTGATTATAAGTAGGGGTGTCTTGTGGAGTCTTAAGGCATATTAGAAGATATTCATCTATCTTGGAGAAGAGGATGAAGTGGAGGAGAAAATTCTAAGAAGGCTAGTAGCTGAGGCTTGGGAAACAAGGAGATTGCTTGGTGGGCTTGCAAGCACAAGTTGATATTTTCCTTGGAGGTTTCTACTAGAGTGTGGATTTGGAATAGTTAGGATTAGGATTTGAAAGATGAATTCAAGATTGTGGACAGGAAAGGGTTAAAAATCACCTTAGAATTTATGAGAAACTTAAAATTTAAATGGATTAAAGTAGTGTTGAGCTAAATTCATGACATGTATTAATGGCTAGAGAATGGACCAGTGAAAATTATGAAGAAGATTATACATGTAGTTACAGGTTATCCCACATTTGATAAGAAGAAGACCATGTGATGCCAGAGCAATGAACCTGTTGAGGCAAACACCAAGGTCAAGTGAAATTAATGTGGTATGTAAATTTAAAGCATCATAAATCCATTGATAAAATTTTCTATATGTGTTATTATACAAAAATTTTACCAGTCAAGATGACTAAACAATGTGCAGTGTATGGAAATAGACCAATCTTGGAAGATTGTGATGAAATATCATGAGTATGATGTTGCCGAGATCCACTAGTTGCAATTAGTAGAGAATCTTCTAGTAGTTAGGAAAGTGAAGAATTCTATGTGTAAATTTGGATCATTGATAACGTGCATCTTATTTTATGTTCAAAACTATTTTCCAACTATTGGAAATGTTGTTTGGGAACAAGGGAAACCTATCAGTAAATATATAAGTGAATATATTGCAAATTTGGGAGACAATTTTGAGAATGTAATAGATGTATATTTTGATGAGTTCAAATAGAAAATGAGGAGAAGGACAAGGATTCCTAAATCTTTGATAAGAAATACTATAATATGTGTGTTTTCTAGTTGACACTAACAACACATATGTTGAGGTAGTTAAGCCAAGGGTAGCTTTGCTTAAACCATTTGGTTATGAAATTGATATTGATGATGTAAGTGCAACAATAAATACATTTATTGACAAGGAATTGGATGCTGAGGCTGAGCTCTTTGGAAAATATGAGGGAGAAAAGGTAAGAGTAACAATAGATATTAAGATTACTTCATCTAACAAGAAAAAGAAGAAGATGCTTAAATACCTAAAAGAGAAACTAGGAAAATAAGTTGAAGGTGAAGGTCATTTAATAATTACACAAGGTATTGGAGAAGATAAAGAAAGTGATGATGATGATATATAGGAAGAGGAAGAAGGTACAAAGAAGAAGGGTAAATCCCTAACACTTG
The DNA here is from genome assembly GCA_028749045.1 of Cupressus sempervirens. Taxonomy (NCBI): domain Eukaryota; kingdom Viridiplantae; phylum Streptophyta; class Pinopsida; order Cupressales; family Cupressaceae; genus Cupressus; species Cupressus sempervirens. The sequence continues at coordinate 440,428,118 of CM053793.1, read as the reverse complement.
TCTCACCACAAGCAAATAAAGCTAAGAAATCCACAATCATAGAGCCTAAGGTGAAGAAATCAATAAAGAAAGCTATACCTAAACCCCTCTCTCCTCCCATTCCAATTAGATTGAGAACCAAGGAAGCTATAACAATAAGTGTAAAGCCAACATTGAGAAAGGGTGTGACAATAACAAATAAATCTAGTGAAGGGTCTAGTGGCACAAGTGGAGCAAAGAGAAAATTGTTAGCCATCAAAGGTTAACCAAGGAGAAGAAAATTGCTTACACAAAATGACGACGATGAGGAAGATGCATATAATATAGAAGCTAGCTAACCTAGACACTTCCAAGTAGCTATACATACAAAGCCAAAATCAATTGATGAGGTATGTGACAATATTAGGAACTCTGTAGTGTTATCTAGCTTTAAATTCATTAAGTGTGGAACACTTAGTGCAAAAGATAAAACTAAGCTAGAACAAGCCATGTTAGACATGATAGAAAAGTCTAATATGATAGCTATAGAGATAGGTAATAATATTCCTAATGATTTGTACCATAGAATTGATGCCAAGTGGCAACATACAATAAAGACTGAAAGGCATATTAGAGGAGTATTAGAAAATATAACACTTGAGTTAGAAAATAAGAAAATAGATTTGTTCCTAAATATAGAAAATTTATGGTCTTGCAACATAAAATTGAGGATGTTTTAAAATAGAGTGAATTTTTATGGAAGAGTATTTTTGAACTGACAATTGGAAATTTGGCTAACAAGGATGATAAAGGTAAGGTGGTGGAGATGCAGATCTAGATAATGAGCAAGACATATATAATGATCTTGACACACTTGAACAATCTATCCAAAAAAAGGTCAAGGAGAGTGAAAAATATATTGTAACAATACATAATGTACATACTGTTGAAGAAGATAGAGGTGTGACGATCTTACAAGAACATGGTAATGTATCCCCTATTCATTCAACCACACCTAACACTCTAGTTTTATAGAAAATAAAGACTATCCTAAGATAGGAGAGCCACCAGTTCAAGTTGTTGATTTTAATGCACAAAGCCATTAGATTCAATAATAACTTCAACACTCCTCACATATCAAAACATTAGTGTGACCTCACTAAGAACACATTACACTTAGCGATAACATTAATCTTTCACCTAGTAACTTGAATAACTTTCCGTATGTGTAACATTATGAGGAGAAAGCTTAGCTATGCCATCTCCAAAATTTCTTGTTCACATCTTTAACTTCATTTTCTTAGAATAAAAACTCCACTAAGAGATATAATAGGTTTACTAGAACATGCTTCTATAAACTTCATCTTAGGAAAGTCTTTACCAAAGCTTGCTTAACTTCTTCCAGAATTAATATCTTATGCTTCTAAGGTTAGCTACTTATACTAGACACTTAGTATTATCTCCCTTTAACCTTGCTTAATGAAAATTCTCAACTGTCTATCTATACCAAGTTGGTCTTTCCGTTGTTGTTTTGTCAGATACCACAAAAAAATGCTATGTTGACATCAATGAAAACATAGTCATGAATGTAACATATCATCATGATAATGATCTAATTATGTTTCTACAATACTCCACCATAGAAGTATCATCAACATTCATGCTTCCAATAGGATCTCTCTCATTGAACCTTGAGGAACACATAATTCATTCCCCTTAAACAACAACCCAATTTGAAAAGTATTTTTAGAGATCTGACAATGAAAATGATTTTGAAAATCACCACATACCTTATATGCTTCAAAGAAATATTCATCATCATTGTAGAGATCCTTGAAACTTTCTATGCCAATGCTATGTAATTGAACCTCTTCTACTATCAACATTCTTCTACTTAGTTCATCTACCACCTTTTTTAGTTGTCATTTCTTGTGCTTAATAGTGAATCTTGCAAGTATCAATCCACTTTAGGTGCCTATTTCTTAAATTCTCTTGAGTATAAATGTAACTAAGTTCTTGGTTATTAGTAAATACTAAAAATTCCTTAGGTATGAGGTAATGGCCCCACTTCCTTAATGACTGCACTAGAGCATATAAATCCAAGTCATAAAAAGAGTACTTCTTCTTGGCCTCATTGAGATTCTCACTAAAGAAAGCTATGGGTCTACCTTCTTGACTTAATACTCCCCTTACTAAAAATCCACTTGCATCACACTCCAATGTGAACATTTATCAAAACTAGGTAACAATAGGATAGGTTGGGTAGCCACTTTTTGTTTCAACATTTCAAAGGATCTTCCTACCTCAAGAGTCCATTTGAACTTGGTCTTCAATTCATCTTTTATGGTATCTAACAATGGTACACAAATACCAGTAAAGCTCCTAATAAACTTTCTATAAATCTGAGCAACCCATGGAAACTGCTTACCTTTGTCCCTGTGGTTGGTGTTAGCCAATTCAAGATAGCCCCCACCTTAAGGAATTCACACTTTTCCAAGTTAATAGCAACTTCTCCTCTTGTAATATTTTGAGCACAATCTCTAAGTGTTCCATATGTTCCTCTTTAGATTTGCTAAAGATGAGTATGTTATCTAGGTACACAACCAAAAACCTTCCAATGTAGTCCTTAAGCATTTCAATCATTTACCTCATGGAGGTACTAGGGGCATTTGTAATCCAAAATGGCATAACTCTCCAATCATAATACCCTTTAGTGGTATTCAATGTTATTTCCATTCATCTCCTTCTTGGATCCTAATCTGATGGTAGCCATTTTTAAAAACTCCAACTTAGTGAAATAACTAGATCCTCCTATACAATTCATCAAATCCTTAGTCCTAGGTATAGGAAACCTATATCCAATTTTGATCCTACTAATAACCCTAGAATCGGTACAAAGTCTCCACTTACTACCTTTCTTGGATGCTAATACCACTAGTACTACACAAGGACTAATGCTTTTCTTTATCAATCCCTAGTCTAGTAACTCTTGCACTTGTCTAGCCACTTCTTGGTTATGCTCTAGAGTGATCTTATAGGATTTTTTATGAGGTAATGAGGCTTCTAAGATAAATTCAATTTGATGACTAATAGCCCTTTAGGAGGTAATGTTGTAGGTGTCCCATCATTGATTATGTCTTTGAACATACTAAGAAAATTTTGCACCTCCTTTAGTATAGGTGTTGGCATGGTCTTCCCTTCTTCCTTAGGTTGTACCATGATATCATATCCTTTACCTCCTTGTTGTAGGATATTTACAAACTCCTTACCATTGCTCAATAAAATATTGGGGGTCTTTGATTATGGTTCTTTATCCTCCATTAGGGACTACATTTTGAATGACATACCATCCTTCTTAAAAGAAATGCCATTCTCCTTCCCATCATAGATGACACCTTTGTCATACTGTCATGGTCTACCCAATAGAAGATGGCATGCATCCGTACACAAGACATCCCAATTCAACTTATCCTTGTATCTACCAATAGAGAACTCCACTCATGCCTATTCATTTACTAAGACAATTTGACCCTTATTCAACTATGTCACCTTGTATGGATTGGGATGGGGTATCTTCTCAAGTTTGAGCTTCTTCACTACCTCTTCAAATATGATGTTATTTGTGGACCGTGAGTCCATAATAACCTTGCAAAATTTGCCAAGTATTTTGTGCCTTATTTTGAATATGACTCTCCTTTACTTTGGTTTCTCCTTCATAGGTTGTCTAACCAAAAACCTCCTAAACATTAGGTTCTCCCCCATTTCTAACTCAATGTGACTGACCTCATGGTGCAAGAAGAATGAAATAAATAACTAGGGCCAAAGGCACACCTAACTATCCAATCCACCCTGAAAGAGTCAATATAGTGGAAACACAACAAAAAAAGAACAAAACCAAGGAGAGAACTAACCAAATTCTTATTTATCCATTAGATAATCCACATACATGCCCAGTTGTAAGGCCTTCTATTTTATGGTCATGTAACAATTTAATTTTAATCCTTAATTATCATGCTTCACATTCTTCTCCTTACTATTCTAAGTTTTGCCCCCCCCCCCAACAAAAACTCATCCTAGACCTCCTTAAATACTTGCCAAAATGACTTTAAAAAGATTCTAGAACATAGAAAGGCCACAAGTTATCCTAATTCAAATACCAACTAATTAAACCTTACATTAAATGCATAATGAAGCCACAAGTCAACTCACATTAGATATTAACTACCTATACCAAATTAAATACAAGCAAGGTCAACCCAAATTGGAACTAGACATAGACTACTCAGAAAATGAAGACTTCACAAAATACTAGCATTCAACATCTACATGAACTTGGCATCCAAAGGAATCACTTGGAAACTATTGCAAACTTGGCATCCTCCAATGCTCGACAACCAGAGAGAACTTGGCAACCACATGAATTTATTGGAAACCAAAGGATTACTCAATAACTAAAGGACCACTTGGTAACCAAAGGATCACTTGGTAGAAACTAAGAACTTAGCATCAACTTAATGCTTGGTAATAACTAGAACTTGGCAACAACTGGCAGAATGAACCAAAAGTGCAAGATTACAAGGAAACCTAGGGTGCTCCTACATCAGACACCTAGGGTTAGAAGAAATGATTCTCCTAAATCATGCAAGTGTCACAACCTAAGATAAATTGAACTTAGATTGGGAAATCCATGTACCATCTTCAATTGGTCTATTCTTCCACTTCACCAAATATTCATAGTAATCTTTTCCTCTTGTGATTTTAAAAACTCTTTGATCCAATATCTGTTCAACTTCTTCAATCTATTTTTTAAGATAATCTTTTGATACAAAAAATTCATCATTTGACTTATGATACTTAAGTAATGACTTATGATACTTATATAAATCATCAACGTTGAATATAGGAGATATATCCATGTCATCAGGTAACTCAACTTTGTAAGCATTACCACTGTCAAACTTCTTCAAGAGTTTGCAAGGTTCAAACTTCTTCATCGTTAGCTTACTATATGTTCCAAAAGGAAATCTTCCTTTCTTCAAATGAACCATCACCTCATCACCAACTTGAAAATCATGATGTCTTATAAACTTATCAAAATTCTCCATATAATTATGATTACTTTGTTCTAACCTCAACTTCACTTATGCAAAGATCCCATAAAATTAGCAAATTCTTCTCCTGTAACACTTCTCTTCTCTTTACTAGCAATTTCTCTCAAATATAATACTCCTTTAGGCTGCATTCCTATAAAAATCTCAAAAGGTGTTTTCCTTCTACTCCTATTCATAGAATTATTATATGTAAACTTAGCTTGTGCTAATACCATCTCTCAATTACTTGGCTTATTCCCAACTAAGCATCTCAAAAAATTACCCAAGCTTCTATTTACAACCTCTGTCTATCCATCTATTTATGGATGGAATGTAAAACTAAACTTCAACTCAATATCCATCTTCTTCCACAAAGTCTTCCAAAAATAACTAACAAACTTACTGTCTTTGTCAGAAATCATACTTCTTGTAATCCTTGCAATCTCACAATCTCTTTGAAGAAAAGTTTAGCAATATGCTCAACATCTGATGTCTTCTTACAAGGTATAAAATGAGCCATCTTAGAAAATCTATCCACCACAACAAATATAGAATCACACCCCTTCACTTAGGTAATCCAAGAACAAAATCCATACTAATATCACTCCAAGGTTTCTGAAGAACAACAATAGGTGTATACAAACTAGTATTTTGACTTACTCCTTTTGCAACTTGACAAACTGTACAAATTTTCACAAATTTATAAACATCCTTATACATTTGTGGCCAATAGTACTTCTCTTTCAGAAAACTCAATGTTTTATCAATCCCAAAATGTCTAGCCAATCCAACACTATGATTTTCCTTAATCAAATTCAACCTCATAAAACTTCTATGAATATACAATTGAATACCTTTGAACAACATACCTTGTTGAATGAAATACTCATCATACTTATTTATGTGATCTATTAAATTTGGTGCTCTACACTCTCTCCATGCCTCAGAAAAATTAGGGTAAGTATCATACAACTTTTTCATTTCATCAAAACCAAGAACTTCAACCTTCATTTTAGTCAACAAAGAACATCTTCTATTCAATGCATCAACAACTTTGTTAGTAACTCCAATCTTATGCATAATCACAAATATAAAACTCTACGAGTATTCAACCCACTTTATATGTCTCTGATTCAATTTATGTTGACTTCCCAAGTACTATAAAGCTTTATGATCAATATACAACACAAAATCCTTAGGAATCAAATAATGTCTCCACTTCTTCAAGTCTTGAACAATAGCATAAAATTCTTGATCATACACATAATATTTTCTTTTAGCATCATTCAACTTCTCACTAAAGAAAGTAATAGATTTACCTTCTTGACTTAATACAACTCCTATTGCATTACAACTTGCATCACATTCAACTTGAAATACCTTGTTGAAATTAGGCAAAGCCAATATTGGTAATTCAAAAACCTTTCGTTTCAAAGCCTCAAAAAATTTATTAGCTCCATGTGTCCACTTGAATTCCTTTTTATCTCCCCTCATTATTTTAGTCATAGTATTACAAATAGAACTAAAATTTCTTATGAACTTCCTTTAAAAACTAGCCAAACCATAAAATGATCTTACCTCACCCACATTCTTAAGTGTAGGCCACTCCAAAATTGTTTTGACCTTCTCAAGATCCATCTTCAAACCATTAGCTGAAATCACAAATCCCAAATACACAATCTCCTCTTGCATAAAAGAACACTTTTTCAAATTAATTAGCAACTTCTCCTCTTTCAATCTCTACAATACTTGTCTAATATGCTCAATATGTTATTCCTTAGTCTTACTAAATATCATAATATCATCCAAATACACAATCACAAAATTACCCAAGAATCTTTTCAAAACTTCATTCATCAATCTCATGAAAGTACTAGGTGGATTGGTCAAACCAAAAGGCATAACCAAACATTCATACAAACCATCTTTTGTCTTGAAAGAAGTCTTCCATTCATCACCTTCTCTGATTTTGATCTAATGATAACCACTCTTCAAATAAATCTTGGTAAATTACTTTATTCAACTCAAGAAATCCATTATGTCATCCATCCTCGGCATGGGAAACCTATATTTCATTGTGATCTTGTTAATAGCTCTCGAATTAGTACACATTCTTCATTCTCCATTCTTCTTAGATGCCAATACAATAGGTACAATACATGGACTCAAGCTTTCTCTGATCAATCCTTTCTTCAAAAATTCATGCACTTGTTTGTTAAGTTCTTCATCCTCTGTAGGTGTCAACCTATATGTTTCTTTGTTTGGAAAACTAGTTCCAGTAACTAGATCCATACAGTGACTTATACTTCTTATTGGAGGTAAACCATCAGGTATATTCTTTGCAAAAATCTCTTTATACTCATTTAGAAACTTAGCAATTTCTTCTACTATTTAGCTACCACTATTTTCTATCACTTGGTCATTACCAACTCCTACTGCTTAGTCATTACTACCAACATTCGATCCTCTAGGAACTATAAAAAAAAAAAACTTGATTCTTCTTTACTTCCTTTTCAAATTGCTTTCCATTAACCATGCAAAATTTTATTGTTGTACAACTAACCTCATTTGATCTTCAATCAAAGGCAACAATATTTGCTTCTTCCCATTTACCCAAAGAGTATATTGATTAAATCTTTCATCATGTATGACATATCTATCATATTGCCAAGGTCTACCCAACAAAATATGACGACAATCCATAAGCATACTATCACACAAAACTTCATCAAAGCAATGTCAAATCTTGAACTTCACAAGGCATTGCTCACTTGCCAATATTTTATGCTCATCTTTGATCCATAAAATGTGATAGGGTTTAGGATGCTTCAACCTCTACAATTGCAACTTTGTTACTAACTCTTTTGATGCCAAATTTATAGAACTTTCACTATCAATGATTACCTTGCAACATTTTCTAGCCATCTCACATCTTGTCCTTAAAAGACTCCCTCTAAGGATAGGTTCTTCATCACTTCCCTCATTATATAAGGTTCTTCTCACCATCAAATTTTCTCCAGTCTTAGGTCCACTTGGCGAATCCTCATTGTTTCCTTGAATCACAATATTTTTGTTACCTTTCCCACTTTCAAAGGATCAAAATTCAAAATATCTATGCCCCTCTTTACCACATTTGAAACAATTACCATGAAAACCACCTCTAGAATAAGAATTACCTCTTCCTTGGTAAGAACCAATACCTCCTCAATAAGAACTACCACCTTTCCACTTAGTCTTGTCTTTATCATTACTTTTCCATTTATATATGCCCTTATATTCTTGTACAAAATTGTTAGATCTACCACCTTCTCCATAAGATCTACCTTTACCTCTCTAGAATCTACCACCTTTGCCTCTTTGTCTTTTTTGATGCTTCTTTGTCAAAATATCCTTAGCCTTCAAGGCATATTGGTATGCTTCCTCCACACTTTCCAATTTCACAAAACTTATTTCATCTTGAATTCTAGATCTTAGCCCATTTATGTACCTTGTAATTTTTCAACATCATCATCCACATGTCCAGATCTAATTTCCAATCTATAGAATTCCTTAGTATACTCCTTCAAGCTCATGTCTCTTTGCCTGAAATTTTGCATCTTTCTTAGTAAGCTAACTTGGTAATCAATAGGGAGGAATTTGTTCTTTACCTTGCTCACCCCTTTCACCCAAGTTCTAATATTTTCTTTTCCTCTCCTCTGTCTATTAGTTTGCAAATGCTCCCACCATAGTGAGACATAAACTTTTAGCTTGGTAACCACAATCTTCACCTTCCTATTATCAAGAGTGTTTTCATACTCAAAGAACTTCTCCATTTCATAGATTCAATCCAACACAACATTGGTGTCCAATTTTTAATCATAAGGAACAACTTCTATAATAGGCTTTGAATTTTCACTAGACAACACTCTCAACAACCTTGCTTCATCTTAATCTTCTTTAAGTTCTAGATTAGGGTTTGGTGCTATTGCTTCATCATTACTTACATCATCCAAATGTGCTCCTCTCCTTTGGGCTATCTCCACAACATCTAATCTAGTTGAAATTTGTCTCAATGTATCCAATATTATATTATCAACATTTCCTCTACCTCGAACCATCTTTACAAATTAGGTTCTTATAGGATTATAACCCTCTACAAGTTATAGGTCAAATGCATAGATTGGTAACCCTGTGACCAAATTCACTTAGGGTTCTACATGATCTAATCACCACAAGGATGAACCTCTTGCTTTGATACCACTTGGTGTAGGAATAATGAAATAAATAACTAGGGCCAAAGGCACACCTAGCTATCCAATCCACTCTACAAGAGTCAACATAGAAGAACTACAATAACAAAAGAATGACACCAAGGAGAGAAGGAACACAATGCTTATAGATTCATTAAATAATCCACATACATGCCCAACTGTAAGGCCTTCTGGGTTACAACCATGTAACAATTTAATGATAATACTCAATGATCCCACTTTGCATTCTACTCCTTACTATTATAAGTTCTTTACCCCCACCAAAAATTATTCTAAAGCTCCTTAAATAATTGTCAAAATGGCTTGCAAAAGATTCTAGAACATAGAAATGACGCAAGTTAGTCTGATGCAAATACCAACTAATAAACCATTACATTAAATACATAATCAAGCTACAAGTTAGCTGACATAAGATAATAACAACCTATTAAAAATTAAATACAAACAAGGTCAACTCAAACTCAAACTAGACACAAACTTCTCAAAAAATGAAGACTTCACAAAATACTAGCACTCAGTATCCATATAAACTCGACATCCAAAGGAATCATTCAAAAGCTACTACAAGCTTGACATCCTCCAATGCTTGGAAATAATTAAGAACTCAACAACCACAAAGATTACTCAGCAACCAAAGGACCACCTAGAAAAAAAAGGATCTCTCAACAAAAACTGAGAACTTGGCATCAACTAAATGCTCAGCAATAATTGGAACTTGGCAGCAACTAGCAAAATGAACCAAAAGTGTAATATTATAAGGAAATCTAGGATGCTCCTACATCACCTTGGGTGACTTGACACTTACTGTATCCTTTTGAACATATCCAATCCTTTTCCCATTGTTAGAAGAGGATACCTTCTTAGGACACCTATAAGAAGGATGACCCATTTGTCCACAACTATAGCACTTCATACTAGAAAATTAAGAGTTAATCTTGGCTAAACTCCTTCCTCTATTAGAACCTCCTTGAGACTCTCTACCTCTTCCATGGCCTCCTCTTGGAGTGGGTTGACTCCCATGCTCTGTAGCTTTGGACTCCCCTTGGTTCCTTGATTCAATCCCTTTGTCTTGGTAACCACCTCTATGACCTCTCTAATCTCTTCCTCCACCTCTACCTTTGGAGGACCGATCATGCTTTCTTTTATTCTTTTCTTCAATATGCATAGCTAGTTGATAGCACTGGTTCACTATTTTAGGACTTAAAAGAGACCCCTTCTTTAATGTTCCACTTTAGGCCACTAAGGTATCTAGCCACCTTAAGGTTTTCATCCTTTTCCACAATTTACCTCATGCAAAGCTTTTGGAACTCCTTAATGTAGGAACTTACATCAAAATCCCTTTGTTTCAAATTTTGCCTCTTTTGATGTAACTATTAAATTATTTTTTTTAGCATATATTCTCCTCTCACCTTAGAAACCATCCCTTTCCATGACAAGTTTGGTTTCTTACCTTCTTTTTCCCTCTCTACTTGAATGAATTTCCACCATATCAAAGTGTAGCTTCTCAATCTTGATTTTTCCATGATGATTTTATGTGCCTTTATTATGACATCACATTCAAAATGGTTTTCCATCCCTTCTATCTAGTCCATGACTAGATCTACCTCCATCTTTCCACTAAACAATGAAATACCTTCAAGCACCTTCCCACTAATAGCCTTAAATTGCTTCAAGAAATTCTCTTCTATGAGAATACGGTCTGGTGTAGGAACTTCATCCTCTATAACAACTTACGATTGTTTCCCATCAACTTTCTCCTTCACTTCATCAATCTTTTCTTCTGCCCTATCTAACTTATCCTCTATTTGGGCTAATCTATCTCTGAGAAATTTGTTTTTTTCTTCTTTCTCATTCATCTTCTTGGCCAATTCTACATTGGTCACTGTTGTACTTTCTCCTACTAATTCCTTGTTTTGAAACATCTATCCACAAGCACAATCTTTTTAGGCTTCAATACCACTCTGATAGGGAGGTTGGATGAATCACTCACTGATACATGCTCTTGGTCTTCTTACAAGAATTTTTGGTTGTCTCTTCTAGACCACTTTTCAAATATAGGACCTTAACTATCTAAGGATCCCCTATTCTCTTTATGTAATCCAACTACCAAGAAAGATTACTCTATCAAGTAAAAACTTGATGCATTCACCCTAGCCCTTAAAGAAGCATAAAGGCTCTCAACCTCCAAATATTGAACTAGAAATTGTAGAGGTATCAAAGTGTTGTAAAAAAATTAAACTAAACCAAATAGGTGGATTGAAAGTCCTATCAGTTTCATCTTCCCATCCAATTTCCTCATTTCTTCACAGATAGGCCTAAAAGGCTAGTAGCCCCAATTAGGTCTCCATAGCAAGAAAAATAGGGTTTTTCTCCTATACCTTCCAAAAGAACCCATCAATATTTTATATGTTACTTGGTTCATTTTTCATCCCCTTAATTATTTTTGGGATCTTAGGTTCATACCCTTCTATCCATTTCCCTAACCCAAATTAGGTGAAAAATAGGCTTTTTAGGCTTCACGGGTTGATCCAACAATCAATGTTGTTTTAGGATTTTTCTAGGATTGGTATGGACCTCTCCACTTCATGTGAAAATGGTAAGATTTCATTATTCCATGTATAAAAGGAATTTGGCCTCTAGCTTTCCTCCTCTATAAGTAATGTTGATTTCTATATGGTCTTCCCTAGCCGAACTCACCACATGCTCGCCTAGGGAAGACCTTAAAAATGATTTCTCTATATTTGAGGGCCCTATATTATATACATGTTATTTAAATTGAATTTATTCACTATCCCCAAGAGTCCATATAGATTGAATAGTGGGTAAGTGAGCTAGAGCTCCATCTTCAACAATTGCCTAGACAAAACCATTCATAGTGTACAAATAAACTAATTTTACGAAAGGTAAGAAAAATGACAAAAAAATATATCTACCAATACAAAGAATCAAGAAAAAAATTCATACAAGGGATGCACAAGTGATAGTATGAATCTTGAACTTCTAAGTACCTTCTATCATAAAAAAATGATTTGCTTACAAAATATCTTCAAATGTTGATTGCAAAAACTCTCATTCTGTACAATGAGCATCCAACCCTTTCTCATAGGTATTGTCACACCTTATATATGGTGGTTGGGTGGTTATTTACCCCTTATGACTTCTCTCCAAATATTTTCAAGTTTCTTGCCAAAAGTTTCTCAGGGCAACTTTTAAAAGTTGCAAAGTTGCACAATGCAACTTTTTCATCTTTTAGTAACTTTTTTCCCAATTTGGTCAAATGAACCTCTTATCTTCCCAAACTTAACCACAAACCTTAACTAAGGAAAGAAACTCACCCTAACTCTTCCTATACCCTATTGACCTCATGATGATTTCATCATCATACCTTGGACCAATAAGAGGGCTTTACAACTTGCTAGTCCTTAATTGCACCTAATGAAAGGCTCTAAGAACCTATGAACAAAATCTCCATTGTACTCTTACTATGGTCAACATTAAATTATATCAAACACATCCAAAATTCCATAAGGCTTACTCCCACACAATAAAAACATGATAACTTAGATTGCCTAGGGAATCCCTCGGTGCTTTTGCACCAATGTTAAATCTACATTTTTGAATGGAATACTTGAAGGAAAAGTCTACATTGAAGAGCAAGAAGGATTTGTTGAAAGTGGAAAGGAAATGGTATGCAAGTTGAACAAAATACTATATGGATTGAAGCAAGCCCCAAAAAAATGGTATGAAAGGTTACACTCTTATCTAGTTAAGATAGAATTTGCTAGATCAAGTGAAAATAGTAATTTGTATTTGAAGAATAAAGAACAAGAAAATTTGTTAATTGATGAAATTTTTGTTGATGACATAATATTTGGAGGAAATGATATGTTGAGTAAGTCATTTTCCTAATCAAATGAGTACTAAATTTGAAATGTATATGTTTAGAGAGATGAGATTTTTCATTGGTTTACAAGTTTTTCAAACACTAAAAGGTGGTTATGTTACTCAATCCAAGTATGTGAAGGAAATATTGAAAAAATTTGGGATGCATGAGTCTAAACTAGTCGGTATACCTATGGTGACTGGAGTAAACTTTTCAAAGGAAGAAACTACTAGTGAGGTTGATCAAACACAATATAGATCTATGATAAGAAAGTTATAGTATGTTGTATATTGTAGATCAAATATTCCCTAGTTGTTGGAATCATTGTAAGGTTTTTATATAATCCAAGGGAAATACATTTGACTACTATGAAAAGGATATTCACATATCTCAAAGGAATTGAACATTATGGCCTATGGTATAAACAATAAGATGAATTTAATATTAAAGTCTACATAGATACTGATTGGGATGGAAATATTGATGACAATTAAAAAATGAGTGGAGGAGCATTCTTTTTAGGAGAAAAGGTGATCACATGGATAACTAAGAAATAAAGTTTCATTTTACAATCTATTGCTGAAGTTGAATATGTTGTAATGCCCACACTTGTACCATATTATAAACCATAAGGAATGAATATGTTTAGGAGTTAATTAGGTCATGATTGACATTTTTGTTATTAACAATGATTTATGAGATCCTATTAGAGACTAATGTAGATTTTGATTATTATACTATTGATACCATATCCAATAACATTAGGTTGATAAGATAAGACCCCATGAAACCAAACTCAATATGTTCAAGCTGAGAACCTAGTTATGAGATTCAAGGTGTGATCTACAAGGCAATTATGAAAGATAAATTAACATTCACTCTAGTGAGAAAAATAATGAATTTAGGACAACAAGACATATGGTTACATTTAGAAATTGGTTTTAAATTATGATGATATAATTATGGAAACATTCTAACAGTAAGAAGAATTAACACTAGAAACTCACACACAAACCCCTCGTAATGTGATAAAGGGATATTGCTAGGAATGTAACTAGTTTTCACATTAGTGATTTTCACTTAGGACATATATGTGAAGATCCATTTTATATGTTTTCATGATTTACCAAAGAGGACTTTAAAGTTTCATTGTTATGTTGGAAAGAGTTGTGATAATATTTAGAATGATAATGAGTTATGTTAAGAAAGATAACTATTGATACACATATTTGATATTTCAATGTTTTGAATATTTTATGAGAATGATTAGATGAAATTTAATTGTATATGTTATGTGAATTATGTGATATTGGATTATTCTGCACTTCTTTATATGTATTTTTATATTATTTCATTGGGCTACTAATGTTTAAGCTAAGTGTGCAGGAAAGTTGAACCATGGAAATTATTTAGGGAAACAAGGTTCAAACCTATGTGAACACGATAAAGCCAAGGTAAATCTTTGGAAGATTCAAAACCTCATTGTATTGTGTTTATTTCATAATGTGATTGTGCATGGGTGTTATAAGTTTAAAGATCATGATTAATTAGAGACATGTCATCATGATGTGTAAAGTGTTTTAATGTGTGTGTGTCATTTGACACTTGTGTTGTCTATGTGTAAATGACATGTCATATAGGGTTTTGGGCATGAAGTCACTTAACCTAATCTTATCCCATTATGAAATTAAGTTAACCCACCTTGGAGAGTGTTAGGATGAGTCACCTTCATGATGGAATTCAAATTAAATTTGATAGGAACTTTAGAGAGCCTAAAAGTGGTTCCCAAGTGTTATATTGGTGAAAATAAGTCACCCACATGGTAGTAGTATAGGTTGGGGGTCTAAATATCACCATAAGTTGGCCTAGGGGACTTAGGACACCCTCCAAACTAGTCATTTTCAAGCCAATTCAAAAATTAGAGTGTCAGATGACTTTTGTCCTCATCCCTCCACTTGGGTAGGTTCCTGATGTAGGAGCATCCAATGGTGTAAGGGCAATCCTATATCACCCAAAAATATGCTTAGAAATAGTTTCTATTTAATGTGTTTTCATTTTTGGATACCCATTTGGGTTAAATAAAGGTTCTAGCTCTCATAGTTCCACTATTACTTTTCTAGGTTAGAGTTTTTAAGCACCTTGGGATATGTGTAAATGCCAAAAAAATAGGACTATTTAATTGAGCCATATTTTTTGTGAGTTTAATGGTATAAATTGGAGGGATGGTTATATTTGTAATTTAGAACACTCCAAAAAAAGAATCAGGTCAAAAGGCTTCATGATTAGAAAGTTATTGCAATTTTTTGATTCCTGGAGACCTCCTAAGAGCACTTCAAAGTTAGATATGGGGCACTAAATGGCCTCATATAGGGCCAAAAAATGGAGGAAAAGAAAAGATAGTCCATGAGGCTATAGAGTGCTTTGAGAGATTTCTAGAAATGTAAACGGTTCATCAATTGGAGTTATAATTCAAAAGTTATGCCTCCCAAAATTTTGACTACCATTTCTGGATTCTTCTAATTTTACATCGACTTCTAACGTGATTTTTGGAACCTTTTATTTTGGTGATGGATGCCAAATAGAATATTATAGAATGTATTCCTAACCCTAAACCATTTGGGGCTTATTTAAGAACATTTTTGGCATTGTAAAGGCATCACTTAGTGGAGTTAGAGAGAAGGTACTATGTGGAGGATTTCTTTCTCCAAAATCATATTGTTGTAGGCCCATAGGGCATTTTTCATTGATAATAATATTTTTCCTTTTCTTGTGTGTTCATTCTAGTCTTGGGTTGTGTCTCCATGAGTTCCTATTGATAGAAGGTACAAAGGTGTAAGAGGGGTAGGCGAGGATGGAAGTGGAGATCTTTTTAGGGAGCTTGTGCCAAACTTAGTGCTTGTTCACCCACTCTCTAATTGTAGAGACACTTAAGGTTTGGAGGAAGGAATTGGAAGAAAAGAAGGAAACTCTTCATCAAAATTTCCATAACCATAGCTTGGAAGGAGGTTAGTGCTTCACGCCATGTTTTCTTTCATCTCATGAAAGTTTAAGAATGAAAATTTGAAAGAGTGTTCCTGTGAGATTTATGTGTTTGCATTTGGTGTATGTAGAAGTTATTGTGTATGTAAATGAGCATGTTGGATTTACTTGCATTTGATTTTTTTTATTTATTTCATTGTGGTGGATTGAATGTTGTGTTGGGTGTGAAGGCTTCACTTACCCTTGGGAGGGAAGAGAAGCCTTAGGGTGAAGGGGTTAGTTGGGCTCAACATTGAAGTTGAGAAATCCTTCTCTTGGAGAGGGGATATTTTTCCATAGAGTATGGGCTCCATTGGAAGCCATATGCCTTTCTATTGTTCTATGGGAGGTACAAGTGAGGATATGTGGAAGGAGCAAGTATGGGTAGCCTTGTTGATGCATGTGTATGTAGATAGCCTTGGATGACATGTGTTCCTTGGAAAGCCTTGTTGGACATATTGCAATTGCAAGTTTTGTTAGTGCATAAGGATATGGAAATCTCCTCTTTGGAGAGCTCACCTTCACCCAATATTCATGATTCCGTTTGTGAATCATTGTGAAAGCCTTGTTTGGGGATTGTAAATGTATTGTTAAACTATGGTATTCCTATTGGTTCTTGTTATTGTGATGTTGTTTGAATGTATCTCGGTTGGCCTAGGTTGGGATGTGAGCCTCCATGGTTCTATAATTTTGATCTTTGTAGGTTTGTTTTGATGCACTTGGATATTTGGAAGTTATGAAGATTTTACTACATAAGAGGATGAAATATGGTTGTAGTTGGTTTGATAAGGGAGCAACAAACTCCATTTTGTTATGTGTTTCTAATTGTGATTGTAAGAGTATTGATATTGCTCTTATTCATTTATCACTAGAAGGTTTATGCATCATCTTATGTAGAGGTCTCACATTATGTAATGTTGACAAGAAGAGTCTACCACCTTATATTCAATTGCGATAAGCTTGTTATGTGTTAAGGAGAAATAGAAGAGAGAATGCCATTGTATTGTTGTTGTAGATCTATTATCATGAATATGAATATATTGGAAAAATGAATTTAGTATCATAGTAGATAATAGTAAGATGCAAAAATATATCTCTATTATCCCTTTATTCTCCATTCTCATAGAAATAAGTAGATGCATTTTATGATTAATCTTGATCTATATATAAGTGTAGAATATGCATTCAACAGATAATGGAATTGTATTTAGCTATAGTCATGATATGGATATACATCATGAAATTAGAATACTTGATGTATCTTGAGTTACATGCAAAGGATTGTCAAATTGAATTCAATATCATTGAAGAAATAGTAATGATTGGAAGTTTATTTTTGTTGAATGGTAATTTCATCTTAACTCAATTATATAGTAGTTGTAAATGCATATGAAAATTGAATCCTTGCATGAGAATACAATATTAATTCTTGAGGCAATGGTTTCCTAAATTTCATTATTCATAGATAAGAATAATCAGTTAATCTCACATTTGAACCTGTCATGATATATATATATATATATCCTTATATTGAGTCTATTGACCAAATGATTAAATAAATCCATCAATCTAGACCATATATAGTATATTTAGTAACTCCAAATTATCATTGTAAAAATGTATCAAGAATACCCTAGACCATAGGATTAGAAAATCTAATGGTTGACATGAATGCATAATTGTATAAGAAATGAGCTTGCTGTAGGTGCCCATTCAACTCTTTGGAATTTCTATGAAAGAAGTGAAAATAATACATAGACATACAGGCTAATAAAATATTTAAGAGAATATACCATAGAATCTTTAGAGGGGAAAATAATAAAATACCTAGCTAAGAAAGTATGATGTAATATCCAATCCCAAGGTAATCCTCCAAGTACAAACCAATATCTTCTAAATAGGAAGACAAAAAAATAAAATAAGGGTCATTCCCTAAGCATGGGTTGACCAAGTTGCTGAAAGCGATATAAAAAAATAAAATAATAAACAAGTTTAAAATAATAATAAACAAATTAAAAAGCTTTCTAACCTACACGCAAAGGTGACCATTGCTAGTTAATAACACAAGAAATTTTGCATGGGGAAGAGGGAGGAAAAGGGTTCCACCTTCCCATATTCCCCCTCCCATGCCTTTTCAAGTACACGAGCACTTTAAGTGCTACCCAAACCTAACATGATTCAGGTGTACATTGCCTCCCTTTGCATTATAATGTTGCCCTCCTTAGGAGAGCCTTGGTCGACTGAAAATAAAGGGGAACCAAGTCTTAGGGGGAGGGGGGGGGGATGTATATAGGGTAAGAAAGGTGTTTTTGTTTTGGTTTAAAAGTCATGCCAAGAATTGTTAGTGCCTGGAAAGGGGTGTTAAATAAAGGTCAAACATGTATTTTTATGTATGTTAAGGGAGTTAAGCATAGGTTAGTAAATATTAGTTAGTTGGGAAGTTAATAGTTGTTGGTGAGTTAGTTAAATTGTTAATTTAGTTAGTAGCTTGTCTAATATAGATATATAATAAAATCATGGTATGTTAGGAATATAAACAAGGGAATGATGTTAGCGTTAGGCTATTATAAATATTAATGAGTTAAGGGTATTAAGCATAGGTTAGTGTTAAGAGTTAGGTTAACAATATTAATAGATGCTTAAGAAGGTAACTAGATATTAAGGGTGATGTAAGAGTGTTTAAAATATAATAAGGGGAATATGATAGTTGATGGATAGTAAGTTAGTCATGTCCTAAAAGTATTAGAACTTAATATAATAATAGAGTACAGATAAAATAATTGAAGAAGGAAAAGTTATGGAGTTAGGTTATTAGTTTAATTAAGTGGTTAGTATCTAATGCTGGGATTTAGAAATTTATTAGTCTAGAAAAGTATTAGAATGTTCATGTAACTAGAAGTGGATTGTTAGGATGTTAAGTCATTAATGATGGTAGTTGGTTGAAGCTTATCAAAATTTGGGTTAACAAAGAAGAACTAAAAATAAGAGATGGGAACTTGGCATTAGTATATTGTATTAGTGGATTTGATGATTAGTAGTTACCTTAAGAAATATTAATTAAGGGCACATAGGTTTAGAGTCAATAAAATTATTAGGAATGATACCAGGATAGAGTATTGCAATAATTAAGATTAATTAACGAGGCTAAGTTTTTTTTAAAGATATGGGATAGTTAATATGTTGGAATAAAAGAAGTAAGTTAGGAATAGTAGTTAAACTAATAAGATATGATGGGATGATAGATGGTTATGATGATACTTATATGTATAACTTGGTGATGGTTTTGAAATTGAACATCAACACATTCAAATAGAGTCCTAGGTATGTTTGGACATTATATGTATACTTGTAATTCGAGTAAGCTAAATCTTCTCCTTAAGACAACAAGACTAAGTCATCCACATTGTTCCATAATTAGGACTATAATTTATAATTATAAAGTAATAGGGACACAAAATTTATCTAATGAACAATGGAAAACAAAGGAAATACCAACTATTACCAAGTCATAGTTATGGTGGAATTAGCAAGTAGTGGCTTTTTTGGACAAATGAATAAACTTATCCTTGTTAGGACAAATTCAAAAAGTACCATGTGATATTTACCCAAATATCATGATCATGTTTTATCAAAGGATTCAAGTAACCAATAATGTGTGGATAAGGTTCTTTACCACCCCAATTGATATATAGGATGATTGTGTATCTTAGAGGACAGTCGATCAATGACCGGTGTGTCTTTAGAACTCGATGCTTGCACACATAGTCATAATAGTGATACGTTTAAAACAAACTTAACATTATTATAGTATTAACTTATTATCTACATTATTGAGTCATTGAAAATATCTGATGTATGATTTAAAAGTGGTCAATTTTTATTTTTTTTGTAGTTGTGTTCTCACCTTGCAGATCTGGGCATGACATATGTTGCTTTTGTAATCAATTTTTAAAATATTGTATGGATCAAACCATTTTTTGAGGGGATGCAAGAAGAAGTAACCAATCCTATCACTATTTACTATGATAACATAAGTGCTATAAAAATATATCAAAAAACTTGTCGATGTATGCAAAGATAAAATGCATATTAGTCAAGTATTATTACTTGAGGAAGAAAGTTCAAGAAAAGTGAGTGAGGCTTGAGTATATAAAGTACAAGGAGAAAATTACTAATATATTTACTAAGACATTTCCTAAGTATAATTTAGAGTATCTAAGAGGTAGATTGGGGGTCCTGCCCCTATTCAATATTCACTAGGTGAAGTTGCATACTACTTCAATTCATAGATCAGTTGAAATATATTTTAGATTTGATGCAAAGAGCGTTAACACTTTAGGAGTACTTTCAAAAGCTTTGAAGTTGATTATGATGAATTTTATGTAATCTATACATGCAAGGTTCAAAGAAAATTGCAAGGTTTTATGAGTTTCACATTAAAATTTATAATGGCCTTTTCCATTGTTGTTAAAGTGGGGAAATATACCCAAGGGGGAGAATAACCTAGAAAGAGGAACTATAACTAAAGGAGAGAATATATTGTAAGGGAAAGAATATTATGAACCTAAATAAGAAATGATAATCAAAAGGGGGGGTTGTGGTCAAGAATGTTGGATTTTGGTGTCACTGATGATACATACCGAGCATCAATTTGAAGAACCATAATTACAAGGTTGTGTTGTTGACAAAGCATACATTTGATTATCTTATGCTATGTGTTGTTATCAATCCAAAGGAGGAGATTGTTATCCCTAATTGATATTGTAATTTATTGTTAGGTGATGATGCTATGAATATATGTAAAAGAGTTATATTAGTTGTTATATTATCATTGATGTCAAAGTCTTAATTGGATATACATTATGCTAACTTAGGAAGGTAACATATCATTTTATTTATAAAGAGGATTTAAAGAAAATATGATGAAGATAGAGTTAATACGTAAGGTATTTAATGGGTTCTTAAATGAGATGGACAATGATTATTTAATATTGGTTTGATCATTTTACAATCATGTATTGTTGTAGTCAAAAAACTTAACTGAGTTACAAGGTTAATGAAGGGGCACTATATTCACTAAGTGACTATAATTTTTGCCCAAGAAATTACAAATAAGAATGAAGAACACATTGTTTCCCAAGAAACTTAGTATTAACTAAGTTATATGTTGCCTACATAAATGTAATGTTTACCGAGTGACAACCAAATGTAATTTTTTTGAGAAATTAGAATTTGAGGCTAACTTTTGATAGAAATTTGGAAAGTTTGAGAAGGTATCAAGTGAGGGTCCAAATTGTTTTCATGATGAACTATGGAGAAAAATAAAGAAGGATAAGGATGGACACAAAGTTCTATATAAAGTTATATTTTCTATGGTTCTAAATTCATTGTATAAAGAAATTCTATTGTAAACCTAAGATCAATGATCTAATCATGCAGGTAAAGATGGAAGGATATGGAAGCATTGAGAAATATATTTAAGGAGAAAATGACAGTTTAGGTTGTTGATCTACTAAGCTAATTTTGAAAGGGTGTGAAGCTGATCTCATCTTGGTAACCATAAGATGATTATGTTGGAATATTAATAGTTGTTGTGAAGAGTGAAGTTTTTGAAGGTGAAGAAGAAAGAGTTAATCCAAGTAAACCAAGCATAGAAGAAGAAGATTTTGTAGAATACATAATCAACCAAGTGAGTAAAATATAGAGAAAGAGCAAGAACAAAGATCTGAACAAGAAACGTTAGTTTCTATTCTTAACATATCACTTTATACTATTACTATTTAACCATTGTAGCAAAAAAAATTGACAACATTGAGTGGACCTAACAAGTATATAAAATCCTATATGGTAACATAATTAGTGGTGTTTGTAAGTCCTTTAAATTAGGCCACTCTTTTTAGTCCTAGATAGGGAGTGATAAGGTCTAGATGATCTCTTGGTGAAATCTTATAACAAGGCCACTTTAGCAAAGTATATGTGACCTTTAACAAGGTAGTCTCCTAACAAATATCACTTCAGATTAGTGAAAATTTTGGGTTGTCATTCCCAGGTGATTTTTCCCTTAGTAGGGTTTCCATGTTAAATATTGGTGTCAAAATTGTGTGAATGCTATTTGTGTTACAAGTTTTATTTACATGTTTAATAGTTTACTGCAACTTGGCAATAACTAAGTTATCACTAGGAAATAATTGTAAATTTATTGACAGTTGATAATGCAAGGAACAATTTGATAATAGTTTGGAAAGAAGTTGATGTATGAGTTAATTTTTATGTTGGAAATATCTATCTAGTGATTGGATGCATTAAATTTATTGTTGTTGATGTTCATATTACTTTGATGGTAGTTAAATGTTTGAAGGGATTGTGAGATAATTGGACATAACTAACTCACCCCTCCCTCTAAGTTATCTAATAATTCTTATGTGCTCATCTTATTATTCTATTTGATTAGCTTGACATATAATGATCTATTGAAGTGTGTAGCATAGTTGTGGGACTCATTTTCCCATGCACATTTTTGGTTCCCACCATGGGGATAAAAATATTATTTATGGTCTCCTTTAATATATTATTTTTATGTACATCATCATAAATTATTGTCTATAATTTTTTTTTTGTGTGTGAAGTATGTGTTTTGTCATTGAATTGTTGATTCTTACTCATACAAGTCTTTGACCATTATAATTTGTCATATGAGAACCAATTCAAAGTCATATGAGAAAACATTTTTTCATCTGGCAATTTCTTTCCTCATATGAGTTTTACCATCAATTTACTTTATCATTTGATAGACAAAGAGAATATTTCAAGGGTTTTTTAATTACATTTTTATTTATTATTAGCACTAGCCCTTGTCTTGTTCTCTATTTTTTCCTCACACTCAATAGTGTAACACATTTTATAGGATATTTTTTGAAGTCTTTGTACATATACACTAACGATTTCTTATAGGACACTTATAGAAGACACCTAGGTCAAAGACTCACATTTAAACCTTCTAAGACTATTGATGATTGTTTGCAAGTTGTCTGGAGAACATGAAACATTGTATATTCCTTAATTTCTTTATTAGGAACAAGTGTATTGGTGCCTTATTATAACTTCTTATTTCTTGATAGAAAAGTAGGGGAGTGTGATCTTTTTTACATAGAAGTGATGTCCATGGAAAAATCATAAACTTGGATGTTGCTAAGTGATTAACTCTTTGGGAGGCACGAAAAGGTAGAAAATCACTTAGCTTGTCTATTATAAGTGAGGGGAGTATGCTCTTTTCTCCTTGAGGGAAACCCAAAAACCTAGAAGATTTTGGAATTTTTTGAGAGAGGAACTATCTTAGTAATGAATATGTTTTGTATACTTGGGTGAAGTAAAGAGATAGAGGAGTATTCTCTTCTCCTTTTGGAAGAATAAAAAACTTAGACCCCTTATATTTGAACTAGTTAGTCCTTCAATCACCTTTAAAGGGATTTCCTAATGAGGAAAACAACTCTCCATGATTGACCCAAGTGGATGAACACTTTTTTCTAGTGATTCCACCCTACTATAATAAAGAAGTTTTGTAGAGTCCAAAGACTCTAAAACTATGTTAATTTAATCCTCTTGATTCATGATCATCACATATCTTGAGGATTCCCTATTCATTTTCCTGTATGATGTCACTCCAAACTTTTCTTACCAAGGGTGTACACTTATAGGTGCGGATGTGGTTGAGAGGCCTCAATCTCACTTGTGAAGAAAATAAGGGTTAATATGAATGAAAGCCTATTAAACACCTCTAGATAGTTTTTAACTGGTTCACCTCTGAAAGGAGTTATAATATCTCCCCTAGATAACCTTTGAACATAGCTATTGATCTCTTGGAAACACAAAAAATATGAACGCCCTCAATGGGGTGACACGATTGTGTGAGGTGAATGTATGAACATAAGATGTGAGATAAAGTTTATTTCTTCTCAACCATTTTTTTTCTAGGGTTTATCTTGTCTTTTTTAGTATCAAAATTGTTGAAACAAGTCCAAACTAGTCAAATGTCACACTCTTCCTACCAAGTTTATTTATCCTTGATGAGATTATTTGAGACTACTACTTGTACCATTGCTATCTAATGTTGAATAATCTAGAAAAAAAATTGAACAACCTATAAACTGTTATCACAGGTTTCTAGATTTGATTGTGTGTGTTTTTTGCAGCAACATTTCAAATCACATTCCGTGATCCATCATCAGGATGAATAGCAAGAGATGTATAGGAAAAATGTGTTACAGCTCTAGACTCACTCTAAATATAAATAGGAGAAAAGATAAAAATGCACAACAATCAAGAAATAAGGGCCACAAAATGAAAAAAATAATTAAATCAAGAAATTAAAAAGAAACAAACTCAAGATGAATAAAAGAGAGAGAAGGAAACAATAAAGACCAGTTAACTAACATACAAGACCAAAAGCACCACAAGAAAACAAAAAGAACCAAACCTACATACTAAAACTAAAAAAGGAAAAATAAAATAAGAAATAAAAATAAAAAGAAAAACCAAACAAAATAAGAATAAAAGATTAATAGATGAGAAGTCGTGTGTGTGTGTGTGTGTGTGTGTGTGTGTGTGTGTGTGTGTGTGTGTGTGTGTGTTTGTGTGTGTGTGTCAAAAAATATATGATGCATATCTCTATCTAATATATAAATGACAAACAAATATACATACTATATAATAGTAAATATAAAAGTATCATGGAATAAAAGGTAAAATTAAATACAACATTAGAAAAACTAAAATAAAAATTAAATATGCCAAATATGTGTGTGTGTGTGTGTGTCATGCCCAAAATACAACAGCAAAGCACACGCAATTTTTTTATTATTAAAAAAACAATAATAATTAAATTCACTAAGTTCAATAAGTTTAATTCAAAAGTTACAACATAGGTACATTGTAAGACAGATACGGGTCATCCTAACAATGTCCTGACATTTCATTTAAGTTTAAAACCAAACTGTGAGCTCTACTCATTAAAATTTAAAACATTTATTATTAAATTTATCTCTACATTTGCTTCATATTACATTAATTTTAAAACAATATATTATAAATAAAATGAATAAATCAAATTATCCTTAACACATAATACTAAACAACTATCTAAACCGATTACATAATCTAACATCTATCATAATTTAAGACAACATTTTCTACCATAAAACATACTAATTAAATCTAGTTATATGTTCAACCCTTACAGTTTAATATAATAATCTAACTTCTCTTTATAACCTTTTGCAATCTAAAAACATTTTAAAATAAACTAACACTACCTTACCATTTAAAAAAAATACAATCACTTCACTTCACAAATAAACTAATTAATTAATCCCTTCTACTAACCTTAATTTAGGAAATACTTTAAAATTTCTTAATATATAAAAACATATTTTTTAATTACCTAAGAAGAATAAAACTAACTAAATTACACTTAAACTAAAACTAAACTAAATTAAATAACTACATTCTAAAATAACAATTACAAAAAATATTATTAAACTTTATAATTTAAAACTAATACTAAACTACATTTAACCAACACTAAATATAAATTCTAACATTAAAAAAATACTAATAAAATTACTTATGCATAAACTAACTAAATTCTATTAATTAAATTTACTAACATTTAAAAACATATTAATTACTAACAAATAAAACAAACTACCTACTATATCTAACTAACCCACTAACATTCTAACTACCCCATACCCCCTAACACTACCTACCCCCATTCCACCCACGTGGTGCCCCAAACCCCCAAACTTATTAACCCTTCCTCCCCACTTCCTTAGCGCTTCCCAAGTACTTTTCCTCCACCCATGCAACCCAAGGCTAAACACGCAACCCAAAACATTTCCATGGAGAATGTACACTGGGCAAAAACTAATTTGCAGGCCTTTAAGGAAGTATAAGGAAAGTGATGAATTTTTTGTTAGACTTTAAGATATGACTTGCCCCCCCCCTTAAATTCATTCCTTCATTTCTATTGGCAAGTCAGATTTTGGGGCACATGGGTTACTTAAATGTAGATCTTTTGGGGCCTTCATCAATGCCTAGAATGGGGAAAGGTGGATAAGTATTTATGTTTTAAAGTTTTTTAGGTAAGTGAGGATAGCAAGATGGAGTTATGGTAAAAAGTTAAGTAGTTAGGAGGTTTGGATATTTAGAATATAAAAATATATGTATTTTCATTCTTGTGTGTTTTTATTTATTTAGATTTTAAAAAAGTATTTATGGAATTCAAATAAGAATAAATAGGAGAATCTCTCAAATTCTCTGTTTCAAAGAAAAAGGAATTAACTTACTCCTCATACAAAATCCAGAGGGCAATTTTGCTCTAAGAGGGTATTTTTTTTTCAAGGCCATATTTTTGCTAATTGTCAATTTTTTTGAATGCAAACTATTTTTATAACAAAAGGTGTATATTTTTTATTTTCTAATTGGATTTACCAAATACTTAGTTAAACAAAGGGCTTGTATTTATTTTTTAAAGAGTGATAATAGGATTAAATGTAATACATGAATATTTGAGTTGAAATATTTTAACTTCCTAATACTCATGAAAATAATGAAATGAGATACAAATCAAACAATGAATCTTCTTTAACATATTTTGATTTTTAAATGCAAAATTATACATCATCATTTTATCAAATTAATCCAAATCAAATGAATATGATTACGAGACATACAAATTCTGCAGCAAGGTAAACATCATCACATGTGATTTTTTTAGTAACATAGAAAAAACTAAAAATTATAAGACTCATATGCAAGAATATTAATCAATTATCTTTTTCTATTGAACCACCTGATTCAAAGGCTTTGCCAGGAAAGAACCAGGAAGAAAACCCGACATCGTTGCCATTTCCACAATAAGTTAACAATAATGTTTTTACACAGGATTTTAATCCCGAGGAAAAATCTGCCAACATAACTGAATTTTAATAACAATTCTGAATTTCCTTCTTGGCATTATGAATTCTAAAATACATCACAGTGATCATGGAGAGAATGAAAACTGATTGGGAGACAACCAAACTCAACATGAAGACAAATTCAAACATTCACTCTCATCTAGGTTTGCACAAAAAGTTCAACATTGAACCAGACTAGGGAGAAGGTGGATTTTTCAAACAAGAGACATTAGACACAACACCATAATATGTGCCCTTTTGGGGCTAAAAACTCAACAACTTCCATTCTTCCATTCTTTCATTCCAAAACTCAAAACATGGTTTGTGTTGACAAGTAGCGGCCCATAACACCCTACCCTCTCTCCCTCTTCTCATCTTGAGAAGAGACTCTATACTGTCGGATTCCAACTAAAGACCTCCTCTCATACATGGCCACTTCTACCCTATCCGAGGGTGAGTAATGCTAATACAACCCATACAATCCCTTTGAAATTCAAAGAAAAATACAAAGAAAAAATATTTTAAAAAACTTGTTTCAATCCCTCCCAAACATACTCAACACACACACGAACATACATAAGCAAACTAAATAACTTAAGCATGAAACAAAACATGAACAACATGAACTGAGGGATTCCTACCTTTACAATAAGGTTATGGAAAATGAAAAAAATTGAGATGAGCTTCCTTTCCTCACCTTCTCCTTCAATCTTGAATTGCTTTCTAAAACTAGAGGTTGTGTGAACAATCATTCTCTCTCAAAATTGCCTCTAAATAATATCCTAAATTCAACCAACTCCAAAATGCAATAACTCCTCCGGGTATGTGCAGGATCATGGTGAACCAAACTATGGCCTTAAGTGGCAGTGAACAACTAGCAAATCAGGGTTATGTCAACTTGACACATAATTTTAAAGTGGTTACAGAATTTATATCAAAAAGTTGTAGAAAAATAATCCGTAGGAAATTGAATGTAGTTTCTAAAATACTAGGCCTTATCTAGATAAAAAAATAATTGATTCGTCAAAAGTTTGAATTTTAATGCAGTACTACAAAAATTTTAGAGCAAAAATAAAAAATAGGTGTATGTCTGACCACCTTAATCAAAATCAAATGATAATTTTTTTTTAATATAATCATAGATATAAAAAGTAGACTCATGCTTGGATGTGATGCATATTTTTGGGTATTTTTATTCCAAATAAATAATTCAATATGAATTTTCTACTAAAACTTTTTTGAAAAAAAAACTCCTGTGTCTGAACACCTTAACTAATAGAAAATTTCTCAAATTTTATTTTATATTTTATTTTTCTTATACTAGGTGAAGCATAGAATGTGACGCAACTTTTGGATTTAAAAAATGTTATACCATTTGAAAGTTATAGCTATTTTTCAATCAATATGTCAATTAGCACTTTATAATAATCTTCATTGAAAATTAACTAATAAATACTTATCAAACTCAGAATTTGACAGTAATTATATGGATGGAATCTCGAGAGTGATATAAAAAACCCTTTTTGTTTCATTAAGTTTTGATGAAAATAACATTGTTAGATGGCTATGCGAAGTCTAAGTTTCAGTGAAACCCTTCTCAAACACGTTTTTTGGGTTAATTGAATAGGATTGGTAAATACCAAGCCTAATTGGATATCTAATTATGTCCAAAAATTTTCCACACCAATTTGGAGAGAAATTTCAGAGGAAATGAATTTAAGAGGGAAACTTTAGACTATTTTAGAGGGAAATTTATTTCGAAAAAGTGTAGACATTGATATAATAATAATAATAATAATAATTATTATTATTATTATTATATTATAGTAATATGTATGATTATTATTATTAAATATAATATAGTTATAAATATAATAATAATAATTATAACTAAATATAATATAGTAATATATATGATATATATTATTATTATTAAATATATATAGCAATATTATATGACCAAATTATTATATATAATAGTATATATGGTTATTACTATTATTAAATCTATAGTCTAGTAACATATATGATTATTATTGTTATATAATCTAATAATATATTATTATTATATTATAGTATACAATATTATATAATTATTAAATATAATATTGTCATAAAATGCATCATTTCGACACATTTCATGACAACATATGTCCCTAGGGCCCCTAGTGACCCCTTCTGACGCATTCCCAGTGGGTCTCTACAGGTCCTAAGGGTAATAGGGATATACATTGTCATGGAATGTGTTGAAAGGGGTCATAGATCATCCTATGAACCCCTTGACCCATATAAATGACTCTAATATGTCGTCATGGAATGTGCCAAAAGGACCTATGACCCACTTTGACCTATATAAATGACTCTAATATGTCCCTAGGGGTCCTAAAAACTCTAAGGACATATGTCATCATGGAATGTATTGAAAGGGGTCATAGGGCATCCTGTGACCCCCTTCGA
The DNA here is from genome assembly GCA_028749045.1 of Cupressus sempervirens. Lineage (NCBI taxonomy): Eukaryota > Viridiplantae > Streptophyta > Pinopsida > Cupressales > Cupressaceae > Cupressus > Cupressus sempervirens. The sequence continues at coordinate 440,398,507 of CM053793.1, read as the reverse complement.
CCCATATAAATGATTCTAATATGTCATAAGGGGTCTTAGGACCCCTATGGACATATGTCATCATGGAATGCATCGAAAGGGGTCATAGGTCATCTTGTGACCCCCTTCAACCCATATAAATGAGTCTAATATGTCCTTAGGGGTCCTAGGACCCCTAGGGACACATATCATTATGGAATGCGTCAAAAGGGGTCATAGGTCATGTAATGCCCCGCCAAGGGATCCAAAGAATTAACCTAGAATTTCACTAAGTTCGGTAACATTTATAAAAATAAAAAAAAATTTAACATGGAAGTAAATACCACATATAACTTGTACATAATAACGGAAGCGATAGCAATGTCCATCTAAAAGTAAACATAACATACATAACTGATTTCATTCTTTAAGAATCCCTTAACATTGAGTTACATCTAAATTAACTAACATACATGAATCCATCTAGTACAACATCCACATGAAATAATAATGATAAGTCCAATGTTCATACATTACATTTCCAAATGCTCAATCATCCTCTATACATGTCACAGGCTATGACAAGCTCAAAGAATATACATATGTGAAAAAGGTACATTATCTTATTCTAATCCATGATACATCAAAGACAATCACATGATACTCATGATACATCATCATAGAATACATATACATCCATCATAAGATCAAACATAATTAACTAAGTGCACGGTTCCTCCCAACTGTTAATAGCATCATTAGACCATCGTGGGCCCTAGCCATCCCTCTGTGTGTAACATCCCAAATCACCTAAGAGATCATCGATATTAACATAGTAGGAATGTCACTCCTAATATATACAACATCATATATAGAAAGTAATCTAACATAAAAATATAAGCATAAGATAACATCATCTAACATATGCTAATCATCAATGAAAGGATACATATCCACCATCACGAAGGACGCATCAGCCACGATGTCTCAATGAATCTCAAATGATAAGAGTGGAAAATACACTACCACCCGACCATGTGGTACCTAAGTGGTCCACTCCCACCATGCTGAGGAGATAATCTCAAGTCCCAAACAGGTTATCAAAATCACATAGCATAAATCCCTATAATCCAGGAATCCTAAAAGTATACTAACTCAAAGGTTCCAATCACAAAATTGACATCTAATCCTAGAGGCACACAATGACATGTAAGAACCTACTATGCAAGCAGGAAAGTATCATCACATTTATCACGTACAAGTTACCCTGGTAGTTAGCTAAACTCCACAGGTCCATACTAATCTCATGCAGCCACTAGTATCCTCTCATACTGACAAGGCATACTATGGAATGCAAGGTCGCAACCGTGCATTCTCACTACTCCCATCCTAGCCTATACAAGCACTCAAGGCATGGGTGAGAACCAAAATAATTATCTTTTTAGGTTCATTAAGTTAGTATTAGGTGTGAATATTATCACTTATTAATCCAACTTACAATGAGTTACCCTGGTAGCCTCTTAGGGCCTTGGCCCCCATTGCAAGCCACTTCCCGTCACTACATGCAGATATCCTACCCTAATGCTCATGGAATCATAAATCTCAAATTCACAAAAATAATCCATAATAAAATCATCAAATAAAAGCATCAAATCTCCATGAGCAAACATCCATAGAAAATCATGACCACAACAGCTCTCTATTGGCAACTGAAGCATCACTGATAATCAAAAGTATCCAATGGTTCTCAATTACCAACAATATATCTCAAACACACTGATCGAAGACTCCAAAAATGGTTGAATCAAACATGTCACAACATGACATCATCAAGAATCAATCCACATTTCAGTCCCATCATGGCGACTAGAAAATAACCAAGGATAACTGATCGATGACCAAAAATAATGGTTAAGTCTCATAAATAAGAATCTCAACTATAACAATCAGTATTCACATCCAATACACAGAGAATTCCATCACATAACCATGGTTGGGATATAAAGATTGAGATTAAAACATCATCATGGCATCACAGTCACATAACCCCCAAGCCTCTGGTAGACGTCCTAGTCAACCCAAAACCCAAAACAATAGCATAAGGAATACACAATGTAAACAAATGTTTTGGTTTTGATAAGTTTTTTGAATTTTAAAAGTCTCAGTTTACATTTTTCCAAATTATATCAAGTGGAGAAATTTCACGTTTTTCCTAACCCAAGTATTTGTTTGATAGATAAAAGTTTCTCCATCAGACTCAATTTTCTAATTGATTTATATGACATTTTTTGAAAATTGACATTCTCAATGAGTCAAAAACTTTGATTATATATTCTAATAATTAATCTTAATTTTAAAAAAACTAAGTTTAATTAAATTAATTGTTAATATCTCTTCATAATTGACAAGCTTAATAGCAATATTTTAATCATTAAAAGAGTGATCCATTAATTGAGAACTTTATAATAATCATTTATAGTTAATAATATATATATACATATATAATTATATATACTTGTATATATATATATATATATATATATATATATATATATATACTTGTATATATATATACATAAATATACATCTATACATATATTAAAAAAAATAACATTTTATAAAACAAAATATAATAATCAAACTGCAATTCGCAAATCACAAATTGCAAATCGCAAAATTGCGTCACAACCTTGGAAGTCAATTCGTATATATCTATATCACTACATAGAGGAGGTACCATGTGGGCCTGCTGTCACAGGCCTGCGACAGTGTCGCAGAGCCTACGACAGCAGTGCCACCGACCTCTACCACATATACGTAGTGGGGTGGGGGTACGGGCTCGGCCCTCCCCACCCACCTCAATTTGCATTAAATTTTTTTTTTATTAAAAAAAAAAATCGCTTATGCGATTTCCATTCGCGAGTATGCGATTCGATTTTTAAATAAAGTTCAACATTTTTCAAAAAATGTTTTCGATTAATGATATTCATTTTTTTTTTTAAAATCTATGCATATAAAATTCTCAAATAAATTTAATTGCCCAAATTGAAAATGCATACAATAAAAATATGAAATTCCTCAGAAGACATATGGAAGACACGAAGAAGACAGGAATGCATGATGTGGAAATAGCATAAGAAAAATCACAAGAATCTACCCGGATTCTAATGCTAATTCATTTTTCCTTAGAAAATCCACAGAGCAAGCTCCCTTCTTCAAAGTTCTTGAGTCCTCCAATGCTCCAATTGCTCTCCATGCTCTCTCTCTAAGCTTCTATGAATCCCTGAATATAAAGAGCTCTCAAAAAACTTTTGGAATGCTTCTTGAAACCACTGAAAGGTGTCACTAACTAAGCATGGGTCCTTTCCAACCTTTTTGCTGAGTCATAGAGTTGTAGACACCTTGTGCTTAATTGATGCACTAACCCCCATGTTGTTGACACATGAGAAATAAAAAAGTGCGTTAATTCCCATGCAAGCTTATAACTCCAATAATTTCTATTTAAATTTTATAACTTTCATTTTAATTTTTATAACTTTTATTATTATTATTTTATTTATTACTTTATTATTATTTTATAATTATTATTAATTTTGATTTCTAGTTTTCTTTTATTTAATTCCTTTTCCCCAATAATTCACATTTAATTAATTACAATCAAAATATCAAAGATCATGATATTTTATTAATTTTTTCAAATAAATAATTTATTAATTAAATCTATTTATTAAGACTTAATTAATGAAAAATTCACCATAGACCTCCAAGATAAAATATGAAAACCCATCATAGAACAAATCATACAAAATAAATCTAAAGGGTTAAAAATTATGAAATATGTCATCCGACACATTCGGTGGGTATTCAACTTTGATACTTGTCCTAACTCACTAGGACAAATGGTTTTTAGGTTTGGGATTTGGACTTGAGAATTTATCTCCCTTCTCTTATCATTGAGGTAGTATAATAGGGTATGCTCATCCTAAAAATTCAAGGAAGTCGATACCCGGTACCTGCAACTTGCAGAAAAACCATGCATGTACATATAATATATAATGCTAAGCTAAACAGACAATGGCAGGAAGTGGTGCATCATGTAGATCCTGACTAAGTAGGTGACTACGACTCCCTTCTTAACCACATCATAAATGCCATACGATAAGAAAAAATGCACACCATACACATGCAAGTATGGGGTAAGTAACATAATAAAACACATGAGATAATAAACCATCTAACTAATCATCATTGATAACTGAAAACAATGTAATGATCATCATACATACATGAAATGTAAAGTCTAAATGATCTCATCATATATCAACTGAATCTCTATCATAATATCTGATAGTGTCAAAACAACACCACTAAACCATCAATATAAAACTACTCTGTCAAAGTCTGATAATAATAGCAACAATAAGTCTAGAAAAGATGTGAATGAGGGTAGGCACTATAGGTCATCCTGTGAACCCCTTTGACCCATTTAAAAGAGTCTAATATGTCCTAGGACATATGTCATCATGGAATGTGTTGAAAGGGGTCATAGGTCATCCTATGACCTCCTTTGACCATATAAATGATTCTAATATGTCTCTAGGGGTCGTAGGACCTCTAGAGACATATTTCATCATGAAATGTGTTGAAAGGGGTCATAAGTCATCCTATGACCCAATTCAACCTATATAAATGAGTCTAATATGTCCCTAGCAGTCCTAGGACCCCTAGGGACATATGTCATCATGAAATGCGTCGAAATGACTTATGACCCCGTTGGACCCATATAAATGATTCTAATAAATCCCTAGGGGTCCTAGGACCCCTAGGGACATATGTCATCATGGAATGCATTGAAAGGGGTCATAGGCCATCCTATGACCCTTTTTGACTCATATAAACAATTGTAATATGTCCCTAGGGGTCCTAGGACCCCTAGGGACATATGTCATCATCGAATGCATTGAAAGGGGTCATAGGTCATCCTGTGACCCCCTTCGACCTATATAAATGATTCTAATATGTCCCTAGGGGTCCTAAGATCGCTAAGGACATATGTCATCATGAAATGTGTTAAAAGGGTTCATAGGTCATTCTATGACCCCCTTCGATCTATATAAATGATTGTAATATGTCCCTAGGGGTCCTAGGACCCCTAGGGACATATGTCATCATAGAATGCATTGAAAAAGGTCATCGGTCAACTTATGACCCCCTTCGACCCATATAAATGAGTCTAATATGACCTAGGGGTCTGAGAAACATGTCATCAAGGAATGCATTGAAAGGGGTCATAGGTCATCCTATGACCCCCTTCAACCCATATAAATGAGTCTAATATGTCTCTAGGGGTCCTAGGACCCCTAGGGACATATGGCATCATGGAATGAGTCAAAATGGGTTATAGGTTATCCTATGACCCACTTCCACCCATATAAATGATTCTAATATGTCCCTAGGGGTCCTGGAACCCCTAGGGACATATGTCATCATCAAATGCATCAAAAGGGGTTATAGGTCATCCTATGACCCCCTTCAACCCATATAAATGATTCTAATATGTCCCTAAGGGTTCTAAGATCCCTAGCAACATATGTCATCATGGAATGTGTCAAAAGGGGTCATAGGTCATCCTATGACCCTTTTCGACCCATATAAACAATTATAATATGTCCCTAGGGGTCCTAGGACCCCTAGGGACATATGTCATCATAGAATGCATCAAAAGGGACCTATGACCCCCCTTTGACCCATATAAATGAGTCTAGTATGTCCTTAAGGGTCGTAGGACTCCTAGGGCCATATATTGTCATGGAATGCATCGGACCTATGACCCCCTTCGACCCATTTAAAAGAGTCTAATATGTCCCTAGGGGTCTTAGGACCCCTAGGGATGTAAGTCATCATGGAATGTGTCGAAATGGGTCATATGTCATCCTATGACCCCCTTCAACCCATATAAATGAGTGTAATATATCCCTAGGGGTCTTAGGACCCGTAGGGACATATGTTGTCATGAAATGTGTCAAAAGGGGTCATAGGGTGACCTATGACCCCCTTCGACCCATATAAATGATTCTAATATGTCCCTATGGGTCTTAGGACCCCTAGGGACATATGTCAATATGAAATGCATTGAAAGGGGCCATAGGTCATCCTATGAACCCCCTTCGACTCATATAAATGATTTTAATATGTCCCTAGGGGTCTTAGGACCCCTAGAGACATATGTCATCATGGAATTTATCAAAAGGGGTCATAAGTCATCATGTGACCCCCTTTGACCCATATAAATGATTCTAATATGTCCCTAGCGGTCTTAGGGAAATATGTCATCATGAAATATTTCAAAAGAGGTCATAGGTCATCCTATGACCCCCTTCGACCTATATAAATAATTCTAATATGTCTCCAGGGGTCCTAAGACCCATAGGGACATATGTAGTCATTGAATGCGTCAAAAAGGTTTGATCCATATAAGTGATTGTAATATGTCCCTACTAGGACCCTTGGGGACATGTGTCTTCATGGAATGAGTTGAAAGGAGTCATAGATCATCTTGTGACCCCCTTCAACCCCCTTTGACCTATATAAATGATTCTAATATGTCCCTAGGGGTCTATGTATGTCATCATGGAATGTGTTGAAAGGGCTTCTTCGACCCATATAAATGATTCTAATATGTCCCTATGGGTCCTAGGACCCCTAGGGACATATGTCATCATGGAATGTGTAGAAAGGGGTCATAGTTCATCCTATGACACCCTTGGACCCATATAAATGACTCTAATATGTCCCTAGGGGTCTTAGGACACCTAGTGACACATGTCATCATGGAATATGTCAAAATGGATCATAGGGCATCCTATGACCCCCTTCAACCCCCTTTGACCCATATAAATAATTATAATATGTCCCTAGGTGTCTAAGGACCCCTAAGGACATGTGTCATCATGGAATTCATTGAAAAAGTTCATAGGTCATCCTGTGACCGCATTTGACCCGTATAAATGATTGTAATATGTCCCTAGGGGTCATATGACCCTTAGGGACATATGTCATGATGAAATGTGTTGAAAGGGGTCATAGGTCATCCTATGACCCCCTTTGACACATATAAATGATTTTAATATGTCCCTAGGGGTTATAGGACCCCTAGGGACATATGTTGTCATGGAATATGTTGAAAGAACCTATGACCCCCTTCAACCCATATAAACAATTGTAATATGTCCCTAGGGGTCCTAGGGACATATGTCATCATGGAATGCATTGAAATAGGTCATAGGTCATCCTATGACCCCCTTCGACCCATATAAACGAGTCTAATATGTCCCTAGGGGTCTTAGGACCCCTAGGGACATATGTCATCATGGAATGCATCGAAATGGCCTATGACCCCCTTCGACTCATATAAAAAAGTCTAATATGTCCCTAGGAGTCCTAGGACCCCTAAGGACATATGTCATCTTGGAATGCATTGAAAGGACCTATGACCCCCTTCGACCCATATAAAAAATTCTAATATGTCCTTAGGGGTCTTAGGACCCCTAGGGACATATGTAGTCATGGAATGCATTGAAATGGGTTATAGGTCATCCTATGACCCCTTTTCGACCCATATAAATGATTGTAATATGTTCCTAGGGTTCCTAGGACCCCTAAGGACATACGTCATCATGGAATGCATCGAAAGGCCTATGACCCCCTTCGACCCCCTTCGACCTGTATAAATGATTATAATATTTCTCTATGATTTCTAAGACCCTTAGGGACATATGTCATCATGGAATGTGTCGAAAGAGGTTATAGATCATCTTGTGACCCCCTTTGACCTATATAAATGATTCTAATATGTCCCTAGGGGTCCTAAGACCCCTTGGGACATATATCATTATGGAATGTGCCGAAAGGGGTCATAGGTCATCCTATGACCCCCTTCAACCTATATAAATGTTTCTAATATGTCCCTAGGGGTCCTAGTACCCCTAGGGACTATGTCATCTTGGAATGTCTCAAAAGGGGTTATAGGTCATCCTATGACCCCCTTCGACCCATATAAATGACTCTAATATGTCCCTAGGGGTCTTAGGACCCCTAGGGACATATGTCTTCATGGAATGTGTTGAAAGGGACCTATGACCCCCTTCGACACATAGAAATGAGTCTAATATGTCTTTAGGGGTCCTAGGACCCCTAGGGACATATGTTATCATGGAATGCATCAAAAGGGGTCATAGGTCATCTTATAACCCCTTTCGACCCATATAAATGAGTTTAATATGTTCGTAGGGGTCCTTGGACCCCTAGGGACATATGTTGTCATGGAATACGTCGAAAGAGGCCATAGGTCATCTTATGACCCCTTTTGACTCATATAAATGATTGTAATATGTCCCTAGGGGTCCTAGGACCCCTACAGACATATGTCGTCATGGAATGCGTCGAAAGGGGTCATAGGTCATCTTGTGACACCCTTCGACCCATATAAATAATTCTAATATGTCCTTAGGGGTCCTAGGACTCCTAAGGACATATGTCATCATGGAATGTGTTGAAAGAGGTCATAGATCATCCTATGACCCCCTTCAACCCATATAAACGATTCTAATGTGTACTTAGGGGTTCTACATGGAATGTGTCGAACCCCTTCGACCCATATAAACAATAGTAATATGTCCCTAGGGGTCCTATGACTCCTAGGGACACATGTTATCATTGAATGTGTCAAAAAGGATCATATGTCATCCTATGACCCCCTTCGACCCATATAAATGATTCTAATATGTCCCTAGGGGTCCTAGGACCCCTAGGGACATATGTCATCATGGAATGTGTCATAAGGGGCCTTCGACCCATATAAACGATTATAAAAATATAATAATATAGTAAAAATAATAATAATATAGTATAATAATCATATATATATTAATATATATTATATTTATTTATTATAATAATAATAACATAATATATTATTATATATTAATAACATAGGTCATAATAATAATATATTATAGATTATAATTATTAGATGATAATAATAATAATTTATATTAATAACATATATATATAATATAATAATATATATTATATTTATAGATAATAATAATAATAACATAATATATTATTATATATTAATAGATTATATATTATATCTTTATGTTATGTTATTATATATATATTATATATTATATAATATTAAATTAGTATATTATAAATAGATTATATATTATATTATATATAATAGTTAAATTATTATATTACATATTTATATATTATATATTATATCTTTACATATTTCATAACTCAAATTAGTTATATAACTCGCAAATTCATTTTTTCCTCCAATTTTTTTTGGGCCAATATCGGATATCCAATTTGATATTAGATATCCAATATGAAATTGGATATTCAATATCAGATCGGATATCCGATATTACTGGCATGATTTTCTCCAAATATTCCCTATCACTACAAACCTGACAACATCACTTTTTGGGGGTCTTTTTCATGGGTTTTACAAAAAGTCATGGTTTGGGGTCCAACCAATCAAAAAAGGTTTGATAATATAACCCTAGATGTTCGATATTGTCATCTTAATGGGGAGTAGCAGTCATCAAAAGGCTAAACACAAAAGGAAGGTATCCAATGAAGACATTGTCACATATAGGGAAAGGGACAAAATGGAACACCAAAGGAAAAAACAAGGTATATTAAATGTCAGTCAAGTAGATGATGAATTAGTCGAAGGTGAAATCATAGAGTTAGATAATGAATATATGTAGTTGGGGAATGAAAATGTACCAATTGAAATCAATAATGCCAAAATTGAAAATTTAGAGAATGAAAATTTTGAAGACAAAATACTACCAGGTCATAATGTAAATTGCATGATTGACCATGTTGAGCATGACAATGCATAGGAACCTAATGCACAAGAACCTTACATATCTCCTAATTATAATCGACATGAAGGTTCTAGAACACCATAATGGATAATTGAAATTGATGAAATGATTATTACCAGTTTGAAAAGAAAAAAATTAGAAAGAACCATTCGATTATAGGCTTCAAGACTATATAAGATGTTTTTCGGCAACAAGATAGTGGTGGAGCAATGTCAACTTTTTATGCACTTATTAAAGATGCAAAAGATGAGACTTATGATTTTCAAATTGAATATTCATGTCAATAAAAAGTTGGAAAGAAATGCCATTATTGTGAAGAATCTTTTTAGTGCTCTCAATAGCATTGGGAAAAATAGTAGGGAGAAGGATAATAGAGCTGCTTGAAGGGTTATTACAACCTCTTTGGTAATTCATCATTTGAGAAAGGGTAGATATATGAGACAAACTTGTATTGATTTGAACCTAAATTGTACTATTTTGAGAAGAGCACTTAGTCGACAAGAGAGAATTGATGATGCTCTTCAAAATGAAACATGGGCATTTGGTGGGAGACTTTCATGTTTTGATAAGAAGCTATTTGATGATGTGAATGAAGAAATTACACAATTATGGCACTCTACCTCATGAGTATCACCCAATGCTAAAGACATGTTAAAGTTGAGAATTGGCATCAAAGACCACACGCCACGCCACATCCTAAACACTATTTGGAGGTAAGTCAAACTATGTTGTTCAAATAATTTAGAGAGATTCATCCAAATCTTCATATATCACAAAGGGCTTTTGAATCTTTGAAGCCATTTTATTGTGTGCTACTCAAAATTTAAAATACATGTTGTGAATATCATGTTGAGTTTTCTATGCACCATGAACTATTATGCTCCATCCGTTCTACTTTGCATAGTAAAGAAATGTTGGAAGATTGTGGTGCTAGTGGGCTTACAAAATCATCAAGAGACTTGCTAGATCAATTTTTATGTCATAGAGTTGATGGTTGTTTCTTTTATAGAAATTCTTGCTTAAATGAGAAGTGTTCAGAATGTGGTGGCTTATCCAAGTTTGACACATGTTTCCATGAGGGGTGCGAACAAGATCTTGGAAAGAAAATAGTAAAAAAAAAGGTATATGAAACAGTGAAATACACATTGAAGAGTGGGTATGAGGACCCTAGATGTGAATTGGTTGGAAACAATATCAGTGTGGCTAGTTTTATTTTAGATTTCAAGGCAAATATTTTCTACAAGTATGCAAGACATAGTCACAGGTCTCAATGGTTGGATCAATAATTTAGAATGTGTAAGGAGACTTTTCCCATTGGCACTATTATATCATTTGTTGATTTTGCTGAGAATTACACATTGCAACCTCAAAATGAGACACAATCTCAATATTACAACTCCATTAAGATTGCTATTTTTGTTCACATAACATATAGACATGCCCCTAATAATGCGGAAGATAATCAAAAGATTATTAGAGAGTATCATTTTTATATGAGTGATGATAGATCTCACTTTCACGAGTTTGTGCAACATTTTTTTGAGAATTATTTTGATTTCTTACATGAGCATGCAATTTCTATGGATAGACATATCATCTAGTCAAATAATTGTATAGGTCAATTCAAGAATGCTCGCATGTTTTATCTATTGTGTAGGATGCACGTAGAGAGGGGGGTGCCTCATATTTGGAGTTTTTTTGAGTCTGGCCATGGAAAAGGGGAACATGATGGAGCAGGGACATGTGTGAAGAGAGCTCTAGTTATGGAGCAACTGAAGATTTCAGCAGCAGAGCTTCTTGATGCTCATAGCATTGTTGATTGGTGTAGTTTAGCATTATCATACAGGGGGACTCTTGATTCAGTAGTACACAAGTTCTTTTTGTTGGTTGAGGAAGGGTCCATAGGTGATAGATCAGATTGTGCTACAGTAAGAGACTCATCAAAAATGCATTCATTCCAAAGCTTTGATTCTAGTACATGGACCATTTGGATACAACAACTAGCTTACTTTTGTCCTATTTATTTTAGTGTGATTGGGATCATTGTAAGTTGAGTGAGTGGGTGGACACATGAGCTTACATTATCTTACTCCATTGTCTATCATACCCTCTATCAGAAATGATGACATGGAAAGTTCACTTAAGCATAACCATCTATCAGATCTACTTCAGCTAGGACATGTCTTTGCATTGGTTGCACCTCAGGGGAATGATGAGAAATCCAATTATTGGTTATCACGTTGTGTAAGAGGTAAAAAAAAACTTGCACAATCGATCAAAGATGATGATGGATTCACATATCCTACTAGTTCATTGGTTGTCACTGGAACATGGCTGCGGACATACATGCTTAGAAGGAATGCAATTCCTACACTCGAATACTATTAGAAGCACAAAATAATTCTCATATATTCACATCTTATTATAGCAAAAAATGTAAAGTTGTTGAAACATCAAGGAAGACCAAAAGTAAAAGAACATTTTATTATTACTAATGCTAATCATGAAGCCCTATTGGAGACCCTAAAATAGAGACAGGACCCTACTAGAACACTCGACTAGGTATATTTACTTCTTATGTTATTTTCCTCAAAATGATTCAATGAACTGCTGATTATCTTGTTTAATACAATAAGTTACTAATTTTTTTATGATATTGGAATGTAGGTGCATCATGAATAGTGAGGGGGCGGGAGTGTTGGGGAGAATTCCTAAGATTTATGATGTATTATGATGTAAAATGTGAAGCTTTTTTGTATATGGTTTTTGTAATAATGAAAAAGACAAGTTATTCAAAATAACACATACACATCCAAATACATGCAAAAGATTTGAATTATTCTATTTTTATTTATGATGAGTGGTCTAAATTACATGATATAATTTAGTACTTGAAAAGAAAAGATCAATTTAATTTTTCCCATATTGTCTCTTTTACATTATTGTGATATATTAATTTCATAGAGAGGTGGTTTTTGAATTTTTATAAACTTTCTATAAGATTTTTACTTTTTAGTTACATTTTAGATTTTACTTTTTACATATGAAGGGGTTGGTAGGCCCTTGAAACCATTTATAGTGACAAGATCCTTAGAACAACAACACAACATAAAAAGAAACTTAGTTGAGGAGGTAGGCCTCCAAAGACAAGTCCAATGGATTTTTGAAGGGAACCTAAAACCTTGTAGGGTTTTGAAAAGTACCCCAAACATTCAATGATTTTTCTAAGGATCCTAAATGTTCCAAGTCTACCAAAATTGCCATGTCTTCCCAACCAAAGAAAACATATATCTAGAAAATTCCCTTTTAAACTATCAATGAGAAGCATGAAAGCCTCATTATTTCTCTTCTTTGAGCCAATTTCCTAGTGTAGAAATCATGGCATGGAAAAATAAATGATCTTCAATCATACAACCTCCAGATATCCAAAAAAATGCTATTAAATAAATAGAACACTTCCAACCCTTTAGAGGGGGGATCTCCACCATGTAAGATGATCAACCAAAAACAACCATAAGAAATTTAATCTTCTAAGAAGGATGAGAAATAGAGACACTATAGAAGAAATGAAGAGTCCTTATAGAGAATCCCAAAAAATTCTCAACATCTGCATGGAGAAAAATCAAATGGAGGAGAAAGACACATACTACTATGCCATACTTACTATTAAAGTTGCAACCCAACTACCACAAACATAGATTTTAAAAAAGAATAAACCTTGAATCACAAAGGGTATTCAAATATCATCACCAAAATAAAGAGAGAGGGGGCCAAAGAAACTGCATAGAATCATGATCTCTCACAAATTGCCTAACATTACTCACATATCAACATAGCCATTTACCATAGGTAAGAAAAGAGAATAATCATGAGTAAGAGAGAATAATGTCAAAACTAAGAGAAGAAGCAAGAGATTGAACATAGAACTAGGTTGTATTGGGAAACACAAAACCTATCTCAAGAACTCCAACATGAAGACACCCTCCAAGCTAGAAACCTAAACCCTATACAAAAAATTGTGTCACTTACATAAGCCAAGACCCCAACCTAGTGAACACTAGTGTAACCCAACCTAGCCAAGACCCATGATGGTTCTGAAGACAACTTGATCACAAAGCTAGGGTTGATGTTAACATTAATTAAATGTATGAAATATTCTTTTTTTCCTTCTTATAACTCCATGCCTTTGTAGCCACATGTTATACAACTTTCTCTCTAAATGATTAATGTATGTGATTATTTGTTATAGAATATGTTTATTGCAAGTAACAATCTCAAGATTTTGTTCTGGCAAATTATAGAATCTTTCTTGTAGTACCACAAGAGATTGATGCAATGCATACATTTTTTTTTAAATAATTTACAATATAACATAGTGTGCACAAGCTTCATTAAATAAGATCCTCCATTTTTACTCAAATCTTTTGGCTTTGAATGTTCTTTAACAATAAAAGGGGCATTCATCAAAAGAAACATCTAGAATTCACAAAACATTTGTAGGTATCCAATTATATATTTTTTAAAAAAGGATTTACACTTTTTAATATTAAACATTAGATAATAGTAATATTATTAAATCTTTAATTAAATAGTTGAATTGTTGTCATCAAATTACACTTCTGATGTTTTCTTCATTTCATAAGTAGTTCAAGAAATGGGCATGTGGGAAATGTTTATTCTCTTCATGAAGAAAACTAAGCATAGTAAATTCCCCTTGGTAAGTTGTTATAGCCATTTTCTTTATCGATACACCCACCTAAAGAGATCTATACACCCATCTAAAGAGATTTATAATATAATATTGAACTGACTAGACTACTTAAGGATTAGATTCATACTTATTAGTCTCTGTCTTTTAGACATGAGACATTAGTTTCTATGTTTTTGAATTATTCAATTTGCAAAAGTTATTCAATTTCCAAATACACATCCATAAAAGTGCATAATAATAACATTCTGACATTAAAGGATCACTAGAGTGTAAATTTGAAACCACTGATCTTGGCATCAAATCATCAGCTTCATTACCTTTGAGTGGGTGGGTGAACACTAGTGACACCCTTGTTATGGCCATAGAGATCATCCATCATCTGCGGCCACCTTGTACTGAGGAGTCTCCAAGGTGCTCTAAGTGTGTTTGGAGGTCGATCTTCTGATGGTCATAACTCAGAGCTCATGAGGGCTATTGATGCACTATCAAATACTACAAGATGGTGATGCTAAGACCTAAAATAACCTATCTCATTTTCAAGAGATCACATTCTATTTGGATTTAGCACAATGATCTTGCTCGATGCCAAAACTCGCAGTGTGCCTCAGTTCATAGGTGCACTAGATTGTAACTTTGAAACCACTGATCTTGGTATTGAATCATTAGTGCCATTGGCTCTAAGTGGATGCATGAACCCTAGTGATACCCTTGTTCCAGCCATAGAGACCATCCATCGGTCGCAACCACCCCATACCAAGGAGTCTCCAAGGTGTTCTAAGTGCATTTCGAGGTCAATCTTCTGAGGGTCATAACATCTAGCTCATGAGGCTATTGATGAAATGTTGAATTCTACAAGATGTTGATGCCAAGGCCTAAAATAACCTATCTCATTTTTGTGATATCACCTTCCATTTGGATTCAACATAGTGATCTTGCTTGATGCCAAAACTCATAGTGTGCCTCAATTCATAGGTGCACCACAATGTAACTTTGAAATTGCTGATCTTGGCATCAAATTGTCAGTGCCATTAGCTCTAGGTGGGAAAGTGAACCCTAGTGACACCCTTGTTCTAGCCATGGAGACCATCCATCGTCTGCGGCCACCCCATACCGAGGAGTCTCCAAGGTGCTCTAAGTGTGTTTCGAGGTCGATCTTCTGTAGGTCATAACTCAAAGCTCATGAGGGCTATCAATGAATTGTCAAATTCTACAAGACAGTGATGCTAAGACCTAAAATAACCTATTTTATTTTTGAGTGATCACATTTCGTTTGGATCCATCACAACAATCTCGCTCGATGCCAAAACTCATAGTGTGCCTTAGTTCATAAGTGCACCACAATCTAACTTTGAAACCACTAATCTTGGCATTGAATCATCAGTGCCATTAGCTCTAGGTGGGCGGGTGAACCCTAGTGACACCCTTGTTCTAGCTACAAAGATCATCCATCATTCGTGGCCACCCCATATCGAGGAGTCTCCAAGGTGCTCTAAGTGTGTTTTGAGGTCGATCTTTTGAGGGTCATAACTTGGAGCTCATGAGGGATATCAATGAACTATCAAATGTTATAGGATGGTGATGCTGAGACCTAAAATAACCTATCTCATTTTTGAGAGATCATATTCTATTTGGATTTGGCACAATGATCTCACTCGATGCCAAAGCTCGCAGTGTGCCTCAGTTCATAGGTGCGCCACAGCGTAACTTTGAAACAGCTAATCTTGGCATCAAATTGTTAGTTCCATTAGCTCCAAGTGGGTGGGTGAACCCTAGTGACACCCTTGTTCTAGCCATGGAGACTATCCATCATTCACGACCACCCCATACCGAGGAGTCTCCAAGGTGCTCTAAGTGCATTTCAAGGTCGATCTTTCGAGGGTCATAACTCAAAGCTTGTGAGGGCTATCGATGAACCATTGAATGCTATATGATGGTGATGTTGAGGCCTAAAATAACCTATCTCATTTTTGAGAGATCACATTCCATTTGGATTCGGCATAGCAATCTCGCTCGATGCCAAAACTTGCAATGTGCCTCAGTTCATAGGTGCACCATAATGTAACTTTGAAACCATTAATCTTGGCATCGAATCATTAGCACCATTAGCTCTAGGTGGGTAGGTGAACCCTAGTGACACCCTTTTTCTAGCCACAGAGATCATCCATCCTCTGCGGCCACCCCGTACCAAGGAGTCTCCAAGGTGCTATAAGTATGTTTTGAGGTCTATCTTCTGAGGGTCATAACTCAGAGCTCGTGAGGGATATCGATGAATTGTCAAATGATATAGGATGGTTATGCTAAGACCTAAAATAACCTATCTCATTTTTGAGAGATGACATTTTATTTGGATTTGGCATAGTGATCTCGCTCGATGCCAAAACTCGTACTGTGCCTTAGTTCATAGGTGCACCACAGTGTTACTTTGAAACTGCTGACCTTGGCATCTAATCATTAGCACCATTAGCTCCAGGTGGGAAGGTGAACCCTATTGAAATCCTTGTTCTAACCATGGAGACCATCCATTGCTTGTGGCCACCCCATACTGAGGAGTCTCCAAGGTGCTCTAAGTGCATTTTGAGGTTGATCTTCTAAGGGTCATAACTCAGAGCTCACGAGGGCTATCGATGAACTATTGAATGCTATAGGATGTTGATGCTAAGGCCTAAAATAACCTATCTCATTTTTGAGAGATAGTAACAAAGTGAAAAAGGTTTGATCCAATCAAGTCTCTTAAGTTGGGATATTTTGAGGTTATGTTGAAATTGAAAAGTTGTAGTATGAGGATAGTAACAAAGTGAAGTGCTGACCTACTAATGGGATCCTACATTTGGAATGGGATCTTGAAGGCCCTCCCCCTTGCTAAATCTAGGGCTAAATGGAAAGTTGGAATGGGAGACAAAATTCTTTTTTGATAGGATAGCTGGCTGTGTCAGGAACCCCTCATTAATCACCCCATATTTGGTAGGTGGGTTGATCAGTGTATTGGAAGATACGATTTGATGGTAAGGAACTACAAAAATGTTAATGAATGCAACAATCTGGCTAAACTTTCATAGGACCTCAAGCCTTTAATGTCCTCTCTGAATGCCATCTTCATAAACCAAAATGGTGACTCTTTAGTTTGGGGAGATTCTTCAGGGGGCCTTTACTCTATGGCCTCTGGCTATCTATCCCTTATGAGTAAAGAGGAGAACCCTATTTGGGCCAAAGCTTGGATCCCTGGGCTTATGCCTAAGATAAACATTTTCTTCTAGCTCCTCTTACAAGATAAAATCCTCACCCAGGATAATTTAGCCAAAAGAGGCCAAATCTTACCTAATAGGTGCTACCTTTGTAAGCAAGATCTGGAAATGGTTAATCATATGTTCATCCATTGCCCCTTCTCCTCTAGGGTGTGGAGCCATCTGACTACTAACCTGGACTTCAACTGGTGCCCTCCAGCTTGCATCTAGGATTTCTTTAGTCAGTGAAGAAGCTACCACCATGGATTGAAATCTCAATTATTGAGCTCCTAGATCCTCCCAAACTTTTTTTGGGGAATTTGGAAAGAGCACAACAATAGGATATTTAGAGACAGAGAAGCTCTTGAGGTTATAATAGCTAAGAAAATCAAAATCCTTATGATAGAGAACCATGCCATAACCAGAGAAGGAGACATAAAGGTTGGAGGGAACAATAAAGCCAAGAAAGAAGACAAGATCAAAAGAAGACAGGATGTTATTTGGTCTTTTCCCCCTAAGAAATAGCATAAAGCCAATTTTGATGGGGTGGCCAAGGGGAATCCTGGTCCAGCTAGATGTGGAGGTATCATAAGAAATAGTTTGACAGGTGGCATTGCTGCTATCTCTTCCCCTATTGGCCACCAAACTAATCATCTAGTTGAAGCTAGTGTTGCTAGGTTCATTGTTAAGTTGGCCCTGGCCTCAAGGATTGAGTAGCTATGGCTTGAAGGTGACTCCTTAAATATAATAAATTGTATTTTAGGAGTCACTAAACCCTCCTGAACAATCGAAAGCATTATTGAGGATCTAAAATTGAACTTAAGGAAATTTAAAAACTACCACGTCAGCCATGCTTATCGTGAAGCAAACACGGTCTCTAACTAGTTCACCAATGAAGCGGTTGCTAGCAACTCGGTGATGACGTGGAGAAGCAAGAATGATTTTTTGGTGGCGGTGACTGAGCTAATCTGAAAGAAGAAAATAGACGGCACCAAAATAATGTATTTTTAATGATGATAGGATTTGCAAAATCATACTTCAAAAAGGGAATTATTTGGAGTTATGCGAAACCCCCTCCACTGCATAATCACATGTACAAAAGACACAAGATAAAGGAAACCAAAAATAAACCCATAAACACGTGCAATATTATTTTTTCTCTCAGTGCCTTTTGCTACTCTAAACTTGCCAATACATCTAGTGGTTTAGGGTTAGTTGAGCTGAAAACTACAATGGTGGGAGAAAGGATCAGAAGAGAGCCATGGGACGAAGTGGAGAGATGGAAAGAGAAGAGGAAGGTCTGGAGAAAGTGAACCGGGATGAATTTTAGAAAGAGGCCAGTGACCAAGTGAATCAGGGGAACCAGATGAACACTCCTACTAGGATTCAGGAGGGCATGGCCAGTTAGAAGGACAATGATGTTGTAGAAACCCTGTAGGCCATGGACACAGACGACCACTAGCCTGTTCACCTGGCTTTTCTTTTCTGTCTCTGGCCTTTTTTCTTTGGCTTCGGGCCTTCTTTTTTCTCTGGCCTTTTTTGGCAGTTTTTTATTTGTTTAGTCTATTTCATCTCACTCTTTTTTCTGTAAACTTTGGGTTTTAGGATCCCTATAAAACCTGTTTTACCTAATAAAAAACAAAGTGAAGTGCTAGTTATCAAAGATTATGAGTCTATGAATGAGTTCATGGTTGGGAATAGAATCCATGGTTGAGGAGTGGAGTCCTTAACTATGTTGAGATTATATTTGAAGCCAAGAGTTAGTTTCAAGGTTGAAGGTGGAGTTTAAAATTAGATTTGGGGTTATCTAAACCTTGAGTAGGAGGTTAACAAGTGTGTTTATGTCATGATAGCACTTCAAATTAAACATTGCATCCAAATTTGATAATAAAGGTTGTTAAATTGTTATTCACAAATTATTGAATTTGAATCAAATATAACAAATATAATTAAAATTAATGATATTCCATAAACATGAACAATACACATGATCCACGATAAATTGAACAATACTAGATACTAAATTAATATGTATATCATTGTGCACATAAATGACAAAAATATATATGACAATACATGTATCCATAGATAAAATTTTACACAAATATATATCAAAGATCATGTATCCATATAAAAATTACTCAAATATATATCAAAATACATAGATCCATATACAAAATGTGGCTGATCATGCCATCAAAATGTGTATAATATCAATGTTTTTGTAAACAATGTGGCATATGCCATCTCAAAATGTCTCATGATGCATCCTATGAAAACTATACTATCCTAGGGTGCTAGTGAATGATTAAAATGTAGCCTCTTCATTGGACTAGGTGGATCAGATGCCTCCTACATAAACAAAATGGAAAACCCAAAGTTAGACTACTAAATTTATATGATTCTTTGTATCTAACATTGAATTACTCAAATGCATAACGAATTTTTTTGTAATGAAGATTTATACTATTAAAATTTTATAATAAATACCTCTCTCTTTGACCTCCTGCATAGGTCAGGAGTCCTCTCGTATGCCCTCGACAATGCTTCTACCTCGCTAATTATGGGTTGTGTATGTTCAAATATGTTTGTCAGATGAATCTAAAACTTAAACTATAACATTATAATTCATATCATGCTAAATTTATAACATATCTAATCATGAATTCAAACTACAACTTACTATTGTAGGCTCCTCCTCAGGATAGAGTGGTTGCATCATCAAATCTACATAACTCTCTCGTTGAACCTCATGTTCACTAGGAGTCTCCTATGAGATACAAAATAGTAGTTGTTAATATCATAGGAATCAATTTTGAATTTATTTATGAAGATAAGTAAAATAAAAAATTAATGATACTTATACATACAATGGGGCTCTCTGTGTGAATGGAAATGCCTGATCATTTATGATGCATAATTTGTACAAGCTCATCGCCAATAGCCACACCCTATATACAATAAAGAATGTAATTAAATTTCATTACCAAAAATATTTTACAAGAATGAATTGATATTTAATCAAATAGAAAGCACCTAATTACCTTTTCTTTGTCAATGTGTGTTGGCTCATCCCTCGCACTTTGTCCCCGTGGGATAGGTGGTACCTACAAGATAAAAGAAAGATTAGCAACCATATATGCTACAATATCAAATAGAAAAAACAATGTGAACACAATATAATGTACTGTAGATGTCTCAAGGCCAAATGAAATGGCCAAGAGCATGGAATCATCAATCTATCTGAGCTCCTCCTCGATCATCAACTAAACATGAATGAAGATCACAAACATGTATAAGTCAATATGGCTTAAAAATTAAAATTACTCTATTATAAAAATTAACTTTAAATCACATATGTCATAACAAAAAAATGTATACACGTACCAACACTGAAGGAGTCCATGCCTTTGCATTCCCCTCCTCTCTCACATTAGGGTCTGTAGCCTCTACGAGTGTGTCTGGTGTATCCTCATCTAATACAAAATGATACTCAAGAAGATCACCTATGGGACCCAGACAAATATTCTTGCATGTAATGCAAGTGTGAGGCACACAAACGTGTGATGATCTAGCTAATGATGAAATGGCACTAGCATCATCAACATAAGGAGGTAGGACTAACCTAGTCTAAGATATCATTAGGCTACTTAGCTTATGAATGACTTTGATGGTCTAAGAGCTAGCCTCTACCATAATATTCGGATGCTACACTTGAGGAGTGGGGGAGATATCAGTGGGGGGGACAAAAGTGTTAGCCTTCTTCCACTAGGAAGAGGGTCTATCCTAAGGAGCTCCTAGTCCTACACCCATGTTGGGCTTCATGCTCCAATAGTTCACTTTAAGTTTCAACACAAATTCTGCATATAATTTTCTAAGGAAATAAAATAGTACGTCTAAATTTTTATGTGGAGAGATATCAAAAACCATCCACCAATGATCCCAAAAGTTTGCACATATGGCATCATTTGTGCACCATTAATTGATAGTTTGGAATTTTTTTGGGTCAACTGGTATACCCATTTTCGGGTTCGCAAAAAGGTTAGCCAAATCCTCTTTGGTTATATTGAGGGCTGCAACCTCATCATAGTCCAAACCATCATCAAACATCTCATGCATTTCATCATGCCAAAGAAGAGTGGCATTTTGTTGGTTGGTAAGGGTTTCAATGTTATCCACTATCATGTTTAACATGGATAATATAGGAGCCAATGTTGGTACATTATTATATGTTCTTAACAAACCCCTCAATTTGGTGAGATTTTCATTTATCAAATCCTCGATTCGAGGAGGGTTTTGAAGGGGGTAGTGTTGGGTGATGCGACGCACTCCCCTACCCACAGGTGGTTAATTATGTGGTGTTCCATGGTTGTATGGCAATGGTATTTTTGCTAAATAATACATGGTGATGGATGCTTTTGGAGGCTAGGTTTTTTCCCTCAATGAGGGTTTCCTAGGGTATATCTTGTGTCACAATTTTGTGGGTATGTTGTCTATTCTCTTGCATGTGTATTTTAATTCCATATTTATTTCAGATCTATTATGGGTTATGTGGAAACGGTTATATTCTTTATTGCCAAGTTTCCTTACAAGTGGTATCAGAGCTATGGTTTTATTATTTGTAACCCTAGATTGAATCCATGGGAATGCATGAGAGGATAAAAGAAAAGGGCAAGATATATGAATGATTTATTGCAGATCTGAGGGTTTTGGATTTGCTATTATGATGGGATGTTAAAATATTTGGGCATGTGAAATTGTTGGACAAAAGAGTTTTTCAGATGTTTCATTTAAATGAGGGTTTTGGGGGGTAGCTTGCAGAAATGACCTCCTAGGTAAAAACAGACCTCACCATTGGATCCGGGTCGACATTTCCATAAATTTTGATATATAATATGCCCTAGTTTGGCCCTGTTCAGAGAAAATGAAAGAGTTTTTTGGTTTCAGCCCATGATGGCCATCAAATTTAATTCCGTCGGAATTTTCGTCACTGAAAAAATAAAAAATAAAAAATCGTACTGAAAATGGTAAAAAGACTGTCTTAGTAAAATGGCCATAACTTTCTCTCAGAATATCATATTTTAGAGTTCTTATAGGCGTTGGAAAGCTAATTCAGAGCACTACAAGATGGTGTAGGTTTGGTTCTATGATTTTGAGATTTTTTTAGGTATTAAGAGCCCTAAAGTTAGATATTGTTTATTTTGAGCACAAATTGGGGCATAACTTGGGCATACAGAGTCAAATTTTGGACTTCGAGTAGTCAACGGAAAGCTCTTGGAGAGCTCTACACATTGGTTCAGATTTGGTGCAGGTTTGGTATGATTTGTTTGTTGATATATTTATCTGAACAATTTATGGCATATTTTGACTATGGTAACATTGTGAGTTTATGGCATTGGAGATTTAAGTTTTGATGTCATTGTATACTCAAGTTTGGTCTCATGATGATATGATTATCAGTGTTTGGTTTGGATATGTATGATGACTTATTGGATCTACAAGTTGTGCAGTGTTGTAAGCGGTCTATACTTACAGGTTGCATTTATAGCTTGGTTATGGGTTGTCTTTGCCCATTGATCTTTCATTATTGATGCATATTCAGATTGGTGGCTTGGATTTGGGTTGTCTATGCCCTAAGTCACATGATTTACTATTTTCTTCATGTAGAAGTGATGAGATGTTGTTACCAGGTATAGTCATGGTGGAGGATTGTGGTTGACTATGCTGACATATTGATAGCTAGATGCTCGATTCATGCATGTGATCATGGTGTCATGGATTTTGGCATGACATGATTGGTTATATAGGTACATCCTTGATGTTTATTAGCTTGGATTTCTGATTCAGTTATGGTGGTATATCTTCTTGGTTGAGGATCATGGTTATTTGGTTTCTTTTGAGGAGCTCATGATGTGCACTTTGAGTTCTTTGATAGTTTAATGCCTTGGTTGATTCTCATGGTTAGAGGATGGATTTTTCATCATTATGTCATGGATAGCTTGGATACACGGTTTATTGGGAGCTTGTGACAGTGATGGGGTGACAGTGCAGGATTAGTTCCTGGTTTGGTTTGGATCTTCAAGTAGGAGATGGATTTTATGATGCCATAGGTGACTTGGTACCACGGTTGAGTGGGAGTTTTTGGCATTGATATATTTATTGAGTGTTTGCAGATGTTGGAGGTTTGTCTTAGATCCTGTTGCTGCAGAAGTGTCTTTGACATTTGCATGGTGCACTTGTTATCTTCATGGTTTTTGAAGATGGTTAGATCTTGAGGACTCATGGAGTTCTTGGTTATCTTCATGGTATGTGGAGATGGTTTTTCTTCATGGTGTGTGGAGATGGTTGCATCTTGAGGACTCACAGGGTTCTTGGCAAAGGTGTGGTTTATGCTTTTATTTGGCATGTTATCCTTGGTATGAGGATGGTTTCATTATTATGTCATGATATACTCTTGATACGCATTTAGAGTTGTGACATGTTATGATGTGTTCATATGGAGCATGTTATCTCTTTAGTTGAGATGGTAAGATCATGTTGTCATGTTTATGTTCTTGAGGCCATGGTTGGAACTTTGACATTGATCTTGGTTTAGTTTCTTGGTATTGAGCACATTGATCATAAGCTGGATACTTCATGATATTGCTATGTTGCATTTGGAGTCGGCATGGATTGATTGGTTACAGGTGCTCATGGATACTTAGAGATGGTGGTGATGCTGTTTTCTCTTGGATTAGAGAAGTATTTGTTGGGATAGTTGATGATTTCAGCAGGAAGTCTGAGGGGCAGTCACCTGATATGGACTTGAGAGGAGATTGTTCTTAGATGAGTCTTGGTTGGAGACTTGGGTATCTTGATGAACATTCTCATTCCCCACTCTTAGTCTACTCGGCGGTTTGCTACTTGAGAGGTATAGCCCATTGTTTCTCTCAGTTGCATTATATTTATGCTTGTCTTTCATGGATATGAATCTTGAGCTATGGTACATGAGTTAGTTCTGGAGGGTTCATTTGAGAGATGGTTTAGCATTGGTTATCTCCATGTGCATATGTTGTTATGCTGGTTGAGTTTGGGAGATGGTTTTATTGGGCATATTCCTTGGATTAGGAATGGTTATTCCTTGGTTTAGGAATGGTTTTATGAGTTTGATCTTCTTGTGAGAGGCTTACATCCATGATTAGTTATATGGTATGCTTTGGGTGTTGTTGAGGCTTCGTGTTGGGGTTTTATAGAGGAGATCATAATTGCACAGTTTACATCTAGAGGTGTGTGTAGAAGGACATGATACAGGTTTGATTTGCATGGTTTCTCCAGTCTTGGTTATCTTCTTGGATGTTTAGTTTTTCCTACATTGGATTTGAGATTGGTTAGAGATTGTGATCACTAGTTTGTGCTCATGTATGTCATCTGATAGATGACATGGTTATTTCTTTATCTCTTTCCTCTGTTGGTTGTGGAGAACTTGGAAACTATTGGAGACTTGTTATGAGAATTTTTTCCTTGTAGGATATTGGTTTATGTATTGTAGAGGTCCTTGATACTACATGGATTCACTTCTTTGAGATGTTGTGAGTGGATTGGTTATAGATTTGACATTATCTTTTGCAGTGGGAGCTTCTTGGTATATATGTGGCAGGTATTGCTCTTGAGGCTTATGACTGTAGGTTGTAGATTAGATATGTTAGTGATATGAGATTCACTTGTTATACCTTTGAGGTATGGATAGTTGGATGGGTTTGGCACTTGCTGTGGGTGCTATTTCAACTATGGATATTTTGACAACTACGGATACATGTGATTACCTTTGGATCAGGTTTTTGTGCTTGGAATTTTAGTTGGTACAGGATTTTATGATCTTCTAATGCGACAGGTTGGGTGGTTTTCTCTTTGGATGGTTTCTATGTATGTCCAATGGGAGTGGCATAATAGGAGGTGAGATCATTCATGTTCGAGATGCTAGATACTTTGATTTTTTTGCGGGTACCAGGATGGAGCACTTGGTGTGTTTTGATCCATGATGGTGGATGTGCTGGGAGGGATTGTTTCCTTGTTCATTTATGTCACTACGGATTGACCCTATGCAATGTATACAACAAGTGGGAGATTGTTGAGATAATGGGTGTTGCACACATTATCTCAATAGGTAGAGGATCATTTGGTGGATAGTTTTGTGGGGGCACTGGATCGTTTGGTGGGGGGTTACGAGGAATATTATTCCCTACCTCAATGTCATCATTTTGATCAACCATTCCTATTAAATTGCAAAACATAATATATATTAAAAAAAACCTTAATTTTAACAATATTTTTCAAAAAAACCCTAGATTCAACTAAAACTAACAAAATCATGATAAAATCTATTGAGTTTATGTTAAAAATGATTAAGAAAACAAAAAAATCTATATATCGTATATCAGATTTGGTATCCAATATCCGATTGTGGGCTTGAAAACTGGTGTTGAAATGAACCTGTGGGAGTGTTATTTTTTTTAATATTGTGTTATAGGTATTGGATATTCAATATAATATCGGATATCTGCTACTATATCGGATATCCAATAGCTTCGTCAGTTCATATAATGCTAGATATATTATATATTATATTATAATATACTTTTTTATTATATATTATATTATAATATATTACTTTATTATTATTATATTATATTACATAATATATTATACTATTATAATAGTATAATATATTATGTAATATACTATAATATAATAATTATAATTATACTATAATAATATTATTATTATATTATAATACTATATTATAGTATTATAATATAATAATAATATTATTATAGTATAATTATAATTATTATATTATTATAATAATATTATATTATAGTATAATATATTATATATATTTTTCCATGTTATCAAATATCTAATAAGGCTTGGGCCTTACCTTCTAGGTTTGGTACCTGGATAGGTGAAAAAAAGTCAGAGCAAATTTTGAAATGCTTTTAGATGTCTTCAAACTCCTTTTTTTTTTCACATTGCCACTTTTTGGCACACCATGATCCTGCACATACCCCCCACTTGCCTAAAAGTTCTAGAGTCTTCTAACTCAACTAGTCATAGGGCTAACATCAAGGTGGAGTTAAAGTTATCCAACTCATGAAGAAACACTGAATTTTCGCAATAAAGTAAAAATGAGATATTTTGGTGACCATAAAAGTCAACAAAAGGGGTTAGAGGGGTGGAAAATTGCCCCCAACCCATACCCATACCCTTTAGGTACTTAATTTTCATAATTTTAGGCCTCCAAGATTAATTAGGGACCTATCAAAAAGCTAGAAAATTTTAGGACTTTCTAACAACCCTCAAAATGCAAATTAATCACTAATCTAGATTAGGGATAATTAATCTCAATTACAAACTAATTAGAAAAAAGGTCACTAACCTAGTCCAAATTAGATCTTTAGGTTACTCGGTCAATCCTAACTATCATGCTAGAATGCATATACAATTCACAAGTGTCAAGAGATACTGAAAAATCACTGTTACAAAATATTAACACTTAATGACTATAAAATGATACATTCATTCAAACCACGATACAAATAAAATATGAACAATGGGGTTTGCATCTTTTGTTAGACTCAAACCTGGTTTCCACAATCGCTACATAGGGTTTAATTTTATTTGTTTGTTACATCTTCTGGCTAAAATATCCTACACACTCATTGCACACATCAGTAGCTCAAGAAAATTACACACACACACACACACATATAGCTTATCAGGGAAATCACATAAATTAAACCATCCATCTTTCAAATAACTAATTGTTTATCTCATTTCTACTCATATTCTTAACCATCAAAATTGCATAACTAAAGTGTTAATTCTACATTCACTTTCTACACTACTTCATCAATATACATGTTCATAAAACATTAAATAGCATAATTAAACATCTGAAAGTAAAACATCACACAACATAAGATAACATAATAATGTTCAATATATCCAATAGTGTCTTGACATATCGAGTCATGAGAATCAAAATAATAATGGATCAACTATTCTATGATGGGTCGGGGTGAGGCCTCACTGTGTGTGTGTGAGAGAGAGAGTAGAAATATACATGCATACATACATACATACATACATACATATATTCATGTGAGTGTGCCTATATATGACATCAAAATTATATGATGCACATCTCTATCTTAGATATAAACAAATAGATTTAAATGAAAAACAAATAAATATGCACAATCTATAATATATATATATATATATAGCGCGTAAGATATTAAAAAGCAGTCAGCTTATATAAAACTTATATAAAAATATCTGTTATAAATGTTATATATAATACTATATTATATATTATGTATATTTGTTTGTCATTTATATTTTAGATAGAGTTATGCATCATATATTTTTTGATAAATACATACACATACACATACATATACATATACATATACATATATACATACACATATACATATAGATACATTTTTGGAAAAAATTATTAAATTTTTATGTAGTTATTGACATTACACAAATGTCAATATTAATTGAGCAATGAAGAACTTGCAATATTAACCAAGCATATTCAGTGTTGATTGAAGATTTGAGTAATGAAGGGTATTCAATGTTAACTGAGTAGTCAGGCATTGAAGGGTATCTAGCTTCTTGTATCAAATGAGTGGTTGGGCATCAAAGGACTTCTAGTGTTAACTGAGTGATCAATCCAAGTATTGACCAAGTGTCAACATAATTCACTTGTCTATTAATTAACTAATTGAGGTTGACTCTTTAGATGCTCAATTTTTATTAGAAAGGGTATTCAAGAAAACTTGACAAAGCATATGATATATAAGAAAGGTCAAGAAGTGTAAGTGGAACATGGAATAAGATAGACATATGATCGAAGGAAAGGTAGAGTAGGAAAGTGTGAAAGATAAGCTACAAAGAATATTCTAATCAGTAAGGATCCAGAGGTCAAGCCAGAACAAAGATCTAAATCTGTAAAAGAAGTTTCTCCATAAATTAGGTCAAATGACTATTACCTTCTAACCATTGTAGCAGTGAAGAAATATCTTAATAGAGTTGACTTAATAGTCATATTATAAAACAAGGTGATATTTCAAGATTGAAGTGTTTGAAGACCTCTAACCAGGCCACTCCTAATAGGATAATTCTAAATCCTCTAACAAGGTCATACTTAACAATATGTATTGTAACTATTAATATGGTTGGATCCTAACAAGGCTCACTTTAGAAGAGTGACAATATTATAACTAGTTGCATGGTGGTTTTCCCAAATTGGGTTTCCACACTAAATCTTAGTCATCTATGTTCATATTTTTTTTTTATGCTTTATATTTTTGCAACTAAGTTACTAAAGGCTAAAATAGATTAATATTCATAAGATTTCTTTGTTAACCAAGTTACAACAATAAATTAGTGTTAACTGAGCTAGACAAAGAATTGCATTATCAATGAGGAGTTTGATTTGAAATCTAGGGACATGAAATTGTTTTTGTACTAATTAATTCATCCCTTCCCTCTCATTTTTCTCTTCATTTCTAGAAATTAGTATCAGAGCATTTGGTACTTTCAGGAAAGGTTTCAAGGACCTAAGTTAAAGATCAAGATGTCATACAAAAGAGACATTCCCAAGCTTAACAGAGAAAATATTTCAGCATAGCAAGACTTGATGAAGCTACACCTTTCAAGCATTGGAGATACTGGTCTATTCTACTTGGAAAATAAATATGTTGTATGACCTAAACCTATGACTATGGAATAGATTAAAGAGGCAAAGGATCACAATATAAAGATGATTGATATAGCTTCCTCTCTCAACTATTCTAAATTTGATGAGGTTAAATATTGTCCTACTGCATTTGAAATATAAGAAAAACTACTTAATGTCTACGGAGGTGATTAAAATTTGCAAAGAACCAAGGGAAAACATTTAAGAGGAAAGTTTGATTCAATGAAAATGAAAGAACACAAATAGATTTGGGCCCAAATTGCAATGGAAGGTTGTCACAATTACAAAAGACACACATTGCCCAACTAACATAAAGAATAATTGGCTCCCATCGGATGGGCATCAAACTTTTTTCATCACAATTTATGACAACAAGGGAAACCATCAAAATTATGATGAATAAAACTATCATAAACTGGGCCAAGTCAGTGGCAAAGAGTTCATTTTCACCATCCCAATTATGACCAAAAGTTGTCAAAGACACTATCATAATTGTGACAGAAATGCTATGGAACCCATGACAAGCCATCAAAAATGTTTGTCTCAATAGTGATGGGCATGTGGTAGGAATATTGTGTGATCGATGGCTAGCTGTCAAAAGTGGTTGTCTCAATTATGAAAATGTGTTGTATTAATAAAAGATAAAATTGGAAAAAAATGTTGAATATCTATGATGCTCTCATAGCTCATAGTAGATTCACATAGCTAGTTGTCATGCAATCATAGGTTAATATTAAGATTCACTTGGTTTCAAGAATAGTTTAATATTCTCTACTAATTAGGGCCAACCATGTGAAGGTGGAAGCTCATTTGCACCCCCCCCAGCATCTAAATTCCTTGATAGCATCTAAACTATTTAAGAAAGGACCAATCTTTAAAGTACAAAAAAGGTTTTAGACCTACAAAAGTGACATCATTTTTCCATCTCTAGTGCATGCCAATTTTTCATCACATCCAAAATAATATTTTGCCACTCTAAATTAAGAATGCATGTGCACCTATGTTCAATGCATGGAAAATAGGTAGAGCTAATAAAAGACAACATGAATACATTTATTTAATAGGTCTATTAAGTTTTTAAAATTATAGACTATCATGAACAATTTTATTTATGGTTTATAACTTAAGAATAGTTTAATATTCTCTACTAATCAAGGCTAACCATGTGAAGGTGGAAGCTCTTTTGTGCCCCCCCCTGAAACATCTAAATTTTTTGTCAACATCACATCTAAGATCTTTAAGAAAGGATCAATTTTTAAAGTACCTGAAATATCCTCATCGCTTCCTGCTAATCTCAGGAAAACTCTATCTTCATTGCTCACAAGAAATTTATCACATGAATACATCCAAGAATGTCCTCATCACATCCTACATAAAATGAATCCAATATTATAAAATGCCCCTAAGAAATAATAGTTCAAGTGAAATAAACAAATGAAAAATGAGAGAGAAAAAGATGAATCTACTTATCAATAGGCATTGCCATTGCATCTATAGCCATGCTACTTGCTGAGTGAGTGTTATTATTTTAATGTTATGCCAAGATCTCTCTATTTAAATACATACATACATACAAATACATACATACATACATATACAAAGATCACAAGGGCACAAAAAGAAATCTTAGATCTCCACTAATCTCCACAATCCACAAGATCTCTCTATATATATACATACATACATAGACACACTCATATGTGTATCTATAGCTATGTATACACACACACACACACACACACACACACACACACACACACACACACACACACACATATACATATGTATATATATATATACATATATATATATATATATATATACATATATATATATACATACATACATATACATACATACATACATACATATACATATTCAATTTTATCACCTTGAAAAACTGTATTTGATCCTACTGGCTATGAACAATTGATTGTTCATTTTATTGTACCCAATTTGATGACAATTCTATAGAAATTTGTAATCAACCCAACTAATCACCAACTACACCAGATTAATAGTAGCAATAGATATTTGGGATCCTTGTAGGGAGAGTGTGCCAATACATGCATGGTCACATCCTTGGCTACCATTGTTGGGCTAACATATGGAGCCTTTATATCCAACCATTTGTTATAAATTAGGGAATGTACTTCATGCCTGGCATGCAAGTGATGTGGTCTGCCTCATAATAGGTGTATAATAATCATGCTCAAGGCCATGCTTAGGAATAGTGTATTCAATCTAAGGATTATTTTTCCCACTATGAGGTGCATTTAATCTTGTCAAGCCAGAGATGTATACTTGAAATGGTCAGCACAATATGTGCACTAGGTCTCTTAATGAGTCATTATGCTTATGCTGCAAGAAAGTAAAATGCAAGGAAAAGAACCTACACTAGTGCTATAGGAAACTAACACACTTAACTCTTTACTGAAATGAATACTAGAAATGCAATGAAATGCTAACATATATTCCAACTCAATTTATCTACTATAATTGTTCTCGTAGATGTTGCAGGAACATTCACAAAGTATGATGCTATAGGAAGGAACTTATAACTTATACCTACAATACTAAAAATGCTTGAAAATAAATTTATACTACTCTAATCTAATCCACCTCCAAGTGGGCCCCCTTGGTTGGCTTCCACTAATCTACTAACATAGGATATAAGCCAAAAACTATTTCGTTATGTTTCAAAAATTCATTACATGGTAACAATACATAGAACTATAAAAAAAACTTATTGCTAGAGTTTACAGTTTGTTTTCATAAAATTTCTTCTTCTAACCCCTAACACAATTGGTTTGATCCCTATAAATAGAATATCAACACTTATTCTAAAATAGAAAAGCAAAAAAACTAGCTATAAATCTATAGGAGAAAAAGAAGGAAAGATAACAACTCAAGGCAGGAAGAAAAGATAACAACTCAAGGCAAGAATAATAAAGTCTAGACAACCACTTTGACATAATAATAAATATAGAGAATGTAGTAAGTCTTCATAGCTCCTCCATACTCACAACCATATCCTTTGGTGCTATTATAACTTTTCCACCATGGCTAAACCTTAACATCTTTTCTCCTTTAATGCTATCAGTTGTCTTCAACATTCATCTTTGAATTCTTCCAATCATCTTCAGCTTCATTGTTAATAAGTTAGTTATAATGCAGAGATATTTGCAAATAAGCATTATCAAATTAAATTCAAATATGAGAACACACATTTTGATGATTATATGAAATATTGCACTATATAAATAATATTGGCAAAAAATGACATACTATCTACCCATAGGTTAATAATCGATTTAGGTAAACATAAGTTCACAAATGTTTTGATGAAAATAAAATAGAGTGTTAAACAAAGTGTTTTAAAACTATCATAAAATAGAGGCAATAATTAGCCTCATCATTTGCCCCTTTGTAAACTGATGCTTTTCCTCAAGCATTGCATTTCCTAGTCAATGACTTGAATTCCCCAACTTCAGTCCTTCGTTTCCTTCTACTCTTGAACTGTATTGTATAATCCTTATGTTCTTTCCCAGACTTCACTTCTGTTGTCCTCCTATAGCTTGTCAAGTCTGTTAGCATTAATATCATACATGGGCCACATGAGCATTGGAGGTTACATAGTGAGTGGGCACCATAGTTTTGGTCTAGCCTATTTCCCTAACTCTATATACTTTGGAGCTCAGTGAAGGGCAACCTCAAAATTGATGGGACTATGTTGCTTTGACTTTTTAAGTGTCTCAGGTAATCTAGCCCATCTACTTCTAACACTAGCCATGGCTCTCTGGAAGGAAAAGTAGGGTAAGTTTTCATAATCTGCATAGGCCTTGGTTCTGTAATCACCTAAAAATGGTCATCTAGACTATTAGCCCCCTTTTCAACATTTTGGCTAAATTAATTTAATCATTTATCTAGACCAAATTGCTAATAATCAATTTATTTGATTATAACCTATAGTTTGACTATGCTATCCTAAGTTCATTATTTGATTAAAAGAACATGTCCCCTTTTAATTAAATAAAATACCCCATTCTTCTAACCCACTTAAAGTGCACACATAAAGTCCTTTTTCTATTTTACAATTAAAAGAAAAGGCTTGTGAGACTTTTGTCTTATGTGACAAGTCAACTTATATTCTATTGGTTGACTTGTGTGTGCACATGGATCACTCCTATTTTCAAATTCCACCGTTGATCATCCACCATCTTCATCTTGATCTCTACCATCCATACATCTTTAAAAGGGAGAGAGCTTTCCCCCTCAATCCATCCTCATTTTTAAATATTTTTATGCTGCAGGTTTTCTAACAGGTTTCTTTGGAGCTTTGTGGAGAACTTCTATTTCTTTTCTACATTCTCTCATCCATGACATCATGGCATTCTAGCTTAGCTTAGCTTTCATTTTTACATGTAGCTTAATCTCACATAGCTTAATAATGGTATTGTAACACTCTCATACATGTTTTAGCATAGCTCCACTTTGCATCACATTCTAGCTTAATTTTCATTTGCATTGCATTCTTGAGGAACTCCTTGGGACATTTGCATTCTTGCATCTTGTCTTTGGAACCTCCCATTGCATGGTTTATTAGCAAGAAGAGTATCTCTAAGGCTCATCTGAGAGCCTTCTTATTCTTGAAATATACTCTCTTGCACTCTGTGGATAGGGAGCTCTAAGCTGGCATCCGAACATTCGAACTCATGGAATCGTTTCGATAGAAGGGTTTAGAGTGGGACACTTTCGAGTGTAGACCAAATTTCTAATAATAAATTTATTTGATTATAACCGATAGTTTGACTATGCTATCCTAAGTTCATTATTTGATTAAAAGAACATGTCCCCTTTTAATTAAATAAAATACCCCATTCTTCTTACCCACTTAAAGTGCACACATAAAGTCCTTTTTCTATTTTACAATTAATGACCATGCTACTTCTAATTGTATAGAGCTGAAACATAAAATCCAAGATCTCATTGATGATGAGATTGTTGATCTTGGAACCTCTAGTGAATCATGTGCTAAGGATACTTCTGTTGAGCAAGATTACATTGATGAACCTATGTCTAGTAGTGGCTCCATTACATCTTACACTTCTTCCAACACTCATGCATCTCCCAACACTTCAAAGCTTTCCAACATGCCTCTATCAAAAAAGGAAGCTAATTCTTTCCACATTGACTACATGTATCCTCAAGGGCTACCTCTAAAATAAACTCAAGCTAACCTTCACTTGGTTGCAAACCTTTTCCATGCTACTAATCCTAAACATCCTCAACCTTCATGCAGTACTATGCCTAATCTAAACACTACTCCATTCACTCTTCATTCTCCCTTGTCCTTAAAAGTGGCTCCATGTCAAGAGGACTCTCAAAAAGAAAAAGCTATAAATGTTAAGAAATATCAAGATCAAGCACCCTTCCATCTCTTTCAATATTTTCCCCCTCCATATCATATATCTTGCCCACCTCCTAAGTATGATAATAATACCACTTCCATTATCTCCCTTGAGCTTACTAAAAATTATGAGAAAAGTTCCCTTCATATGCTATCCAAAGCTACTTGTCAAGATCAAAGAATCCCCTCATGTTCTACTTCTCCACATCCACTTCAAAATTGTGCTCAAGCTTCAAGTGCTTCTATTAAAAATGTTTTTCCTATCAAAGGTACTCATGAGTCTATTGATGGCTTTGACCATGTTGCTCACTCTAAAGATGTTGATATCCCTTTCCACTATCCCTCTGCATCTTCTAAATCTATACTTGGTCCATATCCATCTAAGCTAAAGCATTCAAACCTTCCATCCATATTGGGGCCTTATGTTCCTCCATCTCCTACATTCACTCATAGCTCATTCCCTAGCTCTCCTATAATACCTCAAGATCAACAAAGACACTCATCCTTGATGACTTTTCACCCATCTATACATCTAAACCAATCATATCATCCTTATTCATCCACAAATCCCAAGTCCTTTGGAAGTGAGAATAAACATAAGAATCCATTGAAAAAGAAAGATCACTATGTCCCATCTAATCAACATGTGAATGCTAAGAAGGAGAATGCACAAAAGAGACTGCAAAGATCCACTACTCAAAGAGCTAAACCAAAGAAAATATGGGTTCCTAAATCCATCATTATACAAATGCACTCTCAAGCACCCAAAGAATGAGGAAAATCTAAAGCTATGTGGATTTCCAAGTCTCTTTTAAAAGACTTGAATATTGAAAATACTTCAAAGTTGACATTCAAGCTTCCAAAGGCTTCTATTCCATCTTCTTCCAAAAATCTTCCTAAAAATATTCCAAAGCCTTCCACTCCACTTTTTTCCAAATCTCTTCTACCACCTCATACATCTAAACCTCAAGCTACTTCATCCATGATTCCTCCATCATTCCAATACCCTTCAAGGTGTGTGTGAACGTTGATCTTGTCCAATATTTCAGCTACCCTCATGAAATCCTCTAAAGCTTACACTTACTTTCTATACATGAACTATTATCCTTCATATACTCTTCCTACTACCATTTCTCTTTCATCACCCTATCAACATCTTTGAGCATACCTTTCTATGGTCTTGGCTTATCATGACTTATCTTTTCTATAGGAGCACTATCTACATTCACAAAGCTTGAGCTCTTTCTAAAAATTCAAAAAAAAAAAAATGTGCCTTGGTGAAAAACACATCCTGTGGCACCTTGGTAGCAAAAGTAAAGAGAAATAAATTTATCCTATGGTGAAAACTACTTCTTGTGGC
The DNA here is from genome assembly GCA_028749045.1 of Cupressus sempervirens. Lineage (NCBI taxonomy): Eukaryota > Viridiplantae > Streptophyta > Pinopsida > Cupressales > Cupressaceae > Cupressus > Cupressus sempervirens. The sequence continues at coordinate 440,362,187 of CM053793.1, read as the reverse complement.
ACCTTAGATAAGTACCATGATGAAAACCTAGCAAACAGGCATCATGCATAATTCTTCCACCATCCATCTATCCCCTCTTCTCTCTTTGATCTTGACAATGTTGAGCTATCTTTTCATATTGGATATCTTATCCATGAGAGTTTCTATTGTGCTCTCTCATTCACTCATAGCCTCTATCTTGAGTTTTATTCTTATTGCTATATCCTATTGCTATACTATCTAGTTGACCCCTTGGTCTTGATCATGATAAATAAAAATGGTTCTTAGGTCTCTTGACATGTCTACTCTTTTGGACTACATGCTTCATGCTATCTCACTTGTTGGCTTCACTTCTTATTCTACATGCTATCTTTCTCATTACTTCCATTTCTTATCCAAAATATGCTTCATATGACTATTTCACCTCTTTCCCTAGCTTGGGTACTCTTGAGGAGTCAGTCCTTGAGGATCGCTTTCACTTGCTTCATACTCTTTTTTCATCCATCTTTTCTTATCCACTGGCTCGTTGCTCCATCATATCCTATACCTTGCTAGACATTGGGAGAAAATGATGTGATCTTGCTTGAGAACTAGTGATATCTAAAACCTTCTAAAAAATTCCAAAAAAAATCATATATGATCCTGAAAAAAATCCTAAAAATCAGAAAATGTCCTGAAAAAATGATCATCTTAGTGAAAACCTAGCAATAAGTGCTTTGATGTATCACCAAAAAAATCAAAAATTAAAAATACAAAAAAATTGAAAAAAGTCTTGAAACAATTTGTCAAGTGGTGAAAACCTGGAAACAAGCACTACTTGAAACCCTTGCAACTATGTCTATCAGTCTCAATCACCTACTTTGCTACACATTTCCTAGCTTGGAATTGTTTCTTGTCCTCATCTCGAGGGCATAACTACTTAGCCTTTTTGAGGTATTCTTGTGCATTTGGGTTTCTTTGACAACTCACAAAATAGTGTTTCTCAACACTTCCCCCACCTTGACATCAAATGTTTTTCAACACTTTTCAGATAGTTTACCTACGGTCTCTGATGTCACAATATTTCTCACTATCAAAATCAAGTCTTGAAGAAATGGTCAAGTGACTTACACACACGCACTTTAACACTTAAATGACTGAGCTATGCTGACCTTTATCTACTTTGTGTGTTGTCTATAATGATTTATTTACTATATGTTCCATCCCTAATAGTCTTTCAAGGATGTCATTGACTAGAAGACTGGGGGCATGGGGCATGTTTTCTTGATTTCTGCTTGTGGGTATACTTTGTTTGTCTATAGTGTTGTAAGCATTCGTGCTTGTCCTATTCAACATTTTGACTTACAAATGTATCATCCTTGACTATTTCACAAGATTGCACTCAGGGTTTATCCTGGCACTTATACCTTGATACAGGTGTAATCTTGCTAAATTAAACTTAGGGAATCTAATTGCATAGTTATCTTGACTTACATGTCTCTGATGTTTAGATTGGATTTCTACATACCTATCTGATATTGATCATATTCATATCCTCATAGTTATACTAGTGATGGTTATATGATCTCATGATGTCCCTAATAAATGCTCAATGATGAAATTAAGAGTCTAAATGTTATGCGCTTCTTGCTGGTAAACCACTTTGCATATTAGCTTGCATTTTATGCTCATTTTCTAGCTTAGTCTTGCATTCTTGCATATGGGGAGAGTTCTCTCTTCATCTTTTTGTGGGCATATCAGCTAACTCCTTTCATATATTTCTTTACTTTCTTCTTGTTCATGTCTTTTCACCTTCTTAATCTTTCACTTCATCTCTTTTCTATCTTATCATCACATTATATAAATTTTTGACCTCTTAAATAATTTCAATGTCCTAGATTCATTTTTGGGATCAAAATCTAAATTCGAGTTTATCTTGATGGTCAAAATTGTCTTTTAAAATTCTACTTTCTTCTGAGCAGTTAGCTGACCTTTTGAGGTCTAATCTCTTAATCATCACTAGGGCATCTTCATTTCTTCATTTCTTCATGTCTTCATCATTTATATACTTCATATCTAGTTCAATTCACTTTTTCATGTCTAAAATCACCTTTCTACTCGTTTTGACCTAATTTTTATGCTATATCCTTCAAGGTCAACTCTAATCAAACTAGGGCATTTTATCAATTTATTATAGTCATTCTTGGGTTCTAATCATCTATCTATTATCTTAGACATTTCTCTGTTCTATTTTTCTCATGTCTAGCTAGTTTTTGCATCCCCTTACCTCATTTCAATTTCAATCCCGAGGGGGCAGAAATACTCTATTGTTGATTGTTACAGATATCTATTTCTTAGGAGCATTTGTTTGACCTTATCACTTGCTCTTGATCTATTCACTTTTCTAGGTGTTAGAATTCTTTTTAGATCCTAACATCATCTTCCTAGTGTTCAATACTACTTCTATCAGGCTGTGCATTTAGGACTTGCTATCTATTTCTACATTTCATTCTTTTAAATTAGATATCTATATCTATCATCGCCTACTTGGCTTTCTATTTTCTTTGACATAATGTGTTCCTAGATCGATCATGCATTAGTCAAAGAGGGGAAAATGCAATCACCTAAAAATGGTCATCTATACTATTAGCCCCCTTTTCAACATTTTGGCTAAATTAATTTAATCATTTATCTAGACCAAATTGCTAATAATCAATTTATTTGATTATAACCTATAGTTTGACTATGCTATCCTAAGTTCATTATTTGATTAAAAGAACATGTCCCCTTTTAATTAAATAAAATACCCCATTCTTCTAACCCACTTAAAGTGTACACATAAAGTCCTTTTTTTATTTTACAATTAAAAGAAAAGGCTTGTGAGACTTTTGTCTTATGTGACAAGTCAGCTTATATTCTATTGGTTGACTTGTGTGTGCACATGGATCACTCCTATTTTTGAATTCCACCATTGATCATCCACCATCTTCATCTTGATCTCTACCATTCATACATCTTTAAAAGGGAGAGAGCTTTCTCCCTCAATCCATCCTCATTTTTAAATATTGTTATGCTGCAGGTTTTCTAATAGGTTTCTTTGGAGCTTTGTGGAGAACTTCTATTTCTTGTCTACATTCTCTCATCCATGACATCATGGCATTCTAGCTTAGCTTAGCTTTCATTTTTACATGTAGCTTAATCTCACATAGCTTAATAATGGTATTGTAACACTCTCATACATGTTTTAGCATAGCTCCACTTTGCATCACATTCTAGCTTAATTTTCATTTGCATTGCATTCTTGAGGAATTCCTTGGGACATTTGCATTCTTGCATCTTATCTTTGAAACCTCCCATTGCATGGTTTACTAGAAAGAAGAGTATCTCTAAGGCTCATTTGAGAGCCTTCTTATTCTTGAAATATACTCTCTTGCACTCTGTGGATAGGGAGCTCTAAGTTGGCATTTGAACATTCGAACTCATGGAATCGTTTGGATAGAAGGGTTTAGAGTGGGACACTTTCGAGTGTACAGGTTTGAGTAGCAAAGATTCTACCCCTTACTCCCTTGTTCTTATCCCCATAAGTTAATCTAAACTAGTCCCTAAGAACTTCTTTTGGTTTACTGCTCTCAGCTCTTAATGACAGGGGCTCTATTCTTTCCTTGTCTTTGTAATTATTCAGTTGCCTATCATAGTTTGCTTCATTATACATCCAAGACATCAAAGCCCTTAGGTGTATATCCCCTATATAGAGTAAAGGATTCCATTGAGTTTCTAATGGGATAATAAAATTGTGAACATATAATTCACAAAGAGAATTCTACTGCCAAGATGGTAGAGTCTAGTATAAACCATAGAATTCCAGAGCTGATTTGGATTCTACATTTATATTCTTAAGGGTTAGCATATGTTGGAATAAAATAAATTTTTCCTTTAGACACATAGCATAAATCTGTGGTGGTGGTCTACAGGCAAGTGCTTGATCAACCCAATTTGAGGGCATGATCCATTCTTTGTTTTTGATTTGCTAATTGCTCCTTCAAATCTATAATTTTTGACCTAGAGACATTATGTCTTTCTTCATTTTCTTCCTCTCTTCTTCCCATAGGGCTGCACCAAACATATGTTGTCCAAACATCTAGAAAAGGAGTTTCTGCAAGGTAATAGAACCACTATCCTCTTCATAGTTTCTTTTCCTCTTTCTCTATTCCCTCCATAAAAATTATACAAAATCAATAAGTCATGTTGATCTATAGAGAACTAGGCTAGTGTTTGGATAAACTTTCTTAGGAACTTTTTCATCTTTACAGCTTGAAGTACTTGGTTGGCCTATTGACATATCATTTTGATTTTCATTGACCTCAACCCTACATTCCTCATTAGGGTTTTTAGGAATGTTTGTAGTTTTAGGGTGAGGAGGAGAGTAATTAGGAACAATTTGTATTGGGGATTCTTTAGTAGATGGCTTGGATGAAGTGGATTCTTTAGAAATTTGTCCTCTCATTCTAGAACTTCTTCTTATTGGGGTTTCTTCTTGTATCACAACCTTCTACCTACTTCTTCCTTTTGGTGTCTCTGCTATAGGAGTGACTACTGCAAGTCCCATCTTAGTTCTCTTTTGCCTCATGACTATAGGGTTTGGATTTTATTTTACTAGAGCAGAGATCTCTTCTTGCAATTTCCATTTTCTTTTTACTCATCTAGACATAGGTTTCTCAGTTTCTTAAATAGGTAAAGGCATAGTTTCTTGCATATTTTTAGCTTCAACATCTTGAGTGCTTTGCTTAGTAGGTTCATTATTGGGAACTACATTCTCCTTATTGGGCTACTCATTAAGGGTAGCCTGGGGTTTTAGGGTTTTAGCTTGGACAAATTCTACCCATGACATGGGGGAAACATCCCAAAGTGATCTTTCTATGAGTAATTTAATTAGGGAATTATGTGTGATGGAATTTTCCTTTCCCTTTTGGGTTTCTTCAACACTAATACATAGCATATTGTACAAGAAATTAGGAACATTTACTGGATGATTATGCCTTATACAACTGAGCAATTAAAAATAATGTGCATGTAAATATGGAAATCTTCCTTCACATGTGAGGTACTTGATAATGTGTATGGCCATCTCATTGTATGGTGGCAGAAGAGATGTCCTTTTGCAACCTTATTTGGTAATATCTAACTGAGGATCAGTTGGAATGACAAATTGAGCCCTGACTAATCTTGCATCATGCATATTAGGATAATGTTCTCCTATTTTTGGTAACCTAGTTACTTCTGCTATTTTCTCTTCTATAGCAACCACTATTAAACCCCATATAGAAGCTTCTCCTTCATCAAACATCCTTGTGAATTTTATGGCTACTTCTTCATCAAATGCAGTTAAACTTAAGAAATACCCTAACTAGCCACACACATTAAATCTCCTTACTGCCTCCACATCTAAGAGCAAAACAATATGCTCCAATGGTTCTCATCGCTGAAATTGTCCACCCATTTTTGCTTAACACTTTCACTATCAGCACTACTTGCACTATTTCCCCCTTATGAATTTAGGCTTCTTTTGTTGTTGTTTTATAGGCCCATTTTCACATTTCATTTAATAGGTAATTAATGCATAATGATTTTTTATGAGCAATAATATGGCTTTAATGAGAGTAAATCATGGATGTGTGTGAAAATCATTCGAAAATGAGATTCAAATCACTTAAAATTTAAATACAGGTCACATCATAGCCTAACAATAAGGAATCATTCAAGAATAAGGGGCACAACACCTAGACACTTGCATACTTATGACAATCGAATTCCATCAATAAAAGAAATATGAAGATTTGGAAAAAAATATTTACAAATAAATAGGAATGTCATTGGGTTTTAGCAACCTTCCTTGCCCCCTACAAAATATGGACAAGTGTCCACACTTGTTAGACTTAGTATAGGGTATGGAACTGGCATAACACTGCCATAATATAAAGAATGTTGTATTAGATATAAGCAACAAAATTTGCATACTATAAATGAATAATAATTTGAAAATCTTATACTTGTTAATTGATAATTTCACATACCAAAAGGTGGCAAACAATACATCAGTAGTGACAACATCCATTAGCAAACTTGTGGTGTTTATTGAAAGCATTAGAAAATGATGACGTGTAAGGTGGGTGGGTGGAAGGTAAAGAAATGAGAGACGTGGAAAAAGAAGAAATTAGAAAGTGAATGGAGAAATTTGGAAATTTATGTGGGCATAAATTTTTTATTATGGGCATGCACAAAGAAATTAGTGTTGAAGAGTTGCATGTGAAAGGTTAGCACCTTCTACAGCAAGAAGAGTTACCTAGTTTGTATTTGAATTTGGCCATTGAAATTGCTATAGGAAGTCCTCTTTTATTTGGGGCCATTTATATAACTTGAGTCTATGACCATTGACAAATAATTTAAAAGGCACTAGATCAATGGTAGTTAATTGGATGGCTCCATTTTCAAAGACATGGTTAGTTTCATATGGACCTAGCCATCTTGTCTATAGCTTGCCTAACATATCTTTAAAATTGGAATCATATAGTAGTGCCCAGTCACCAACTTGAAATTGTTTATTGCTAATGTCGGAGTCATGCCATTGTTTTCTTTGCTTATATATAATTTTAGTGTGTTCCAAAGCAGCTTTGCTTATTTCATCCAAAGAGTTAAGATGTAGAAGTCATTCTCTCTATGCTGTAGGAAGTTCAATGTCCAACTCTAGTGCAGTTCTTAAAATTTTATGTTCAGATTCAATGGGGAGCATTTCTACTTTCCCATATAGGAGCTCAAAGGGTGTGAACCCTATAATAGTCTTCCATGTTGTTCTGTAGGCCCAAACAACTACTGGTAATCTACTATTCCAATCCCTATAGTGCAAATGAACTATTTTTGTTAGGATGTTCTCTATCTCTCGGTTGTAACTTTTGCTTGCCCATTAGCTTGAGGGTGATAGGGACTTAATTTTTGATGCTTGAAGTTATATTGTTTCATTAGTTCTAAGATCAAATAAGAAGTAAATTGTGCACCTTGGTCAGTGACTAGTTCTTTGGGTACACCATAACAAGTAAAAATTTCTTCATATAAAAATTCTACAACTTTGTGATCACGAGCATGCTTCATGGCTTTGACTTCAACCCATTTTTTCAAGTAATTAGTGTACACAAGGGTATATGATTTCCAATTGGATGGAGGATTAATTGAACCAATGAAGTCCATGCCCCATTTATCAAATGATGTTAATGCCATTTGTGGGTTAAGAGGCATTTCATCCATTCTTGTTGGTTGGCCCATCCTTTGACACTTATCACACTTCTATGTATAGTTGGCTACATCTTTGTGAAGTGTAGGCCAATAGTAACTAGTTCTCAAAATTTTTAAGGCTGTTCTTTTTTGTACAAAGTTCCCTCCACATGGTTCATTATGACATGCACGTAGAGTCTCATATGTCTCATCCTCACTCACACATCTTCTCATAACTTGATTAGGTCTAGTGTAAAACAAGAGATTATCTATCCAAGAGAAATGGAAACTTTTCTCTACAAGCAACTTCTTTTCCTTGTAAGAAATTTTTTTTGGCATTTTATTAGTTGCAATGTTTGCATAACATGGAGTTTGAACAACAATATTAAATAAATGCTCATCTGGAAATGCATCATCTACCAAAGTAGTGTCATTCTCATCATGATGGATTCTTGATAAATAATCAACTACCACATTGGTTCTTCCAAGCTTATCAATGATAGTTATATCAAATTCTTGTGACAATAGTAACCATTTTGCTAACTTGCCTGTTATAGCAGGTTTTTTCATGAGATATTTAATTACTGTATGATCAATATGAACAAATATGGGATAGCCAGTTATGTAATGTTAGAATTTGTTGAAGACATAAACTATTGCTAACAGTTCTTTTTCAATCACTATGTAGTTTAATTCTGGTCAATGAAGGCTCTTGCTAATATAATATATTACATTTTCAAGATTTCAAGATTGTTGTCCTAGAACTGCACCTATGGCATAGATATATATATATATATATATATATATATATGAAAAGACAAATTCCAATCACGGCCTTGTAAAATTGGGGATGTTGTGAGAAGTTTCTTAAGCTATAGGAAGGCTTCATTACATTCAAGTGTTCAACTAAATTCAGTTTCCTTTGTCAATAATTTATACAAGGGACTAGCTATTTTGCTGAAATCTCTTATGAAACATCTATAATATCTAGCATGACCTAGAAAAGATCTTACATCTTTCAATTTTGTAGGTATGGGAAATGTTTGAATTACCTCTATCTTAGCTGGATCTACTTGAATTTCTGTAGCTGATATGAAAGGACCAAGTACCACACCTTCCTACATGAGAATGAAACATTTTTCACTATTAAGTGCAAAATTATGTTCTTGACACCTTACCAAAACTTTTTCAAGATTCATCATTGCTTCCTCAAAGGTGACTCCAAATGTTGTGAAATCATCCATATATATTTCCATACAATCATGTGATATATCAACAAAGATGCTAATAAAATCTCGTTGGAATGTTGTAGGAGCATTACATAGACCAAATAGAAAAATAGAGTATGCAAAAATACCCCATGGGCATGCGAATGTGGTTTTGTCTTGGTCTTCAGAGCAATACTGATTTGATTATAACCACTATACCCATCTAGAAAAGAGAAATACTTCTTTCCAACTAAAGTGTCTAGAACTTGATCGATAAATGGTAAAGGAAAGTGATCCTTTTTGGTGGCCTTGTTCAATTCTCTATAATCTACACAAATTATCCATTTTCCTCTCTTTTTGGGCACTATGACCAGGGGTGACACCCATCTACTATCATATATAGGATAAATAAAACCAACATCAAGCAATTTTTGCCATTCAATTTTAACTATTTCTCTAATGTTTGGATTTATCCTTCTCTAGGGTTGATAGAGTGGTAGACACCCTTCATTGATGTATATCATGTGGGTGCACAATGTAGGACTCAACCCTTTCATATCACCATAGTCCCATGCAAAAGACTTTTCATGTTTTCAAAGCAACTTTGTTAATTATTCCATTTGTGTGGTTGTTAATTTTGGGTTAGCATGAGATTGTGACCTATGGATAGCTCAACTATAGTGGTAGACTCTAGCATAGTAGATTTAGAGATTAGACTTGCTTCTAATTCACATGGTAAGAGTGGATGAAGAATGTCAAATTATTTGAGTAGAGTACAATTCTCATCATATTTCTCATATGTGATTAATTCCAACACAAAACTTTTAGATACATCTTTTTCTACCACACAACTATTAGTAAGAATACTTTGAAGTATTGAATCTTCCTCCTCAAGCTTTAGAAATGATTGTCTATGTAACACCATGAGATATGCTATAGAATTTAACTCTTCTTCTTCATCCCCTAGATATGGCCAAACAGATGTGCTCAAATCTGGTAATAGTTGTGTTGGAGGATTAAATCAAATTTCTTTGTTGCTTGGCCATTGGATATGGTCATATTCCCTAACCTACAATTTATATTTGCATTAGTTGTAGCTAACCATGGTTGACCTAGGATGACAAGATAACTAGATAGATTAACTTGGGGGATAGAATCATGAAGTCTGCATGATACTCTAGAGAGTCTAAGGTTACAACTATTTTTTCTATCATCCCATCAAGGGTGATAGTAGAACTATCTGCAAGTTGTAGAATTATTGGAGTAGCCCCTAATCCTTCTATTTTCAACTTTTTCATAGTGTCCTTTGTCATGACATTTATAGCAACACCAAGATCTATTAAAGCATTTTTAATAGACTGACCATTTATAATCACATCAATAACTAGACTACCTAGATTAGAATATCTTGGGGTGATCAATTTTCCTAACATAATGTTAGCTAGTTGTCCCACAACATGGACTGTGGTGGGGTCATTTTTCTTCCTTCTAGGCTTCTTCAGGTAGGCATCTCTAATGGCTTTTCGATAAATTGGAACATCTTTAATAGCTTGAAACTATTGGAATAATCAAATGGGAAGAATACTTCTAAGGGTGGGGGGGTGTGAATCATAAGTATCAAACTTTAACCTTAAAAACTTTTAACTAAAAATAAGTTGCATGCATGTAAACATATTAGTTAAGCATAAAGTAAATACATGTATCAAAACACATAACACCAAATTTGGTAACCCAGAAATGATACCCACAAAATATCACTGCAGCAATAATGTTTGACCACTTTTGATGGTCTACCCTATTAAAAGCTTTACACTATATCAATAGTGGCATGTCTAAAATATTTACAAACATTTTACATGAAGTGTCACCTTGTTAAAGGATTTTATCACCTTGTCAAAAGTTCTACAACCTAGCTGTTAAAATAACCTATGAACATATGATTTTCTTTCTAATACAGTTGCTAGAGAGTATTAGATTAGTGAACCTAATAGCTGAAAATCCTTGATTATTGAATTTAGGCACTTTATTTTCTCTCTCTGATCTTGATCCTTTGAGATTTGATATGCTACTCTTTGATATTCTGATACTTTGTTCTTCATCAACTGGATGGTGCAATGTTGCTCTATTCCTCTAAGTCTTTTCACACTTCCCACTGAATTTTGCTATAGTTTACCCATACACTACTCTCATCCATGCATACAATGGGGTTTCATCCTCCTTTTAAGGATTTCAAAGACTTAGGGTTAGGTATGAATCTACGATCTATATTAAATCTTTATTTCCCACTCATTCCTTGCACTTTTCTTATTGGTTGCATGCCTTCTCCATTTTTCTTATTGGCTGCATGTTGATTGCATAGGAAATGTAAAAGATTCATTCTTATCTTTAATATCCTTCAAGATTCTTCTATGTTGGCTTAGAAAATGGTTTACATAGGTGTTTGTGCAATTATAAACAACTATGTCCAATCTATGTTACTCGACACTTGTTACCTCTGATGCTCTGCTCATATAGAAAAAATGGCTCACTCGACACCTATAGAAATTTTTTTCCACTTGACATCTATAGTGACTTGGCACCTATGCTTATCTGAACACTTGATCTTCACTTGGCATCTAAAGATTGCTCAATACATGAAGATCACTCAGCACCTATTGTAGTTTTGTTTGGCCCGATATACATTGTAGCTCAACATCAATTGTTTACTCAGCATCTATACATATTTTATTGGGTGTATGTTACTAGCTCGGCATGAACTTAGTAAACATCTTAAGTGTGTTGACATGAAATAGTCAAAACCTAGTGTTAGATTCAACAATCTCCCCCTTTGACATGAGTGTCAAAAACACTTAACAATATATCAAAGTCCAATCTCCTCAAGTAAAATATGCATACAATTCAACATATATACAAAACTTCAAAACTTCTCAAAATTCTATGAAAACTATATATATACACCTATACTTGTGAGAAAAATTCTTGTGCTCCCCCTAAGCTGATGTATCTATGTACTCTATACTCTGTATCTATATTTTCTTCCATTCTTATTTACAATTCCCCCAAAACATTATATCTCCTCAATTATTTCTCCCCCTTTTACTATATCTCCCCCTTAACTATATCTCCCCCTTTTTGATGCTTATGTCAAAGGGTTCTAAGGAGTAAGACCATATTTTTCCAAAAATGTTTTATTAATCTCCATAATCATCTCGAGAGAAGTATCCCAATTTTCTAAAGCAATTTCCAATGATTTATGTTGGATAGCTATCTTTGTTGCAAGATGAACAAGTCCTTCCAAAGTAGAAAGATTAGGATCTTTCTTTAGTACATTCTTAGCATAAGATTGTTCTTTATGGAGTACTTCCAAATGTGGGGTTATGGAAGAATATATTTGCATCAATTTGGCCTTGATGTTGGCCTCTTTAGATGTCAACATAGCTAGTTCCTTCTGAGTGTGAAGCATTTGAGAAAAATGCTTCTCACTCTGAGCTGGATCATTTGGCAGTTGTGTACTAGAAATCTTTATATTTCTTTTCAAGCTCATTATTCTTTGGCTTGTCTCATGTGTGAAGTATGAGAAGTCACACAACTTTTTGTATAATGAGAATACATTCTCAAGTACCTTTTTCACTTTGTCAATCTTCTTTGCCAATTCAAGCTAGGATAGTGCTATTTCACTAGATATTTTCTCATTTACTTTTTCTTAAAATTTCTTCTCAGACCATTCCATGAGTTTCACATTGGTTTCCTAGTCTTCATTAGTCACCTATTCTACAATATCTATTAGTTGTTCCAGTATAGGCTTGGTTTCATTAGGTGTTTGCAAGCTGAATGTATCAAGAAATGTTTCTTTTATTTCTACCAGTGCTTGGTTCTACTTGTACTCTTTTCTAAGTACCTCTTGTATTTTCCTCTTTTCTAGTGCCTCTTGCACTTCATATATCTATTGCAACTTCATTTTTTTTGAGTCATAGCTCGGTATAACTATTTCTTCATCAAGAGTAGGGTCTTCATCGTGAAGTACCCTTGCAATCTTGGTAGTGCTCAAGCTTGGTTTAGAAATCTTGGTAGTACCATTGCATTAGTGCTTGGCTATTTTTGAGGATTCCTTGAGGTAGGCAAGTTTACCAACATTTGTATTACCTCCTACTCCTTAGGGGTTTTCTCTACTTATTTCTCCTCTTGTCTACTACCTTGGTCAATTATGAAAATTTGAGGAGGTGCACCTAGAGTTTGTGGTGCAAAAAAATGTTGTCATATTGGTTTCTTTGTAGGTTCCTTGATAGTAGTTGTCATCCTTGTTGTAGATTCAACCTTAGCAATTTTGTCTTGTACTTCTTGCTCTTTAGGTTGATTTGTGGGAGGTTGTGTTGATTGTTCTTGAGTGGTTTCTTTATCCCTTATTATTGCTACTATAGCTTTTTGCAACTCATCAACACTCACCAATACTAGATTTGTGCATAATTGTGCTTGTAGTGTTGATTGGTGAAAGATCTTCTTAAGATCCTCTGCAGTTAAAGAGTTGATGTTCTAAGTAGAAGTGTTAGGAACATCCTTTAGAGTGACTATAATTTTAGGTGTTGTGTGTGAAGGGCTAGGAGGTGGCAATTGTGTATCTTGTACATCTTGTTCAGTTTGTTGCCCCTCTTTAGCTATTGCCATTTCATTTTCCTTTTCCATTTCCTCCTCCACTATTTCTTTTTCTACCTCCTTTTCTCCTTCAACCTTTTCTTATTCTCTTTCTTCTTCTTCCTTACTAGCCTTAGCCTTACTTGCATCTTTATCTTTTTTAGTGTTTTGTCCCTCAAAGAAGAACTTTTGTCCCTCAAAGGGATCTTCTTCTCCATCCTTGACAATAGTCAAGCCATAGATCAACTTCCACATTCTAGTTGATATATTAACAACTTCTTCAACTTTATTCTACAAGATGTTGAAGGCTCTATACTTTGGTGCAAATTTGCTTCCATGTTTCTTGTTTTTCTTAGTGATTTGACCTTTGCTCAATTCTGGCATCACTTGTGCCAATGTGGATTCTTTTATTTCCTTTTCCATCTTTAAACAATAATGGCATCTATTTTCAAAAATTTCATATAATTCCTTGGGCATTGTATTGTCCAATTCAAGAAAACTATTCTTGAATTCTGCCATCATGGCATATACTCATTCTTCTACTTTATTTTGATCCTCTCTACTTAATTTCTTAAAATCAATGTTTTTCAAACTAGAAAAATCTGCATTCTTCCTAACATTATCACATATCTTATCAATATTAGACTTAGGAGCATGGATTACCACTCTAAATTGGTTGATATCTTTAGATTCTATCCTTTCTTCATCATCTAACTCTAGTTGTACAACATATTTTCTCCTTGGTTTCTTCTACGCAGTCCTAGTCTCCTCGGTAGCCTTCTTCTTCTCTTTGACTTGTTCCTTTGCTTTTTGAGTTGAGGCTCTTGTAGTGGCTCTTGTCATTGGTATTGTTGGCTTGGCTTGGGTTATCTTTGCACCTTTCTTTGGCTTAGGCTAAGCTTTTTCTTTTCTCTTCTTAGGCTCTTGAGCTAGTACTTCCTTGGATTCTTCTTCCTTGACATCTTCTTCATCCTCACCTAAGCCTTGTGTCAATTCAAGAGGTTGATGTTCCTCCTCCTCCTCCTCATCCTCTTTCTCTTCCTTGGCTTCAATACCTTCACCTTCTACTTCACCTGTAGTGCCTTCTCCAAACTTGTCCTTAAGCTTCTTCACAAGCTTATCTTTCTTCTTTAAGGTGGAAATAGTTTTCAACTCCATATCAACTTTGGATCATGCTACATCATATGTCCCAAAATGGGGTGCCTCCTTATCAATTTCCTCTACAAGAAATGTTGTGATTGCTACTAATGCTTCATCAGTGTTCAACTCATATCCTAGAGGTATTAGCCACCTAGTTCTTAGAATTTCTACTTGGATATAAGTATAATTAATATCAGCTAAGAAATAGATATCATTGATGTGTTGTTCCACTAGGGAAACTAGTATCCTCAGTCTTTTCTTCATGGATTTCTTGAAATCCTCAAAGTAACTTGTCATTAGAGAGTCAATTTTGTCTCCCATTTGCTCAATATGCTCATTAATTTGAGTAATAGCTGACCTATTTGATTTCCAATTTACCTCGCCAAAAGAGGGAAATTCTTCCAAAACATAGAAAAATATACAAATCAAAATTGATCCAAACTTACATTGAGCACCTTTTGATCTTCTTATTGCTCCTAGATTCTACATGATCTGTTGTAAAAAAATTTCTACTAGATCATATGAATGATCTTTCTTGACAATTTTATATGCCACATCCATATCAATGCATAGAACACTATTCAATCTTCTTGATTGATAGAACTTATCAGATATGATTGTTACTAAAAAGTCTAGAAGGGGATCTATTATTATATCAATAGTCATGCCCCTTTTATTCCATTTTCCCCTAGTGTTCTTTTTAAAAGCTTATTTTGAATCACTTTGTAGGGTCTTATGTCAATCTAGGGTTGGAAAACGTAAAACCCTATGCATGATTATCTTTGTTATCTTGATAGGTCCTCCTTCTAGCCATAAACAACCATTATGCATCCTGCTTAAAACAATTCTTAACCATTTAATTTTGAAAACTATGGGGAAAACTAGGGCATGATTTAAGCCCTTCTCAACTATTTGAAATTCTTCCTTAAGCACTCAATTTTTACACAATTTATTATAAGTTCAAAAAATCTCCAAGTCTCTTATTGCATCTATCTTGCAATTATAACATTTCTTGACATCTTGCACCATCACAACTTTGGGTCATGGATAATGCACCGACAGGGTCATTTTAAAAGTAACTTTTGGAATTGGCCTAAAATTTGGTTGTTTGACCTCATTACTAGCCAACTGAACCTTGAAACCTTCCTTTTCCTCGGGGTTTTTAGAACTGGAAGCCATATTACAAATCTAGGGTTTCAAAAGATATCAAACTTTATAACTATGTAACTTGACACTTGTAGAATACCTTAGATCGATGAAAATGGTGCTTGATCTTTGTTGAAATTTGTGTAAAAGCTTCAATTGTTGTTTGTCAATCACTTCTATGCTCTTCTCATTCTTGCTCTATGTTTGAAATGACAAGAAATGATTGAAAAAGAAACCTTATACCCTTCAAAACATATCATTAAATGCTTAGTGCATATATAGCTGTATGCTTAACTCCTTAAGGTTTTCAATATAACTTGATTTCCATTGACTTTCCATCACTCGGCTCCAACTAGATTTCTCCTTCACTTGGTTCCTATTGCCAACTTGACTGTGACCAGTCACTCGGCTCCTACTAGCAGCTCATTACATACTAACATTTGATTGGCATCTAAGGATAGCTCAACAATACTAGTGAAAACTTTAAATTTCAACTTTGCATCTCTAATCGTGCTGATCTTTTCTTTTCAGTACTATCTTATTCAGGAACTAATATATGATAAGGCTTTGTAAATTAGTCCCTTATGCCTTCTTTTTCTTAGTTGGCTGAAGTGTGACCACTTAACCTATTAAGTGAAGTGATCCATTCATTTGATGAGCTGCACTCATCTTTCTTCTTCCAAGTCTTGTTCATTTGTCCTCTGATGTGTTCAACATCTACCTTCTCTTTTTCTTTGTTGACTTCTAACTTGGGTGCCTTTGACTTTGTTGGGCAATTTTTGCTGACATGACCAGTCTTCAAGCAACTAAAACATGTGGTTTGACTTAACCATCTTCTATAGTTCCCTTTAAAATGTGTCCTTATGCAATTTTCAATAATGTGTCCATATTCCCAATAGTAATGACAACTATACCTAGTGTTATAGTCCCAATTTTCATGATGACCATGGTTACCTTCTCTTGTTGTCTGATTTGATGTCCACATAGGCTTTGATCTACACTCAAATGCTCTATATCCATACTTCTTACAATTGTAGTAGTGACCTTCAAATTTTGGTGTCCTGATAGTCCCAGTCCTGCATTCATGTGCTTGACATCCTTGCTTCTTGCACTTATGACAATAGCTTGCATTCTTAGGCTTATCATTCTAATGATCATTCTTGCTCCTACATAAATTAGAAGTATTTCCCTTTTTACCATAGAAATGACAAGTAGGTTTAGTGTTCTTACCTTTGTTACTCCTTTCTTATATAGTTTTGGAGGACTCTCCTTGTTCAGTGCTAGTGTAACCAAGTCCTGAAGTATCATTGCTAGCCATTGGTGATTTTAATATCTACTCAAAGTACTTGATGGCCTCATTGGGTTTTTGAAGCTCTCTACATGATGGGGAAACAACCCAAGAACAGAATGGAAACAACACAAAAGGGAAATTATATTAACTGAGAAAATAAGCTAGTATAAATAGTACAGGAAAATGAACTTCAAAACATGCCCTAAGGGCTTACAATAGCATAAATCTAGAGATAATTTCTCCTTATGGTACCTCCTCTCAAACTCCACTCTGAACTGCCTTTTACAATGCCAAAAATCTCCTTAAATAGACCCCGGAGGGTTAAGGACTAGGAGTACATTCTAGAAAGTGATAGTAGGCATCCACCGACCAAATAGAAGGTTCCAGAAGCGTTGTTAGAAGTCGGTGAAAATCTAGAAGAATCCAAAAATGGTAACCAAACTTCCGGGAGGCATAACTTTTGAACCGTAGCTCCGATTGACGAACTGTTTACATTTTCAAAAAGCTCTCGAAGCGCTCTATAGCCCTATGGACAAGCTTTGCTTGTCCCCCATTTTTCAGCCCTTTTCGAGGTCATTTAATGCCCCTAACCTAACTTTGAAGCATTCTTAAGAGGTCTCCAAAACCCAAAAAATTGCAATAACTTTCAAATCATGGGGCCTTTTGACCTGATTCTTTTTCTGGAATGCTCTAAATCACTATTACATTCATTTGGCCAAATTGCATGCTCCTATTTTTTCAAAATTTTCAAAGACACTGATAGTGGAACTGTGAGAGTTGGAACCTTTATTTGACCCAAATGGGTATCCAAAAATGTAAAGACATGAAACAGAAACTAAGTCTAAGTACATTTTTTTGGGTGACACAGGATTACCCTTATACCTTTGGATGCACTTGCATCACTACAATATCCTTCTCTCTTTTTAGGTCATTTTGAAATTGTTCATTTTGTATCTTCAGTGTAGAGATCTCAATATCCTTGACATTTAGTTCATGATGTGCAATCATCATCTAACTTAAGGTGTCCAACTACATGTTTGAGATTCTTTCAAACTCAATTGTCTTCTTCTCCAGTCTATTGGTAAGATTTCTCTTGTCATCTTCTATCATGGCTTTTTCTTGAATGGCTCTTTTCTTCTATTCAGTCACTTCACAAAGAATTATAGCTTGTGATTCTTGTTCATGCTTGAGTATTCTGATTTCTTCTACTTGAGCTCTATTCTTCTCCATCAGGTCTACTATTGTTGGATCAAACTCTTTAGAATCTCCATTTGAAAATAGATTTGAGGTGTCAATCTCCCCGTACTATGTGTCATTCTTAGCTATGTCAATCTCTTTTCTTCTTTTTAAGGATTTTCTCAATTCTCCTCTAGCTTTTTTCAAAGCATGTAAAGCAAGTTGTACGTCAATTGCTTGATTCTCTATGATCTTCCCAAGTTTGTAGACTTCCATTTCCAAATCTTTTCTCCAAGCTGTAAGGCTCCTTCTTGTGATAACTTAGCTCTAATACCAATTGTTGGAATAATCAAATCAAAAGAATACTTCTGAGAAGGGGTGGGGGTGAATCAAAAGTATCACACTTTAACCTTAAAAAATTTTAACTGAAAATAAGTTGCATGCATGTAAACATATTAGTTAAGCATAAAGTAAACACATACATCAAAACACATAACACCAAATTTGGTAGCCCGAAAACCCTCCAAAATGAGAAGGTAAAACTGGGGTGGGGATGATACCCACAAAATATCACTACAACAATAATGTTTGACCACTTCGGATGGTCTTCCTTGTTAAGGGGTTTACACTGTGTCAATAGTGACCTATCTAAAGAATTTTAAAACACTTTATATGAAGTGTCACCCTGTTAAAGGATTTTGTCACCTTGTCAAAGGTTCTACAACCTAGCTGTTAAGCTAACTTATCAACATAGGATTTTCTTTCTAATACAATTGCTAGAGAGTATTAGATTAATAAACCTAATAGATTACAATCCTTGATTATTGAATTTAAGCACTTGATCTACTCTCTCTGATCTTGATCCTCTAAGATCTGATATGCTACTCTTAGATATTCTGATACTTTTTTCTTCATCAACTAGATGCTGCAATGCTGCTCTATTCCTCTAAATATTTTCACACTTCCCTCTGAATTTCACTATAGTTTACCCATACACTACTCTCATCCATGCATAAAATAGGGTTTCATCCTCCTTTTAAGGATTTCAAAGACTTAGGGTTAGGTATGAATCTATGATCCATATTAAATCTTTATTTCCCACTCATTCCTTGCATTTTTCTTATTGGTTGCATGCCTTCTCCATTTTTCTTATTGGTTGCATGTTGATTGCATAGGAAATGTAAAAGATTCATTCTTATCTTTAATATCCTTCAAGATTCTTCTATGTCAGCTCAGAAAATGGTTTACATAGGTGTTTGTGCAATTACAAACAACTATGTCCAATCTATGTTACTCGACACTTGTTACCTCTAATGCTCAGCTCATATAGAAAAATTGGCTCACTTAACACCTATTGCAATTCTATTCCACTTAACATCTATAGTGACTTCACACCTATGCTTTTCTTAGCACTTGATCTTCACTCAGCATCTGAAGATTTCTTAGCACATGAAGATCACTTGGCACCTATTGTAGTTCTATCTAGCTTGACATACATTGTAGCTCAGCATCAATTGTTTACTCAACATCTATACATATTTTACTTGGCATATATTACTAGCTCGACATGAACTTAGTAAACTCTTAAGTGTGTTGATACAAAATAGTCAAAACCTAGTCTTAGATTCAATAAAAATAGGGTTATTTGGACTTACGTGTTCTTTAATTGATCAACAATATCAAAAGGTTGTTCCTCTATTTGTACAGGTTTACTTCTTATAAGCTTTTTTAGAAAAGGAGGTTCCACTACTAGTTGAGCTTGGGCTAAGATAGTGATATTGGTTGGGTCAACCTCTTTAGAGACTAGGGGTTCTGATGTTGTAGGAGTATTAGGCATTTTAGTTATAAGAGGTAGTTTAGGCACTAGTAAAGTTGTACTAGATCTTAGATTTATATCTGCAACACTCAAAGCATAAGTATGATATTGTTGAGCTTTAGCAATATACATGGGTTGTTGGCTATGTAAATTTGGCTGAGGTTATGCAAGTAACTGTGTCTACTTTTGAGGTCTAAGATTTGCAGGTGGTAGCATTAGAGCAGGTTGTTGAATTGGGAGTGGTAATTGTGGAGTACTGGTATTTTGGTTAGGCCACTATCAAGGTCCCCTCAATTAGTTTGAAGACTAGAAATTCCTTTGGGGTGGTTACCATTGGTTCTACTAGTTTTTCCAATAGTTCTGCTAGTTCTTCCATTGGTTATTCTATTGGTTGGGCTAGGATGGTTTGGAATTCTAAGGCCATTGGGGTTTTTGCAGATTGTTTTGCCTAGCATTATTCCAATTAGGTTGATGATATTGTGGAGGACCTTGGGGATTATGGTTTTGCCATTGATTACCATATCAATTTGAATTTTGCAAAGGGTCCTGAGGCATACCTTGCAAAGGGTCTTGGGGATTATGGTTTTGCTATTGATTACCATATCAATTTGAATTTTGCAAAGGTCCCTGAGGCATACCTTGACATTGGGCTCGTGGTTGATGTTGAGCAACAAAAAATACTTGCTCATCATCTCCATCTATCTTGAGGTACTTAGTTGGAAGATGTTGGTTCTCTGTATTTGCAACTAGTTTGCATTGGTAATCCTTCTTTTGCTTCTTACAATGAGGACACTATTCAGCTAGTTATAACTCAGCTTCTACATCCTTCTTCTTTGCAGTCATTATGTTGAGATGTGTAGCAGCATCATTTATGATTTCCTACTTGAAATATGACAATAGGTTAGATATCTCAAGCTTTGAAATACCTTGGTTGATTCCTTTAGTGACTGTGGAATGAGGTCCTTAGCCTTTCTTCATAGTTGACCTTGAATAGTTTCAAAAAATCTTCTTGAGGTCATCCTAGGAAGCTTGATATACATCATCGCTAGCCATTAGGTCTAGTGCTTCTAGACAGTTACCATTCACACCTCTCAGAAAGACTAGCTTTTGTGAATTCTCAGACAACACATGCTGAGGGTTCTTCTATAGTGTATACAAGAAACATGAAATGTAGTCTTCTAATGTTTCTTCCTCCTTTTGTGATATCTTGAAGACATCATCTCCTATCTAGAAACAAAGTCTGCATTTTATCCCAAGTTCTTGCTACATTGGCACAATATGTGCACTAGGTCTCTTAATGAGTCATTACGCTTATGCTATAGGAAAGTAAAATGCAAGGAAAAGAACCTACACTAATGCTATAGGAAACTAACACACTTAACTCTTTACTAAAACAAATAGTAGAAATTCAATGAAATGCTAACATATATTCCAACTCAGTTCATCTACTATAACTTTTCTCATAGATGCTGCAGGAACATTCAAAAAGTATGATGCTATAGCAACTTATAACTTCTACCTGCAATACTAAAAATACTTGAAAATAAATCTATACTACTCTAATCTAATCCACCTCCCAAGTGGGCCTCCTTGGTTGGCTTCTACTAATCAACTAGCATAGGATATAAGCCAAAAATTATTTCATTACATTTCAAAAATTCATTACATGGGAACAATACATAGAACTGTAAAAACAACTTATTGCAAGAGTTAAAAGTTTGTTTTCATAAACTTTCTTCTTCTAACCCAAACACAATTGGTCTAATCCCTATAAATAGAATATCAACACTTATTCAAAAATAGAAAAGCAAAAAAACTAGCTATAAATCCGCAGGAGAAAAAGAAGGAAAGATAACAGCTCAAGGCCAAAAGAAAAGATAATGGCTCAAGGTGGGAATAATAAAGTTTAGACAACCACTTTGACATAATAATAAATATAGAGAATGTAGTAAGTCTTCATAGCTCCTCCATACTCATATTCATGTCCTTTGGTATCGTTATAACTTTTCCACTGTGGTTAAACCTCAACATCTTTTCTCCTTGAATGCTATTGGTTGTCTTCAATGTTCATCTTTGAATTCTTCCAATCATCTTCAGCTTCATTGCTAATAGGTTAGTTATAATGCAGATATATTTAAAAATAAGTATTATCAAATTAAATTCAAATATGAGAACACACATTTTGATGATTATATGGGATACTAAATTATATATATAATATTGGCAAAAGATGACATACTATCTACCCATAGGTTAATCATTGGTTTAGGTAAACATAGGTTCACAAATGTTTTGATGAAAATAAAATAGAGTGTTAAACAAAGTGTTTTAAAACTATCATAAAATAGAGGCAATAATTAGCCTCATCATGATGCATGCAAGTAGAATATCCTCAAAATCTAGGAACACTAGGTACATCCAAGTGTTTCATGCCTGGTATGGAAGTAATGAATGCAAGTTTTGCATGCAAGTAGAATGTCCTCATTGCATCTTGCATACAATGTATCCAATATTACAAAATGCCTCCTAAGAAATAATAGTTCAAGTGAAATAAACCCATGAAAAATGAGAGAGAAAAATAATAATCTAATTATGAATAGGAGTTGTCATATGTGTGGCTATGCAACCCGTTGAGTGAGTTTTATTTTTTTTATGTTGTACCAAGATCTCTAGGTTTATATACATAAACATGGGGAATGATTAATGTTGTGTTTTCTTTTCTTTTCTTTTTATAATCCATAATCCACAAGATCTCTATAGTGATGCCCAAATTAACTTCACTACCTAGCTAATCAGCAAGTAGACCAATTTAATTGGCTTATGGCTTGGGAATGTGTTATTCTCATTTATCATATGGTTGCAATGTTGGAGGCAACATTTTTTTGAAAGTGGCACCAAGTTTTGTATCATTGTCTTTATTCAAGTCCTAATTTTAATGAAGTAACAAAGTGATTTTTAGGGTGGAAATGACTATTTCACCACAAGCCTCTTTCTAATGAGAGGATAAGAAGTCAAAAAATGTAGCCCTTGAAATGATAAATGAATTTGTAGAGGGTATGACTATGGAACAACCTAGGGCTAGAAAGAATGTAAGCTATTTAAGGGCATTGAAGCAATGACAATTTGAGACACTTCAATAGCAACAAGAAGCAAAAACATATGCTAAAGAACAAGCCTTGGTTTCCATGGGTAGTGAGATTTAATTGAATAATTCAATGGGTGCACCTTAGCTGAGTTTGAAGGAAGTGATTATAATATATGAACAAGAACATGAGATCCATTTTTTCCCTAAAGTGGGATGCACACATGATTGCCTTTAGGTTTATGGCTTGAACTCTCAGTATCTATCTAGATGGGTGATTGCATCATTGGAGCAACTAGTTGAGATGCACTATAATCAAATTGGAGGAAATAATTGATAAACCAAACATATAATGAAGAGGAAACTAGAAAACCTGAATACTAAAATGTTGAAATGAAAGTTATTGAGGATCAAAAACCTATGCTAGAGTTATAACACAATGTGAAGTTGATTTTAGATATATATATATATATATATATATATATATAAACACAACATAAATTATTCCCAATTTTATGCTCACAACTCAAATTCTCTCCCATGGCCTAAGCTAAAACCCTTATTGATCTCCAATAGAGAATTGAAATGCAATTTTTTCATATTCCACTTAGTACTATGTCGATAAACTCAAGAAATTCTACTACCATGCAAATTAACTTACATTGATTCCAAACCTTAGGTCCTAAAAATAGTTGAAAGGTAAATCATTGTTAAAAAATGTGCTAAAAACAAGAAAGAGTACATATTTATAATGAACATAGATATTGGAAATAGTGAAGAAATATATAATCCTCTAATACATAATTAGAATTGTGTTAGAGATGAACTCAAGAAATTGAGCAATATAGGAGGTGCTCAGCCATATATTCTAGCCATCTTGGTTGATTTGGCAAGAGGATTATGCAAGGGAATGAGCCTTGTGAGTTAACATATAATGTCTTAAAATAGTAAAGTGCTACCTAACTATGTCCAAGGCATCTGCACACTAGAGGCATACTCCACCTACCAGGATGCCTACATACTCATATCCACATGATCAAGACCCTTAAACAACTCACTCTAATGAATATGTATATATGGTTGCTAATTTTTTTGATGTAGATGTATTCCTATAACCACTAGTGAGCTTTACCCACCTAATACAACTCTTCACCATCATACACCCACTCAAGTGAATCGAGCATTTTTCTATAATTAAAATATTGTAATACCTTGGTGCAACCTTTGTGATGTAGTTTACAGATAATGTAAGGTTAACCTACATACGTCCTAACTCACCCCTTATATAGTTCAAGTGAAATAAACATATGAAAAATGAGAGATAAAAAGAGGAATCTACTTACCAATAGGCATTTCCATTGCATCTATGGATATGCTACCTATTAAGTGAGTTTTATTGTTTTTCAATTTTTCGAAGATCTCTCTATTTATATACATACATATAGATAGACATACATATGTAGAGATCACAAGGGCATGACAATGAGATGCATAGATCACAAAGGCGCAACAACAAAATTTAGCACTCACAAGGGCATAACAATAAAATCTTAGATCTCTACTAATCTCCACAATCCACAAGATCTCTCTCTCTCTCTTTCTATATATGTACATATATACATACATAGACACACATATATGTGTGTGTATGTATGTATGAATATATACACATATATACATATACATATAGATATATATATGTATATGTATATGTATACTACATACATACATACATACATACATACATACATACAGACATACACACATACATCTGCATATGCAATTTTATCACCCTAGAAAATTATATCTGATCTTGCTAGCTAGGAACAACTAATTATGGTTATGACTTATTTCTTTCTAAAAATATTTTCTATGATATGTTTTTAAGAACTTTCTTGCAAACTCTGCCTATTTTTCTTGGTCTACATTATCTTTGTGCAGGATCTTGAGCTAAGTCACTTAGCATGGGTTGAGTGATTTTTATTGTTTTATTATTTGGATTCTAGAATATGTGTGCAGCTAGATCAATTTTTTTGTTGTGCTAATATATAATAAGAACTTTAAATAAGATCTCTCTCTAAATAAAAAGTATAAAGTTTCTTACCATATTTCATATTTGAGGCCGATTGAAGCACAAACTTTATTGCAGGTATGAATAGTAATTTGTGATGGTGAATGGGCATGTCTCTAAATATAGACATGAACATTCACAATCACACCAATTCAGTGATGGTTTATCAAATCTAATTTGTATAGACTAAACACAAGTCTTAATCATGTATTACCAATCATTATGAACTCTAGCCCCATATAATATAGATTGATAGTGATCTAAAATCAAAGGAATCAGAATAGGTTTCGATCATGCCTTAAATGCGATCTCAGAATATATATATATATGATCTTTAGTTTCAATTGTGCATTGTTTCATGTATTTCTATTATACGTATGCATACATACATACATACATACATACATACATACATACATACATACATACATACATACATACATACATACATACATACATACATACATACATACATATATATATATATATATATATATGCTGATCATGGTTATTGTTAGACTAAAGCTACATGCTTAACTTAAAGACTACAAGTTGTGCAATTTTTCATGTATTGCATTTGTATTTTCTTTTCCATTTCTTATAAGAGTGTTTCAAGGTTGGGAACCACTTCAACATCCTTTGCATGGTTTAGAGGTAATGCCATTGTAGTAGAGAGAATAACTTTAGTGAAGATTTGAGTGTAAGGAGTTACTACCCTGAACCTATGCTACAAATTCTTGGGAGCCAAGGGACCCTAAGCCTATGCTACATTTTTTGGAGAGATGGGAGAAGTTACTACTGGCTTTAGTACTTCATAACATTCTAGATCATATAGTGATGCCCAAATTAAGTTCAATACATACATGGTTACATCCTTGGCTTCCATTGTTGGGATAGTGTATGGAGCCTTTATATCCAACCATTCATTATAAGTTGGGGAATGCACTTCATGCCTGACATGCAAGTGATGCATCTGCATATGCAATTTTATCACATTGAAAAACTATATTTGATCTTGCTAGCTAGGAACAATTAATTGTTCATTTTATCATACCTAATCTAATGACAGTTTTACAATAATTTGTAATCAACATAGCTAATCAACAAGTAGACCAATTTAACTAGGTTATAGCTTGGGCATGTGCTATTCCCATTTATCATATGGTTGCAATGTTCAAGGCACCATTTTTTTCAAAGTGGCAACAAGTTTTGTATCATTTGTTCAAGTCCTTATTTTAATGAAGTAACAAAGTAGTTTTTAGGGTGGAAAGGACTATCAAATGAAGAGGAAACTTGAACTTTTGAATGTTGAAATGCTAAAATTAAATCTATCAAGGATCAAACACCCATGCTAGAGTTACAACACAATGTGAAGTTGATTTTAGAAATAAATAAAAGAAAAAAGAAAAAAGAAAACACAACATTAGTCATACCCTATTTGTTTTGATTGTGGAGAGTTGTGTACAAAAGAGGGTGGAGAGCTCTAGACAAGGGTGGAGATCTTTGAATGTTGGTGGAGATTTCATTTCCATACCCTTGTGATTGCTAAATTTTGTTTCCATGCCCTTATGATCTCTTCTTTTCATTTTCATGCCCTTGGTGGAGATCAATGGATATCTATGATCTCATTTCCATGCCCTTATGATCATTGCATTTCATTGATGTTCCCTTGTGATCTCTACATTTCATTGTCATGTCCTTGTGATTGACATGCCCTTGCTCTACAATTTTGTTGTCATGTCATGCCCTTACGACCAATGTCCCCTTTGCACTACAAAATTTGGGGTCAAATTTGTGATGGTGGTGTAATTTATAGTGTATTCAAGCCCAAATGTAGTAGTACTTTGCAATTTTATTCAAAGGGGGAAGAGGTACCTATGTAAATTTTCTTTTCTTTTCCTTCTAAACATGTATTTTTTTATATTTCCCCATATATGTGTGTGCCTATGTATGTATGTATATATACAAAGATCTCTTTGTTTATATACATACATACACATATAGACACACATATTTGTGTGTGTGTATGTATATATAAACATATATATGTACATATACATATGTATATATATGTATATACATACATACATATACATAGATCACAAGGGCATGGTAACAAGATGCAAGGATACATATATACATACATACACATACACACGCGCGCGCGCGCGCACACACACACACACACACACATATGCATATGCAATTTTATCACCTTGGAAAATTGTATTTGATCTTTACTCAATCACCAAGAGATAATATAATCTGTAAGTATAGATTTTTTCATATTAGTTTGGTATGAATAGTTTTGAATGAATTCATCTAAGGAAAGTGAGTCTACTCATGATAATCACTCCATCTATTGGATCTATAGAGGGGAGAGACTTACAAAAGATTAGATATTGCTTATGGATATGGGATGATTCATTTGTGATGCCAATATATCCTCCTCCATATTGAATTTCTATATCATCAAATTTCTAGAAACAAATCACTTGACTTGATCTTCTAAAATGGCATGGGCTAATTGGAATTGTCAAACTTGAACTATTGAACTATACATTTAGATTGATGAACCAACACTTTGAATCACTAGTTTCATGTTCAGAACCTTTGGCCTTTGAAATGTGAACTTTGATTTTGATTTGTGGTGCATGGACTATTATGAACCAAAATACACCTGAATTTTTAGTATTTGTGTTTTAGTGATAAAAAATATGAAGATCTTTAAATTTTAAAAGATAACTATTAGATATCTATATTTGTGTTTTAGTGATAACAAATATAGAGTCTAATTTTAAGAAAAATAATAGTCTTAAATGTATATGATAAAATCAAATAAATAAGAGTACTAGTTGTAGCTATATAATTCTAGTATTATGGATTATGTTAAACAAAATTTTCAATAAAATAAGTATGAAGTAACATAAATGGATCATCTGCTTGATCCTGTTATGACTTAATATGAATGCATCTGATCATTACTTGGATGATATTATGTACAAGATCTTTACTCAATCACCAAGAGATAATATAATATGTAAGTACAAATTTATGCATACTTAGTTTGGCATTAATAATTTTGATTAAATGCAAGGATAATTTCTTGGGTGAATTTAAGACATGAATGATTAGTTTAATTTAGCACAAGTACTATGCAAATGTGTATGTATGCATGTAAAGTAGTTCACATAGTGAACTGATATATGTACATACATACATACATACACATATACATACAATCATAATAATTAGTTATCCTTGAATCTAACCAAAGCTATTATATATGAACAAGAGATACATGTTTAGAAAGAAAAAAAAAAAACACATTTAGATAGGTACCTCTTCTCCCATTGAAGAAAATTGTAGATAAAGGGTACAAAGATCACAAGGCAACATCACAACAATGAAATGCAATGATCAAAATGGGATGACAATAAAATTCTATATCTCCAATGATCTCCACCAACATTCAGAGATCACCCTCATTTGGAGCTCTCCACCTTCTTTCGTGCGTAGCTCTCCACAATCAATCAAAATAAATGAAAAATAATTAATGTCGTGTTTTCTTTTATTTTTTGTTTATAATTCATAATTCACAATCCACAAGATCTCTCATACATACATACATACATGTATATACATATATACATATATATACATACATATATACATACATGCACATATACATATATACATACATGCATATATACATACATACATGAAAACAAAAATGCATTTTCTAAGAGTTTACAATTGTTTGACAAAATTAATGTTTTACAAAAAAATGAACCTAAAGAATTGTTAGCTCAAAAGAAAGAACATGGTGTTGAAATAGTACAAAAATTGCTTGATATGAGAGGTCTGTAAGTGAGGGTGTTGACCAATCTAAAAAACTTGAATGCTGAAATAAAAGCTATCAATGATCAAACACCTCTACCAAAATTACAATACATTGTGAAGTTGATTTTAGATAAGGTAGAGGTATATATTCAAAATTTTGATAATCAAAATTTAAGGCATGAGAGCAAAGAGAAGGAACAACTTTAGAAAGAGAAGGAGAAGTAGTGATTTTAGAAAGAGACTACACAATAGAAAAAATAACTAGACAACATAGAGAATATTATGGGAGCCACTAGATATAATCTAGGAAATTATTGTAGTAGGTACTATGACATTGGAAATACCAATTAAATAGGTCTAGTTACTGATTAGCTGGGTTAATTACTTCATTATTATAAAATCCAATGGTAAAGTTAGTTATTATTTTGACCTACATGAAAACATTATTATTATTCATTATTATATATACATAATACATGAAAACAAAAATGCACTTTCCACTACAATATTTGGGGTCAAATTGTGATGACAATTGGCAACAGTAGTGTAATTTGTGGTCATTTACATTTCTTTTTTTGCAATTATCCCTAATGTCATCAGATTACTGACATCAACATCATAATTGTGACACCCTCTAATCATAAAAACAAAAAAAGAAAACACAACAATCATTTTCCATTTGTTTTTATCTTGTAGAGTTGCATGCGAAAGAGATGGAGAGCTCCAAACTACAAGTGTGGAGAGTTGTGAACATTGTCATGGTCCTTGTGATCAATGCATTTGGTTTTTGTGCCTTTGCTCTATGATTTCATTGCTATGTCATGACCTTGTGATCTATGTGCCCTTGCTCTATGATTTCATTGTCATGTCATGCCCTTGCTCTGTGATTTTCTTCAAGGGTGAGAAGGGTGATTTTCTTTATATTTCCTTCTAAACATGTATCTCTTTACATATTCTAAGAAATATTTTTGAAGGTGCTTATTACATATACGATCCAGCTACATACATATTCTAGAATCCAAATAATAAAACAATAAAACTCACTCAACCCATGCTAAGTGACTTACCTCAAGATCCTACACAAAAATAATGTAGACCATGAAAAATGGGTAGAATTCACAAGAAATTCTACAAAAACATATCACATTAGATACTTTTAGATAGAAACAAATGATAACCCAATTAAATTTGTCTAGTTGCCGATTAACTGGGTTGATTACAAATTCTTGTAGAATTGTCATCATATTAGGTATAATAAAATGAACAATCATTTACGAAAAATGATCCAGTCACATACATATTCCAAAATCAAAATAATAAAACAACAAAACTCACTCAACCTGTGCTAAGTGACTTACCTCAAGATCCTGTACGAAAATAATGTAGACCACAAAAAATGGGTTGAGTTTGCAAGAAGTTTTACAAAACAATATCATAGTAGGTATTTTAAGAAAGAAACAAGCCATAACCTAGTTAAATTGGTCTAGTTGCTGATTAGTTGGGTTGATTACAAATTCATGTAGAACTATCATTAGATTAGGTATAATAAAATGAACAATCAACTTTACCAAAAATGATCTAGCTGCATACATATTCCATAACAATGGCATCCACATCATTTTACTTATTGTACAATAACATCATAGGGATGTTGAATTTTTTAAATAGATGTAAAGAGTACATTGTATCATAGAAATATTCACTAGGAGATCTATATGGATCAACTATAGGGATATTTTTAGGAATTCTATGTATCTTTTAGTATCCAACATTCATTATATGGCCTCAAGCAACTTTGTGGGGCTTGGTAGGAGAAGATGAACTATTTTTCTCTCCCTTCTAGTTTCACTCATTATCATTCCAATCTCATAGTTTACACTCAATAGAAAGACATAAACAATAAGAGGGGTATAATTTTATCTTGGTATTATATGTAGATGATGTGGTCCTTACAAATAGATCTCACTCTATGATTCAAAGTGTTCGGTGAATATTGATGAAGATTTTTGACATGAGAGATATTAGGTGTCTAAACTATTTCCTTAGGATTGAGGTTGTTCAATATTTCCACATGATTTTCATTTGTCAACAAAAGTGACATGCTTTCAAAGATTTGGCATGCTTGATTCTAAGCCTACCACCACACTCTTTCTACTAGGTATTATATTGAATACCAATAACACTTCTTTATTAGTTGATATTTTGTTTAGAAATCTTTTATACCTAACACATACTTGTCCTAATATTTCTTTTATGGTTGACCTTTATGTGCTCACTTTTCTCATGATCCACGTTAAACCTTAAAGAGGGAAATTCTAGATAAAATAATTGATTGAATTCCCACAAATGCGTAAGGAATTATCTTTTGAGGGAAAACATTCCCAATGAGTATTTTTCCAAAAAATACCAAAAAGCTTAAACATTCAATTCATAAAAATGAAAAGAATGTGCAGGCTTAAAAATCATTTAAATTTAAAAACAAAGATCATCCACATGATTAATTGCTAAAGATAAAAACAACTTAAAATTTATACTTAATCATCTTCCCTCAAATTCTTTCAACCAAAAAACAAAATTTTAAACCCTAACAAGACACTGTAAAGCTTTTTACAAATGACTAATCTCCTCAAGAAAACAAATCATTATAGAATAGGCAGTAGTACCTATTCTAGAAAAACTTCAAAATTTTATATTACTTGTCATAGCCAAAATTTTCATCAAAGTTTAAAGTGCAGACAATTAATCAAATGTAGTTTTGGTTTCACATCTACCAAGAGTTGACCCTTTTTACAAATTAGTTATTACATATATAAGCTCCTTAGGAGTGGATAATTGAATCCACAATTACCCTAACAAGAGTAGATAGTTTTTTCAGTTATCTAACTATGCTAACTACTTGAAATAAACTAAAAATATAGAAACTAAGAGCTAGCTAACATCCAACTAGGAGTGTCTAGGTGTCATGGGGCTTTATCCATGCCAACAACAATCCTTCTGACTTTCCAGCTTTCATATGCAACTATAAAGTATGAGATAACCAATTGATGATGCAAGCCAAAATAAATGATCCTCTATTTCTAGAATTCCTTCTCTTTCTTTAGCTCTGTGATCTTTACCTCATGCATCTCTAGGTATTTTTTGTTGATTATTAGCATGGCTTCAATATGTGTAATGTTAGAGAAATCTTGTCTCATAGGCATTTTCTTCCCTTGTAGTTCTAGAAATTTCTTCTATATCTTTTTGAAGATATCTTTTGTAGGTGTAATAGAGTTGATCTCTAATTCTCAAAATTGTTTACCACTTTAGGTAGCCAAGGATTATGTCATCTATGTCTTCAAACCCAGAATATATATCTTTAATTTTAGCTATTCCCTATGTAACTGCCTCATTTCTCCATTCAATACATTTCTAGATCACATAGAAAGTTATATCATCAATATTAGCTACAAACACTTAGAGAGAAACTTTTGCAAACCATACTTCTATATTTCATCAATCCACAATACCTCTTTCACCCAATTACCCATTTCTTTCTCATATCCTTCAATGTTTGATTCAACTTTCTTGACAATAGTAGAGGTCCCTTTTTAGGTACCACTCAAAAGATTCACTTGCTTTATTGTTTAACTTTTCACAGTTTGAACCCATTCTTCAAATGTCTTAGTAGTACCCTTGCACATTTTTAAGCTATCTAAGAACTATTGATTGGCTAGGGACTTAATATCAACAATGGCAGACATCTCATTTATTGGCTTTGGCTCTGGGTGTAGAATAGTGTTGATAAATTGGGTCATGCTTCTCATAGAATCTTTCATCTCATGTTTGTCATTAGCATCTTTCCACACTTAGCATATTAGTTCTTTTTTATGTTTATCCTAAGAAGGTTTGGCAATTTCTACTAGCCATTGCCCTATGTTCTTGTTGAAGTCAATTCAAGACTCTATTTTTGCTTTCTTAACCTTAGAAGATCTTCCAAGGCATTTAATTACTAAGTCATCCATTAGCATAGAGAGGGGTACCATACTTCGCTTCCTTTCTACATAAGTTTCTAACCATTTAGGTGTCACAAGTTCCTTTCCAAGTGTGGTAGTGCTACCAATTAGTGTCAAAGTATCTATCAATGTACTTCCTCCTTTAGCCATTTTTTGTTGGTCTTCTATAGTATTAGACATATTAGGACCAATGATCTATTCTATACTACCTCAACTTTTGGAGAATCCAAGTCTATTGTGGTTCTACTCTCTACTTTGCTTTCTACAACCTTCTTTCTTTTGGTATGTGAACAAATAGTTCTCTTAGTGTTTACTATTTGAAGTTGAACTTGAAGTTGAAATTGAGGAACAAATGCTTCAACTTTAGCTTCCTTTTGACCTAAAATAGAATCATCAATGATACATCTAGAGGGAATAGTTAGCTCTTTAGAAAGCTTCCTTTGTCTAGCTTTTGAGTTCTTTTTAGGTTTTTTTCTAAGTAGACACTCAGATCATATTTTCTTTCAACCAAATTTCTATCCTCTTCAAAACACCCATCATCTAAGAACATAAATCATCCTCCTCTCTCTTGTTCCAATCTAGTTCAAGAATAGGGAGACACTCAATTTGTTCAATATATAGGGGATCAACCACCTCCTCATTATCATCTTCCTCTATGCCACTAGTGTCAAGATTAATTTTGAATGCTTTTATTTGGCCTACATTCATTCTTGACCACAATATTTTCCTTACTTCAAACTCATTGGAGCAATTGGCCCAATAATCTTCTAGGAGGGGAATATACCTGAGTGAGGATGCATGTTTGAGATTCTCTTTGGAAAAATCCATGTAATCAAAATTTTCTCTAGAAAAGTAGGGCTCAAGTAATAGATTGGACATCACTAACTTAATTAGAATAGGTTGTTTGATATTGGGACATCTATAGTGACCAATCTCTATAGGGAATAGGAAAGCATGAGTCTTCTTAATATTCTCAAATAAATCAATAATATTTATGAGCTACCTACATATTTTGGAGAAGATGACATTATCTAAGCAATAGGGAGGCAACTCAAAAGGTTCATCAGTGAAGCCATCAAATTTAATGTAAGTGAATTTAGGAAATTAGATATTATAACAACCAAAAATCTTAATAGCCTACATAGATTCTTTAGAGATCCTACAATTCTATTGACCTCAAAGATTAAAAATAAATTTCCCTAGAAACACATCATTAATTTGTTGAAACTCTTTATAGGGTTCCTTAGCTTGTAGATTTCTATAATACTAGTAAATAGTCATGTCATCTATCCAAGGCTTGTGTGGAAGACCTTCCCATTCTTTAGATATAGTGAGGATATAAATTAAAAAGGAGGACATGAAAAATTGGCCAAAGTTATTCAAGCCAACAAGGCCTATGTGCAACCCTTTGGCTGTCAAGTCTACCCAGTAAATGAATTTCCCTCCTCCAAATTTTTTTTTAATGAAAAAATACATCCAATCATCCTAGTGAAAGACTTGTTCATTACCTTTTATTCTATTGAGCAGAAAAACTGCGTTGGTAATTTATTTAATAAAATGCTCAATGGTCATTGGTTTGGGTAACCTTGAGCTTCCTAGTGCTAGTCTTAAAAGCCATGTCTGTGCTACAATAGAATCTTAATCCTTCTTCTTTTCTCCATATAAGTGACTAGCCTCTTCAAATGTCCATGAATCATAAAGTTCTTTGTGGGGAATCTTTAAGGATGAGCTGACTATAACCCTATCAATTATGGCCAAAACTTCACCCTTGACCTTCCTAATACATATGATCTAAGGGTTATAATGATTTGCACACTCAACAATCAATTATTGGCATCCATTGGTGATTGGGAATGTTGTAGCTTCTACCAAACCACTACCAGTGAGTTTCTAGTATATGGGTCCACCTTGTGCATCCCTATCTCTTTCTAATAGTTTGGTTAGGTCTACATTGACTAGGAAAGTATCCTAAATCTTAGATAAGGGGCTTAACAAGCATATCTTTTTAGGCTTAGGAAGATTAGGTCAAAAGAGAGTCATGGTTATTTTACCAAAGGATCATAAACTCAAATACTAAAAAGAAACCTAACAAAAACTAGAAGAAAGAAAACAAAACATACAAAAAAGGACAAATTATGCACTTTCCAGTTTTCACAAAGTGAAGCACTCTAGTTCTATCCTTACTAGCTTGATGTTTTGAACTCTGACAAGGTAAGATAAATAATTAAAATAGGAAATGGGAGAATTTAAAGAACAAGATTTTGGGAAATCTTGGATAGATATGATTAGTGTGTGAAATTAATAATATCAACATGTGTATTTATTTGACAAGATACCTCAGCCATTTTCAATTATTTATCCCCATCAAATTAGCATGCCATCTTACTTTTTATGATGTCAGACAATTATTACTTTTACATTCCTGAAAACAACTTGTACTTTAACACATTTTACCTAGCTATTAGATTTATTGCCTTTTATATCTCGAGCATCTAATAAGAATGTGGGGCCAACCTTTTATAAAAACATGCTTTTTTTACTTAGCAAATCCCTATGATAAGAAAACAAGAGAAAAAATGCTAGAAAAAGGGGAAACGGAAGTTGAAGTGACATTTTCTTGTTTCAACTTCAACTTCTTCCTTACATAGGACCTATTGGGCTGATGAAAAGATTGAAAGAAGGACCTTGCACTTTTGCAAGATACTAAGTTGAGCTTGAAGTCAAAGTAAAAGGAAAAAGGTTCAAGTTCAACTTTGGCTTGGTAAAATTTTGGATATCAGTAATAATAGTGGTAGGAAAATATGGCTGGTAACAATTGGCTTTGACTGGGGACAGAGACTACAAAGGATCAAGTATGAACTTAGAATGATTGGTTTCATAGACTAGCTCAAAGAACTGACTTCAATAAAAAAGGGACTCAAAAATAAGAATTGAAAAATAGGAAAACAAAATGGAAACAAGTAGGGGGAAATGGGTATTTACAATGTGAACAACACTAAAACTAGAACTGAAACTGAAACAATTTAAGATCCTGCCCATTATAGGATAGGGGTAGATCATCACCATTGAAATATTTCAACCTAAAGGCATTAGATCCCAAATCTTGAGAAATCACAAATAATCCCTTCCATAGGCTTTCAAATTTACAATGTGCTCCTCTAGGTCCTCTCATTTTATCCCACAATAGTACTTGGTCTCCTCCATGAACTTTCTAGGTCTTGTTCTTTGATCAAATATTTTTCACTTTGGCCTAGTGTTCTATAATGTGATCGACTAGATCTCTTATTTCTTTCTTGATCTTTTGAAGATATATATAACTACTTTTGAAGAGAGTTACTGAATATCTCATCTTCTATTACCTTCTATAGATTTAGGGTGACCAATTCCAAAGGAGGTGATAGTTGCACTTCTACTCCATGAACTAACTTGAAAGGGTTCATTACCAATTTCTCTTTTGGGAGAAGTTCTATCTACCCATTGGGATTCATAAAGTCTCTTATGCCAGTCCCTACCTTTTTCATCCACTAGCTTCTTCATAATATTAATGAAAATTTTGTTTGTGGACTCTACTTACCTATTACCTTGTGGGAAATAGTAAGATGCATATGAAAAGTAGATCCCATGATCATAACAGAAAAGTTAGATCTCTCAAGATGAGAAATTTTGTGCATTATTGATCACTATCTTGACTAGTACACCTAAATGAGTCAAAATATTCTTAAGAATTTTCATACCACTTGTGATGTTGTTGCTTTTACTAACAGTGATTCCACCCATTTGTGAAGTAATTTGTCACAGTGAGTATGTGTGTGTGACCAGCTCTAGAATTTAGGTTAATGGGACCAATAAAATCTAACCCCCACTATTGAATAGGCTCTTCAATGACCACTAGTCTTATGAGGAGAGTGGTAGATGTGGTTTACTAGTGAATAAATTTCATTTCTCACAATCCTTTACCCATTTATAAGAAGACTTAAACATACCTGGCCAATAGTATCCACTCCTCAAGATTTTAAAAGTTGTTATTGTGGAAGAGAAATGACTACCACATGCTTCACTATGGAAGGTTTGGAGTAATATTTTTTTATTATTAGAGTCCACACATCTAAGAAACATCCTATCTAGGCCTTATATAGAATATCATCAAGAATCACAAATTTTTCTGATTTGAGCTAAAGACTCCTCTCTTTTTCTTTCAAGTATTTTGGGTAGTGTCTATATGTCAAAAAGTATGTTATATCTAAAAACCATTCATCTTTTAACTCTACTAGTAGATAATTAGGATATATTTCTTCTTCTTTATTTTCAGCCATTATCTTACAAAGCCCTTGACCTTGAACTAATTTGGTGGGTTTGATATCAAGGTTTAACTCTTGCACTTTATACACCCACATGGCTCAGTTATTAGTGGCTAAGTCTTGTTGTGTGAGAATTCTTTTAGCTATTGTGGAAGGGACATAGACCATTGAATGTGAGTGAAGGATATAATACTAAATTTTTTTTTACAACTTTTACAACTAAAAAGGCTTATTTTTGAATAAGTGAATAGTGTAACTCATGCTTCTTTAAAGGGGCACTCATAAAAGAGATTGGAACTTCTTTTTTTAGCTCATTTTTTTAAGAATCCCAAAAAAGGCGTGTTTAGATGCACATAAATAAACTACAAAATCTCCATTAATATCAAGATGAATGAGAACTGGTGCTTTGACAATAGATTCTTTGACTTCTTCAAATGACTTAACTGCCAAATCATCCCATTTGAAACTTTGTTTCTCACTCAATAGCCTTGCCATTAGTTTGGTTATCTTGGCAAAATCAGGCACAAATTTCCTGAGGAAATTAATTTAACCAAAAAAAGATCTGACGGCATTGCAATTTATTGGGGGACACAATTGTTGTATAGCTTTTACTCTTTTTGGATCAATTTCAATTCCCCTTTTTGAAACTATATGTCCCAATTGCTTTCCTTTGGTCACATAGAAGATAGACTTCTTGGGGTTTAATGAAATTCCATGTTCTTTGTATCTTTGTAGCACATCTTTCAAATATTTTAGATGCTTCTTTTACCTTCTTGAAAAGATAGTCATGTCATCAAGATAGATTGTAATGATTTTGTCAAAGAGACATCCAAAGGTTGAATTCCTTGGCCATTGGAAAGTTACACTAGGATTTATCAGCCCAAAAGGCATTCTCTAGTAAGCAAAGGTGTTCCAAGAGATTGTGAATGCTATCTTGTGTTGGTCTTTTTCAAAAAAATCCTATTTTATTGTAAGCACAGAATCCATCAAGGAAAAACATCATTTCTAAACCAATAATGGTTCGAAGAATCTAATCCATCATGGGTAAGGCAAAGTTGTCTTTTAGACTTGCCTAATTTAGGTTCTTGAAATCCACATAGATTCTTATCTCTCCACTTTTCTTCCTAACATGTACAATATTAGTGACCCATATTAAATGATGTATTGGGAAGATAATGTGTGCTTTAAGCATTTTATCAATTTTTAAAAAAATTGCATCAGGAACTTTTGGATTATAGGTTCTTAATTTCTACTTGAACAGTGAAGTATATGGTTTCAAAGTGATGTGTTGTTTAAATTTCCCTCTAAAATTTTTCAAATCTTCATAAGACCATGTGATTACATCTTTCAATTTTCTTAGTAACGTGATCAAACATGTCTTCTCATCCCCTTCATAGTAGACCCCTAGATTCACCATCTTTGGATTGTGTTCATCACCTAGATTACTTTTCTCATAAACACCATTTTAAACATCCCTGGAAGTTGAGTTTTGTGTAGAACAAATATCTTGTCTATCAAAAACTTTTCCAGTTCAACCAAACCTTTAGGTATCCCCTTGAGCTGAATGACACCTTCTACTTCTCCTATAGTGGCATTGGGGCAAAATTCATGGCATTTTGATTCTGAACCTTCAAAGTAATTAGTGGAGAAATTTCCTATACTTTGCAGGAAACCATTGATATGGGCATCTTCTCTAAATACCTACCACAAATTTTTATTATCAAGTACACTGGGTCTATGACTAATCTCTATAACATATTTTTCAATCACAAAATCAAGATGAGGAATCATTAAAGAAGTTGAGACTTCTAGAGAATCAACTTTTGTGTTGAGTAGTCTGGGTATTGATTTGATGGAGAAAGCATCAAACCAATCAAGTTCATCCCATACCCAATTCCTGTAGTGTTTTAATCTTTCATTTTTTACTAAGAACAACTTCTTCACTTGCTTTGATATCAACTCAACATCTCTTTTTCTTTGAGTAGTTTTATATTTCTCTTTTTTGCTTCTTCCATTCCTAGCAAAAGAGCCTCATACTTAGTTGTATTATTCATGTTTTCAAAAGCCTATTTGAAAGAAGAAGGAAAAATTTTTCCCAAAGGAGAGATTAATAATGTCCCAGCTCCTAAACCACTTTAACAACAAATTCCATCAAACTCTAAGACCCAAGGTGCATTAGTATCTTTTGGCTCAATCCCTATTTCTCCAATTTAGGCATAATTGAATAGTTAGCAAAATTAGTTTCTTGATAGAGAATCTAGGACTTAGGGTCATTAGACAAGAAAATTGTATATTTGGACCTAGATTCAAGGAATAGGGTTACTTTTTCCTTTCCTATAGGTATAACTATTTATGACCAATTCATTTTGACCTCTCCTCCTAAATCCCAACAATATGTTCTACTAAGGAGCATGCGATAACTAGTGGGGATGTTTGCTACATGGTAAGATTTATCGTCTTCTTAGGAAAATCTACTAAAGAGACTTGAGCATCCTTAATTTGACCTACTAGGGGTACCTATTTGGAATCCATTGAATAATATTTGCCAAATGTTTTGGTTAGGGGTAGGTTGAGAGCCTTAGCCACTGCAGCTAGCATTATATTGTTTGATGCCCCTAAATCTGTGATACAATTGCTTAGTTTAACACCATGTAGAAAATGGGATACATAGAAAGGATTGGGATTTTATCTATAAGATATCTCTAGGCTCACTTTCTTGGTTTGAACTAGTTCAATATGAGGGTTTGGCTTTTTAATTCTATTCTCTTCACTAGAGGAAACTCTATTCACTTGTTTGGTGGAAACCTCTGAGGAAGGCTATTGGACACAATCAATCAATTCATCAAGTTCATTAGGATTCATATTTAAATATTCAACAGGAGAAATTTTAATTCTAGATAGTTTACAAAACTCATCAATATCAAAAATTGAGTCAAGATCAAACCTTTTTAGAATATGAGTTGAAGAAGACTGAGCCTATGATGTTCTATTCCTACCTTCTTCTTTGGCTTTGAAATCTTGTGCTTGAGTAGGTGCTATTGTGCTCTTGTATTGAGGATCAACTTTTGCTCTCTATTTTGCTCTATTAAATATTGAACATGAAGGTTCTCCTAAAGTTAAAAGAATGTCACCGACCCTATCTAAGTCAAAATCATACTCAAGGTAGTAATTTATGGAGTCACCAGGTCCTTCAAAAGAATCCTCCTCTATTATTTTGTTTTCTACAAATTCTTTTTCTACTTGTAGTCATTCATGCCTCACATTCTCAAGACATGTGGACCTTTCATGATCACTAGTAAGATGAAAAAAACACATGTTTTCCTTGCCTAGAGGAGGCTCAATTTGAAGTCTTTGTTGACTAGGGGGAAGGTTATATTTTTCTCTTTGTAAGGATCATTATGATTAGGATATTTTCATGGGATATCTTGGTAAGGGACAAAAGATTTTGGGAGTTGCTTCTTTACAACTATTAGTTCATTTGCTAGTTTCTACATTAGTGAATCATTTGAAGAAGAAGATGTTAAGGCTTGAGAGTTTGGGACTTGCACATCTTTCTTCTATTTTTTAGATATGATAAGATCATCTTCTAACTCTATAGAGAGTGTTTGGCATGATTCAAGTTTTGTGGGATTTTCTCTTTTCAATGGAAAAATATAATCTAGGGGCATGGCATTTAAAAAGAAATCCTTCTTATTCTCATCATTAGGCCTGCTAGCATTAGGTATTTAATGTAAAGCTTTGTTAAATCTGTCCATGAATTCATTCATGGGCATGTGTATCTCTTTTTTCATCAGGATTAGTTTCATAAGAAAGGAATTAGCATTATTGAGTGAATTAAACCTAGCTTCAAAAGAATTCTTCATGGTAACCCAAGATGTGATGGATGCATTAGGTAAATGGTGAAACCAATCAGCTATTGAATCTGTCAATGCTTGGATGAATAATCTTATAGTAACTTATTTTTTTGCCACTACCAATATGCCACAAGTAGTATTAAAAGCATTTAAGTGTTCTTCAAGTGACTTCTTTACATCCCTGTTGAATCTAGGAAGAACTTCTTGGACTCCTTTGGGAAATCTTCCCATATTACCTACTATATGTAAAGGACTGACTGTAGTACCCCAAGGCTAAGTTTGAGCAATTATTGGTAATTTGAAATTAAGAGGGAGGATATTAATAGTAGAAGGGATCAATATTCTAGTGATGATCAAGGGCCAAATGGAAGGTTTTTGGATGACATCTTTAGGAGGGGAAGATGGTCTACTAGTGATTTTAGCTTTCTTTCTTTTTAAAGTGTGGTCGGGCTTGAAGTCAATTTTTGCTAGAGCTTCAAATTCTTCATCTACTAGACCTGAGAATCTATCTATTCAAGTATATCTCCTTTCTACCATGGTGGAGG
Organism: Cupressus sempervirens; assembly: GCA_028749045.1. NCBI lineage: Eukaryota > Viridiplantae > Streptophyta > Pinopsida > Cupressales > Cupressaceae > Cupressus > Cupressus sempervirens. The sequence continues at coordinate 440,320,875 of CM053793.1, read as the reverse complement.
AAAACACTACAACTTGATCAAATTAAATATTTACCTAAGAAATCCTCACTACAACCACTTCTTCCTAAGCTTCTAGGATCCCCCTAATCCTCTTGGCTATTTTTTCTTCTCTTTCTAGTACATATTACACTTGGAGTTATTTTTTATTATTGACTAAATTAGCCCAAGCACAAGCACTAAGATTAGAAATAATATCTTCTTGTGTGTCCAAAAACCCTAGATTTGGTTGCTGAATAGACAACTAATTATGGTTAGGAAGAACCATTTTCCAAAACCATAGAACTCATTAAGTACTTGAGGGAAAGAGATTTTTCCCTTTCTTCCCTAGTGGAGTCACCAAAAAATTGTTAGTTAACAAATTTTCCCCTTGATTTTAAACCTTAAAGAGGGAAGTTCTTAATAAGCTAACTAATTGAATTTTCACAAATGTGTAAGGAATTATCTTCTTAGTATTTATTTGAAAATACTATTAGGTGCAGCTAGTATTTTGAAAAGATATCCTTAATTCCTCTTTTGAGGGAAAACTTTCCTAATGAGTATTTTTCTAGAAAATACTAAAAATCTTAAACAATCAATTCATAAAAATGAAAAGAATGTGCAGGTTGAAAAACCATTCAAATTTAACAACAAAGATCATCCACATGATTAATTGCTAAAGATGAAATCAACTTAGAGTTTATACTTTTTCCTCTTCCCTCAAATTCTTTCAATCTCAAAACAAAATTTTAAACTATAATGAGACAATGCAATTCTTTTCACAAATGACTAATCTCCTCAAGAAAATAGATCATTACAAAATTGGTAGTAGTACCAATTCCAAAAAAACTTCAAAACATAAAATTGCAAAATTTTATATTTCTTGTCACAACCAAAATTTGCATAAAATTTTAAAGTGTAGACACTTAATCAAAAGTAGTTTTGCTTTCGCATCCACCAAGAGTCAACCCTTTTTAGAAATTAGTTATTACATACATAAGTTCCTCAAGGCTATATAACTAAATCCAAAATTAACCCAATAGAAGTAGATAGTTTTTCCAGTTATCTAACTATGCTAACTACTTGAAACAAGCTAAAAATAAAGAAACTAAGAACTAGCTAACATCCAACTAGGAGTGTCTAGGTGTCACAGGGTTTTATCCATGCCAATAACAATCTGTCTGGCTTTCTATCTTTCATAGAAAACAATAAAGGATGAGATAACCGATTGATGAGGCAAGCTAAGATAAGTGATCCTTTATTTCCAAACTTGTTTCTCTTTCTTTAGCTCTGTGATCTTTGCCTCATACATCTTTAGGTGTTTTTGGTTGATTATCAACATGACTTCAAGATGTGCAATGTTAGAGAAATCTTGTCTCATAGGCATTTTCTTCCCCTATAGTTCTAGAAATTTCTTCTATATCTGTTTAATGATATCTTTTGTAGGTACAATAGAGTCACTCTCTTCTTCTACACATTGTTTATAAAACCACTTCAAGTCGTCAAGGATTATATCATCTATAAATTCAAGCCCAAAAAATATTTCTTTGATTTCAAATATTCCCAATGCAATTGCTTCATTATCCATTCAATACATTCCCGAATCACATAAAAAGTTTTATCATCAAGACCAACTACCTAACACTCATAGGTAAACTTCTACACACCATACTCATGTATTTCATTGATCCATGATACCTCTTTCACCCAATTACCCTTGCCTTTCTCATATCCTTCAGTGTTTGATTCAACTTTCTTGACAATAGTAGAAGTCTCTTTATGGGTACCACTCAAAAGATTCACTTTCTTTATTGTTCCATTTTGCATAGTTTAAACCCATTCTTCAAATGTCTTAGTAGTACCCTTGCACCTTTGTAAGTTATCTAAGATCTATTGATTTTTCAGGGACTTAATGTCAACAATGGTGGACATCTCATTTATTGGGTTTGGCTTTGGGTGCAAAATAGTGTTGATATATTGGCCCATGCTTCCCATATATTCTTTCTTGTCCTATTTGTCCTTAGTATCTTTCCACACCTAGCCAACAATCTTTTTGTTAGACAATTCAAATATTTTCATATCTACTACTCTGCTACCTTTACCCAAGTCTACTTTTGATACCTGATAATCTTGAGGTGTTAGTTCTTCCTAAAGTTTATCCTGAGGAGGTTTGACAATTTTTGCTAGCTACCACCCTATGTTCTTATCAAAGTCAATTTGAGACTCTATTTTTTCTTTCTTAACCTTAGAAGATCTTCCAAGGCATTTACTTATTCATCCATTGGCAAAGAGAGGGGTACCATACTTTTCTTCCTTTCTATAGACATTTCTAACCATTTAGGTATCACAGTTTCCTTTTTAGGTGTGGTAGTGGTACCAATTAGGGCTAGAGTATCTACCAGTGTACTTCCTCCTTCCTCCTTCAAGCATTTTTTGTTGGTCTCCTATAGTATTAGACATATTAGGACCAACAATCTATTCTATTACTACCTCAACTTCTAGAGAATCCAAGTCTATTGTGGTTCTACTCTTTTCTTTTCTTTCTATGACCTTCTTGCTTCTAGCATTTAAATGAGTAGTTTTCTTAGGGTTGATTGTTTGAACTTGAACTTGAAGTTGAAACTCAAGAACAAATACTTCAACTTTAGCTTCCTTTTAACTTGAAATAGAATCATCAATGATAGAGTTAGAAGGAATTGTTAGCTCTTTGGAAAGCTTCCTTTGTTTAACTTTTGAGTGCTTTTTAGGTTTTTTCTTAGTAGACACTCCGTTCATCTATGCTTTCAACCAATTTTCTATGCTCTTCAAAACACCTATCATATAAGAACATAAATCATGCTCCTCTCTCTTGTTCCAATCTAGTTCAAAAATAGGGAGATACTTAATTTGTTCAATATATAGGGGATCAACCACCTCCTAATTATCATCTTCCTCTATGCCACTGGTGTCAAGATTAATTTTGAATGCTTGTATTTGGCCTACAGTTATTGTTGACCACAATCTTTTCCTTACTTCAAACTCATCAGAGAAATTGGCCCAATAATCTTCTAGGTAGGAAATATGCTAGAGGGAGGATGTATGTTTGAGGTTTTCTTTGGAAAAATTAATATAATCAAAGTTTTCCCAACCAAAGTAAGGCTCAAGGTACAAATTGGACATCATTGACTTTATCAATATAAATTGTTTAATATTGGGACATCTGTAGTGGCCAATCTCTATAGGAAATAGAAAGGCACAAGCCTTCTTAATAGTCTTGGGTAAATCTATAACATTGATGAGCTTCCTACATATTTAAAAGAGGATAACATTATCTAGGCAATAGTGAGGCAACTTAAAAGGTTCATCAATAAAGCCTCCAACTCTAAGTTAAGTGAATCTAGGAAATTGGATATAATAACAACCATAAATCTTAATAGCCTACATAGATTTTTCAAAGATCCTACAATTCTCTTGACCTTGAAGCTCAAAAACTAATTTCCCTAGAAATATATCTTTAATTATCTAGAACTCTTTATAGGGTTCCTTAGTCTATAGGTTTCTATAATACTAGTAAATAGTCATGTCCTCTATCCAAGGCTCATGTGGAAGACCTTCCCATTCTTTAGATACAACTAGGATGTAAATAAAAAGGGACATAAAAAATGGGCTGAATTTATTCAAACCAACAAGGCTTGTGTGTAGCCCTTTAGCTATCAAGTCTACCCAATCAATGAATTCCCTCCTTCAACAATATTTTGAATGAACAAATACATCCAATCATCCTAGTGAAAGGCATGTTCATTACATTTTATTCAATTGTGTAGAAAAATTATGTAAACAATATTTTTAATAACATGCTTAATGGTTAGTGGTTTGTGTACAACCTTAAGGCTCCTAGTGCTAGTGTTAAAAGCCAAGATTGTGCTACAATAGAATCATAATCCTTTTTCTTTTCTCCATATAAGAAATTGGCCTCTTCAAATGTCCATGACTCATAAGGTTCTTTGTGGGGAATCTTTAAGGATGAGCTAACTATAACTCTATCAATTTTGGAAAAAACTCCACCCATGACCTTCTTGATTCATTTGGTCTTTACACATTATAATGATTCACACACTCAACAATCAATTTTGGGCATCCTATGGCGATTGGGAGCATTGCAACTTCTACCAAACCACTACCGGTGATTTTCTAGTATATAGGTCCACCTTGTGCATTCTTAACTCTTTGTACTAGTTTGGTTAGGTCGACATTGGTTAGCAAATTATCCTAAATATTAGATAAGGGGCTTGATAAGCAGTTCTTTTTGGGCTTAAGAAGCTTAGCCCAAAAGAGAGTCATGCTTGTTTTACCAGAGGATCACAAACTCAAATGTTGAAAAGAAACCTAACAAAAACTAGAAGCAAGAAAACAAAACATATAGAAAAGGCTAAATTATGCACTCACTAGCTTCTGCAAAGTGAAGCACTCTACTTCTATTCTTACTAGCTTGATGTTGTGAGCTCTCACAAGGTAAGATAAACAATTCAACCAGGAAATGGAAGAATTTAAAGAACAAGATTTTGGGAAATCATGGATAGATATGGAGCATGGGAAATCATTAATATCAATGTGTGTATTTATTTGACAAGACACCTCAGCCATTTTTAGTTAATTATCCACATCAAATCAACATGTGGTCTTACTTCTCATGATGTTGGATGATTATTACTTTTACTTTCTTGAAAATAACTTGTACTTTAACACATACCACCTAGCTATTGCATTTATTACCTTTTATATCTAGGGCATCTGACAAGAATGTGGAGCTAACCTTTTAGAAAAATGTGCTTGTTTTACTTAGCATATCCCTGCAATAAGAAAACAAGAGAAAAACCTTTAGAAAAAGGGGAAACAAAGTTGAAGTTGAAGAAGCAATTTCTTGTTTCAACTTCAACATTTTCCTTGCGTAGGACTTGTTGAGCTAACGGGAAGACTGAAAGAAGGATCTTGTGCTTTCGTGAGATACTGACTTGAACTTGAAGTTGAAGTAAAAGGAAAGAGGTTCAACTTCAACTTCAACTTTGTAAAAGTTTGGATATTAGTAATAATAGTGGTACGAAAATATGGGTGGTCAGAATCCACATGAGTTAGTGGTAGACTATCAAATGCATTTTGAGGTATTAGACTTTCTTTATGCATTTTGAGGTTTTACTATTTACATGAAGCAATGTGGTGTCCTCATTATTCTGATGTGGTTCTAAAAGCCTCCATTAATGGAGATTTTAGGGAAAACTTGTCAAAGTATTCAATAGAGCTAGAAAAAATAGAGAAATAAAGAAATTCATGTTTGAAAGATAGGGCTATGAAGAGTTATTTGTGGTCATGGTCTTCTAGTGGGTAGTCCTTGACCCAAATCATTCTCTCTTACCCAAAAAAAACTAGTGGGTTCTTGTAGTGCACCACAATACAACTTTTATGACCTCTCATAAAATGGGTATAAATACTATTATTCATTCTTCCAATATTACTTGGGGAAATTGATGCCTCCTCATTTTTTTTAACCTTTAAAGATGAATAGGGTTGTACTATGATTCTAAAAAGAGGACAAGTAGAGTGAGAGTAAAACCACATATCAATACATTTTGTATAGAAGTTGTGGTGACAGTTTGACAAAATTCTACATTTCTCATTCTCTTGGAATTTAGAGAGATAGAATACACAATCTTGTCCTTGGTTGCAACTCTTTGATTTGTAGTCAAATATAGGTAGATCATCTAGACTTTATTTATTCAAGCCCATGGTGGGAATAATTGTAGGATTTTCTTTGAAGTCAAATATATTAGGCTCTATGTAGGCTACACTACCCATTCTACAAAGATAATGTTGTAAAAATATTAGAAAAATTCTAGAAGAAGAATAGCTAGTCCTCTCGAGGCACAATCTAGTCCTGAAAAGTGCCTATTGGCTGAATCACCCATTATTGCTACAAACTATTAATCACTCAAATTAAAAAATTGGATAGCATTTTTAATGATTGAAAAAGAGGTTGTGGGTGAGGATTTTATATGTTTTCCTACACCCTGTTTAAATTTTGAAATTATTAGAGCATGTTTAGATAGGTTTGACTGCATCATTCTTAAAGATGAATTACATTGCTTCATAACTTTATTTATCTTGGTTTAGGCCTTATTGCATTATCATCTACAAAGGCTAAGTACAAAGAAACAATTCTTAATATTTAAAAGGTTTTATGAATTAATTAGTTAATGATAGAGTTTCTCTTTCCTTCTAATGGTCTCATTATTCTTTTATGTGATAATTAGAGTGCAATTCACATTTTGTGCAATCTTTGTAAAGCCTTTGGCATCTCCATGGTATCTTTAGTTGCATTTATTTATTTCAATGAAGTAATTTGTCTTTGAGGGGTCCTCTTGAGTCCCCCCTTTATTTTACATTTCATATAGCCACATCTCTCACTTTTGGAGAGGATTTTTTGACCATGTGATTTTGCTTCTTTTTCTTCACTTTGAGAGGCTTTCATTGTGGAAGGGTACTTAGTAAGGTATTTTTTTATTAGGACCTATTCATGCATTTCATGCTTAGAGAGTTTTCAATCTTGCATTAACTAATTGCCTACAGGTTCAAGAATATCATCATAGATATTTTTATAAATAATCACTTATGTTTGTACATTCATACTCTAACTTAAGTTCATTTAATTGAGCCTAAATTTATAATATTCTAGTCTAGTTGGACTCTAGTTTATACATTGTGCATATCATGCACTATTAACTTGCATATCTGGCTCTATTGTACTACAAATTTAGTTTGAGTTATCTCTTCATTGTAATTCATATTGCATATTATCACTTTTTTTAGGAATATGACTCCCTATTTGAATTTTTTTCCCTCTATTTTTTGCTAAAATTTTATGTACCAAGATCTTACTTTGTGCATACTTTTATCATTATAAGTACAGTTAAATAGCATCAGACACAAAAATTATTTATTTAATTGAACTCCTTTTTGAATTTTTTATTCATATATTTGTATCCATTTTATTTAGTGTTATCCTAAGATGATATGGGCTTTTCTATGCATCATAAAAACATGGAGAAAGAAATTAAAATCTATTCTAAAATATATAACAATAGAGAAACAATAAAACTAGGAGAAGGAAGGATTTAGGTTAGTTGAAGATGGAGAAATAATCTTTCAAGTGAAAATAATTTGAACTATCAGTTGTTCTCAGCTAGTAGGATCATATACAATTTTTCAAGGTGATAATATTTCATATGTAGATGTATGACTTGCATGCTAGGCATGAAGTGCATTCCCCAACTTATAACAAATGGTTGGATATAAAGGCTCCATACATTGGCCCAAAAATGGAAGCCAAGAATGTTGAAGAATAAATTTAGTGAATATTTGAGTGACATTACCTCTAAACCTCTAAACATATTGAGAAACATTTTCTAGTCAACATTGAGGCCCTTTAAAATAATGATCAAATAGAACCCTATGGCACAAATGTCTTGGACATTAATTTGAGCACCCAAGATTGTGATTAAGGACTTCAAAGTGATGAGGATGAACTAGGTGAGATCACCTCTCTAACATGGATATCAAAGTGAATTTTATGGGGACAAATAATAATAGCCCAACACATTAGGAGTTAGCAAGGTAGATCTAATATCAACACCATGTATTTACTTCTGAGCTAACAATTCTTCAAGTGTATTTTCTTGTAAAACATTAATTTTGTTGAAGAGTGGTAAACACCTAGGAAATGCATTCTTTTTTTCTATTACCATTGACAGGTTCCCTTGAACAAAATCAAAATGATGAGGCATAAATAAACCAAATTTTTCTTTCAAAACTATATGTGCAGATATAAACATTAAGTACAACATGTCTAATATTTATGCAGATATACATATTAATTACACCAAATTTTTCTTTCAAAACCATATGTGTAGATGTAAACATTAAGTACAACATGTCCAATATTTTTTCAAATAGATACATTAATTACACCAAAATTTTCTTTCAAAACCATATGTGTAGATATAAACATTAAGTAGATGATGCTCTTGATGCTCCTGATGCTACTATTGATCATGATGATGATGCTTCTACTAATCATGATGAGGAGGAGGAGGATGATTATAACCTTTTACTATTTATAATTCATATGTGATGTTAATATTTGATGTAATTTTGAGTATATGTATCATGAATTTTTTAGCTCACATAAGACACTTGATTTACCATTGTAGAAATGTGAAGCCCTTTCACAAGCATCCCACATAGTTTCATGGATCATCAAGTATAATTCAGTACACTCCATAGAGATTAATGTCTTTTACCATTTGTAAAAGATCTCTCTCATTGCCACCTATTTCTCTTATTTCATGGAATCTAGGTACCAGTGAATAGGTATTTGTTAGATTTTTCTTCCTCGAGCAAGGAAAATGTAGGAATGGGGAAGAAAGTGAGACATTTAGTATGTCTAAATCAAGGATATCAACTCAAGGTAAAAATATTAGAAAGAAATTCAATAAGAACCTGAAATGTTTCCTTTCTCAAAGGGGGTCATGTTCTTATGATGATGAGAGTAAAGGTGACTTTGATGTGCCCGTTAGGTACAAACATCTATAGAAACAATGGGTCCCCAATGAAATTTCTTTAATGAACATTGATTTTTGTGTTGGAGAGAGAGGATATATCATATAGCACCATCCTAATTACATGGTTTGGGCCTATTTTCCATGGATGGAATAAAGGTCTCTTACAACAAGGTTGTTGAATTAATGGAGTATGTTAGACCTTGCTATGATTACAGTAGTTGGATGTAGATTGTTAGATATAAAAAAGTATGTGTAGGCATGCACTCCCAAAAAATTATATACAACAAAAAGTTAGTGAACAAAGTAAAACAATAGCTATATACATTGACAAAAGGCCAAAAGCATCAAGGATTATTGTAGGTTTTATAAATAGTACATGACCTGATTTAACTATGAAGTGACACAATTGCATATTTGAGGCACATGAGGGAAATCATGTATTTTTATGTGCAATAAAATCAATATGTGGAGGCGAAGAGCTTCTTATTGATTACAATTTGAATCACATTGATACAAACAAAGCCACTATTATGGCTGAGGTGGTTCGTACTATGTACATTTAAAATCAACTCCAAGCAATGAAGATAAGTACACCATTAAATTTGTATTTTTTCCTAACTTAGAATAATAACACATGTTTTTTAACATGTCCCAATGATTTTTTTTTGAAATGAAGGGCTACATTATGGATCAATAACCACAAGATCTACATAGTGGTGATGGTTCTTATTCTCGATAGGTAAAATTCATTGTTGTTGTTCAAATTAGATACAAGAAATATGTTAATGCATATTTTTTATTATGTTTTATTCTTCACTACTATTTTGGATTGATTTTAAATATAGATCTAATAATATTACTCTCACAAATGAGTGTTGATCAAGATAGGGGAAAGGAAAAAGTGGTCCACGAGGACTAGGAGCAACACCATGATAAGCTAGCTAAATTTACTATTGAATTTAATTTAGCCCCTGATCCTATTTTTGTATTGAAAAAGTGTATTAATGATATAGGAAAAAAATATCAAAAGTGGCATTAACTCAACCCTAGACTCATGCAACACAAGATACAATTAATAGGTTGTTAACCCTAGTTCATACATATTCAATAAGTATTAATGTAGTTTTTAATTATAACAAAAGTTCAATGATGATTCTATAAGTATGCTCTTTTATTTATGTCATTAAATAAAATGAATGTGTTATTTTTTCAAAGGATGGTGAGGATGTAAAGAGGCGATCCCCTAGAGGATGATACTTGAGGTGGTTAAAGTATATCACATGTTTTATCCTACACTTATGTTTTGCTCACACAATATTTTTTAATAGCTCTAACAATATTATTTTATTATGCTCTAACAATCTCATTTTTTAGCTCCTACCCTTGATCTTGTGTTCACTATGTTGCTTACTTCAAGGAATAGAACTAAAGAGGCACTACCAACTCCAAATTTGGCAACACGTAGCTTGGTGACACATGCAGTGGCGCTGCCTATTTGTAAGTCGATTCCTTTTTTTCTCTCTCATTTTTTATGTGTTTATTTAACTTGAACTATTATTTTGTAGGGGGCATTTTGTAATATTGGATTCATTTTATGTAGGAGGTGATGAGGACCTTCCTGGGTGTTCTCATGTTACATGTATGGGAGCATTAAAGAATTGTGATCAATTTGTCATTAGCAATGAAGATGGTCTTCCAATGAAAGTACCCCAACTTCAAGGTACTTTAAAGATTGATCCTTTCTTTTACTATACAATCTTATACTCATAATCAAATGCACTAACCTTCAATGCAATCACTTGCAATAACTACTTATTACATTATTATTTTGTATGGAATAATATATTTTATGAAAAACTTTATGATGAATTTTTGTGTATATTTGGGTTGACCATACACATAGGGTATCATATTTTGATTTCATTTCTAGATCATGTTTCCTTAATTTGATCAATTTCTTCAAGTAAATTAAAAGGTAGCTTCAATTCATTTATGAAACTAATAATTTTTTATTTTTTTAAAAGGTGGAATTTGCAAGTGAAAGAGTTAAAGGACCAACTCATTGATGTCATGACATCACTTTTTGGACCCAACATATTTCAAATAATTAGGCTCCTTGAGAAAGAAACCAAGGTTTGAAGTATATTAAGTTATGTTGGTGTTTTCAAACATTACAATTTCAAATTACCTTGATGAGAATAGAATACATCTAGGGGTAGCTACTTCCCATTTTCAACACATCCTTTCTGCATTGGGCCAACTATAAGGCTAGACCCTTCTACTTCAGGCACTACAAAACCTAGGCAGGTGGACCTATTAGATTCTTCATATGGTAGTAGTGTTCCAAAAAGCATACAACTAAATCTAAAACAAAGTAGATATAACATTTATATCTTTTATACTTATACAAATATCATAGACATGAAATAGCTAATAACATGACCTAAGAAATTGATAGGCTAAGCGAGCGCATCCTTTTCAGCTCCTTCAACATTAAAGGGAAAAGATATTTATTTAATGATGTTGATTTCAGCAAAACCAAGACATGAACAACGTAACACTTTGATCATGTAGCTGATTAGTGCCTTATCTATTGGGTCATCCCATAAACCCCTAACACATATCCCTAAAATTCATTGACATATCCCATACATGAGGATTTTTTGATCTATCCATCCACCTTGTAAATTAGACATCTACATCTTTCTGAATCTCATATTTGACCTATCCCTTCATGAAATCTGTAGCCCTATGAAAATAAACTAATCATTTACATGACTCCTTGAATCACAAGAAAACAATATCAAGATATACTATACAAAATAGATTGCAACCGGATAATATGCACCTTGTACATATATCATAGAAGATCACAAATAGCATGAACAAGAGACAAAATTTAGATAGAAGATTAACTTGTTGTTGCACTTTTATTTATTTCCTTGAAACAAATATAATAAGATGCATGAAATTGAATCATAAAACTACCTAATAGATCAAAACTATCTATATTCTTATTACTTGTTTGTTAAAAGAGAAAATTCTGAAGAATGTGGTATCATAGTAATGAAATCATATCAAAAAGTGGAACCAACTAGTCTTGTAGTAAAAACTGGAACCCTTACAATGGATGAGAAAAAGAAAGATATAGGAAAGGAATGTAATCTCATATCTAATTTGGAAACAACATGTGTCCACTTGAATATTCATTCCCTATTTTTTCAATGCATCTCTCATCTTTCTACAACCAAAATCTAATATGATTCTCATCATTATCTATAACAAACTTGGAAATATCTCTTCGTTAATGATAAAAAACCTTGTTTTGCCATGCATCTAAAATTTTTATAATACCTTCATCAAACTCACTTAGAGGTGACAAAATCTACCCCAACTATGTTCATACTACATTTGATGTTCATCTAGTTCACCATTTCATCAGGAGTCAAGTTTGAACTACCCTAACTAAATGAGGTTGAAAAATGAGCATTTGGCACAAAACCCTAAATAACTTGAATAGATGGTTTTGCATGCAAAAATAAAACTCCAAAAATATAAATTTATTTCTCTCTTGGTTCCAATGGTATATAATAGTGCTACATTGGTGCATTGGAGATGCCCAAAATCTCAAAATGAAAAATAGGCTCCTGGCATGGCTTTCTGGTCTGCCTTTAGTTGCAAGTATTTAAATTTTTCAAAAGTAAAAACAATATAATAAAAACCATTTTGATTTAAATAAACCTCCATGTTCAGTAAACTAGAATAATAATTATATATATATATATCTTCATGCCTGATTTTTCCCTCCAATTTTTTGCTTGACCGAGTTGTGACACATGTCACACTTTGATTGGTTGGCCTTTTGCACCATCATCTGACATTACATCTTTCCTTATTGCCCCTCTACCATGTTTCAATTTATTATTGGTCCATACAACCTCGTCAACATCCTCTAAATAGGTCTACCACCTAGGTGCCAAGTGTCACTTTTTCATCTATCACCACATCATCATTTCCACCTCACTGACCTTCGCCACATAGTGATTTGTTGCTATATCACTATAGGATCTTGGGTCCACCACATCACTATTAACATAGCAATGTCACAACACCTATCACTCTTTGCCACATCATTACCTCAAGAAGTGTGCCAAGCTTTAAACACCATTTCCACATGTCACTATCCAATTTGTCGTTGGTTTTCTATGTGTCAATTTTTGGTTGGTCCAACTAGATTATTCACCATTTAGTCAACTACCACATCATTCAAAATTTTGATATATTTCCAAAAAGCCACCCATGTGGGCCCCATGCACAAGGTTGAGGCTCCAAAAGTTGAACATCTTAAAGACAACTTGAAAGTGTATGTTGTTGTATTTAAAATGCTAAAATGTCTTGTGCATCATGAATGTGGGATATAACAATTTCACCTTTTGACTGATGTTATGCCTTCTACTCTTAATGCAGCTATGTTTTGAGGAGCTTCTCACATTCCTTTTTAGGATCATCATGCACAACACCCTTAACTCCTAAATAGAAAGTAGTGACAATCTAACAAACAAAAGAAAGCATTGTGTTTCCTTTGTTGGAGAGGAAAAAATGTCGGATATGAGGGAGACGTTGTGGATTATTTCCATCATCTGTTGATGTCTATTCTACTCTTACCATGTTTTTCCATTATGCATTTCCTCCATGCCATGAGATTCCCCTAGCATGACATAGAAACTCATAGTCTACTCATTTTCTAATGTCATCTCCCCCCAAAATTTTCAAACATAGTGCCATCTCTCGCACTCCTACCATGGGCTCTCTACATTCTTTTTTGCATCTGGAAAATCCTCCATGCTATGGATTTCCTCCCTTCTTCCTTGATGGGCTTAACTTGTCATTTACCTCTTACATGGTGGCTCATTTGATAGGTTTGAAATACTATTCAAAGTCTTGAAAAAGAAAACTTAGTGGTGGCATTAATTTTAGAGGCTCTAGATAGGTTAGCATGCATACTGCAAACAATCAAAATTCCTTCTCTTCTCCCACAAAATGTGATTTGATCAGAAGTTGCTAGGTGGAGTGGACTATTAGAGGATTCTATCAAAATTTTGGCAATTTTAAAATCAATGGAAGGTCTGAACAACTTTAGAGGACTTGTCTTTCTCTATGCCAAAGGTTGTTTGAAAAACCATGATATATTCAATCTAACAAATAGTAATAACAAAATTCTCAAGAGGTTTTTAGATTGTATTTGCATACTTTGGGATAGCTCTCCCCCACTAATATTTTACTTCATTAAGACAAGAATAGGTCAACTAAAAAAGATCCATGTGAGATATTAATAGAGATGGTAATCCTTAAGATCTTCCCTTCACCTATGAAATTGGGGAGCAATTCAAATATACAACCATAACTCAAGCCCACCTTATTGAACAAATCCATAAATATGATGAATCTAATATGGAGGGAAAAGTCTTAGGATGAGCCATCTTTATTCATTTCCATTTCATATTAAATCCTCAAATGCTTAATCTACTTTTACCTGATAACACACTATTTCCCATTTATGATTATGTCCCTAATATTTTTGTTATATGAAAACATATAGGCAAATATTAGCTTCATTAGGAAAATATTTTGCACATTCATTCATTACATCCCATTCACTCTTCAAACACAAGTGTGCATATCAAGGAATCATAATGAGTAAAATAATCTCTAAATATACATGTTGAGAAGGAAATTGTTAGCCATTTTAGCCCTCCCCCTTTATTCACTTGTTGCCATCATTAAAATCTAATCAAAGATATCTAATCATGGCACCAATGTTGTATAGTGTACCAAGCATGTGGCTAAAACCTAACTAGGACCCTAGTTATCCCCCTTTAATGATATAATTTAGTTTTACCTTTTTGAAGGGTCAAATTATCCATGCATCACTTAAGTTGGGTCCTTTTTAGGTTCATTCACTCTAAGTGTTGACCCCATGCTTTATTCATTTAAATCATTTACATGGATACCTATATATTTTCCATAAGTCCATTTTTAGTGGGACCTAGTGGTGGTGAAGTAGCACTAGATAGGTGTCAACATCCCAAGAGATCTCAATGGATTAAATGTAGAAATGTCTCAAATGCCCATGATCAATCACGATCAATGATCAGATGCAAATCAACTCTTGTTACATTCTCACTTTTTGAAGTTGCATGAAAAATAGTGAAAGAGAGAAAGTGAACATTTGACATATGGATGTAGTGGAATTGGACTTAGGTGTGGGCTATAAAAAGGAATGTGTCAAAGAAAGTTGATAGAGTGGCATGTTCTAGTTGGTTAAAGGTGCTAACTATAACAAAGGAACTTTAGTTAAAAACCATCAGATCTTATTAGATCGATGGTTGCTACATTCTCTCTTTTCAAAGTTGCATGAAGTTTAGCCAAATAAAGAATGCGACATAATAACATTTGGAGATGGTAGGGATGGCCCATGTTGTGAGTTTCCAAAAGCTACTATTAGTATGAGGCTCCAGGTGGTAATTTTTAATTTTCTATGAATACAAAGCACAAGAAAAAAGCATTGCTTTGTCATAGTCATTAAATTTTAGAAAATCAATGCCTATCTCTTTCTCTCTTTTCAAAGATGTATGAAGGATAGCTAAAGCAAGAAAACAACAAATGACATTTGTCCTATTTTCCAAAAGGGTAAAGGTAGGAGATCACAATAAAATTTTGAACCATCATATCATTACAAGCAGTCAAATAAACTCCAGTTTCTAAGTTCTAAAGGTAAAAAAGACAATAGTAGTTAAGTCAAATGGTTATCACATCTTCACAAGTGGTTAAAGGTAACCCAGAGTTAAGATGGAAAAGTAGCAAAATGCTTTGGTCCTATCTTCTTGGGGTTAAGTGCTGAGTTAGAATTTTAAGTTGCAAGATTGTGATTGAAAGAAATGGTTAACTTTAAAAGATCATCACAATGTCACAGGCTAGAAATCATTGAATACATTTTAGGTTGTGAAGCACTGATAAAGGGCAAAAAGAAAATAAGTCATCCAATTTTAGCTTCACATGGTTAAAATATGAGAAAAAAATCTAAGTTGCGAGACTACAAGGAGCATTTGATAGTTAAAGGAAATAGTTATTGCACCATTGTAGGATTCTAAGTTGTAGTGACAGTTTGAGTTGTAAAGCTATGAAATAAGATATCAGTCATCCAAGATAGTGATTGCAACATCATATGGTTAAAGTAAGATTTATAGCTAGTGGCTATGAAGAGGTGACATGGTTAATGTTTGAGGCATCACAAGTAAAGGAAATGTTAAGTTCTAAACCATTGTGAAGATGTGAGAAAGTTAGTTTGATGTTCATTGAAAGATTGCATGGATTACTAAACTAAAGTGATGGATAGTTGCAAAGCAACAATAAAGCATAGAATAAAGAGGCCATAGTTTTGCAAAGCCATGCAATAAATGAAGAAATTAGGTTGTGAAGCAATAAAAAAAAGCAAGCCCATCATCACAGGGTTAACATGGTAGTTAGAAAAATAGGATGATCTTGCAAAATACTTCAAATATATAAGGCCACATAGCAAGGTTGACTATTGAGTTTAATTGACTTGATGACATAGTTGACCTAGTGCTATTATACACACTATCAAAGTGGTTCATTGACGGTGAAAAAAATCTTTGATAGCTTGCAACCATCTTTTAGGTGTTCTTGATGCGTGATAAATGCAAATTTCATTCTACTATCACCATCATTATCCATCTACCAGTTAGAGAAATTATGGCCATCATTCCTATCTCTTCAAGGCTTGAGTTTGAAAGTAAAATTAGGTTTTCTACATATGGATGAGCATCTAATCAAATATTCCTTAGATCAGTAGTTATTCTTCTCTACAACTTGAAGATAGTGGTTGAGTTTTAGGTTTTTAGTTGAAGTCTTCTTAGTCATGCCTTAAGCTATAAAGGAAAAGTTTATAACTCTTTCAAGGGTTATTCTCTTCTCTAATTCTCTATCAGGTGTATTGCATACTCTTCTACTATAATTTCCTTTTCCTCTGAGTGAATATATTTCTTTGTTGTACCTCTTTCTTCCATTAATATATTATGTAATACCTTATTGCCTTCTATTAATATGTTGCTTCTATTCTTCAACTTGTATGTTATATATATTATGCCTTTGAATGATATAGAGTGAAGCTCCTTCCTTATAATATTCTATTAGTTTCTGATCTACATGTAGTTGTTGAGTTAAAGCAAAGATTGAATCTATGTACCTTAGGATTATATTAATGAACTATGCAATTCTAGGTAGAGATAAGACCGAACATACTATTTGGTGTATCACCCCTCTAATAGACTAGGTAGTTTTATTTCATGCATTTCCTTCTCCCTTTTCCTTCAAAGAAGTAGTTAGGTGCATCCTGATAGTGAGGAAGTTGGCCTTCTCTAGAGACGCAATCACATTGTTCAAGTCCCATAGCTTGGAGATTATTTCCATTTTTCAAAAGGTTTCCTTTAAGTCAAAATTTAGACAAGGGTGCATTGGCATGCCTAGTGGGATATATATTGAAGCACAATTTTTGGCATGCCTAGTAGGACAGATATTGAAGCACTTCTAAAAGCTATTGGCTCACTAGTGTCAAGAAAGGAACTTCAAACTTATGCTAAGGAGATAGTGCTTCTCTTAGAATTTCAAGCCTTCAAGAGGCTCTCATTCAAAGCACTTGGTGACTCCATCTCTACATCTTGGTTTCCAGACTAGAACTACTATAATTCATGCCCAAGGTCCAAACAAGGCCATCTTCTAGAGGTACATTTTGGTTTCATGAACTTTCATTTTGAAACCCTAGAAGGAAGCAAACTAGACTCTCTCTATCACTAGTTAGGAGTTTAGAAGTAGCACATACACCTGCTAGATCTATTTCTCCTCCTCCAATGATAGATAACAACCTAGAGTACCATCTTTTTATCTGAATAAATCATTATTCCAAATGGCCCTTCCTAGGAATCATGTTTTTGCTACCTTTAATGGAGGGAGTCCTCTCATCTTAGCCCAAAGACATGATATCCCAATATCAGCTCTTAAAAGTCTACAAAATTTTATTAGTGAAACTTCTCCTTCCCCAATAGGGAATACTAAGCAGGGGGTGAATAATTATTCTACAAAATTTTGTCACCAACTGGATATTATTAATTACTTTGAATCATGAATAAGAAAGCAAACAAGTAATTTTGAACAGTAAAAGAAACCATGCATAGAGAGAACTCATAACACCATTTTTTTTAACTAGGGAAACCCTAGCCAAGGGAAAACCCTAGTGGGGATGATACCCACAAGATGATGTACTAATATAAATGTTTCTTGTTAGAGGGTGGACCCTATTAAGAGTCTATAAAATCATTTAGTACATATGAGTCCATGTGAGGAGACTTTGAATCCCTATTAGGAGATTCTAACCCTATTAAAATTTGTGGTACAATGTGTGTAAGAAGAGCTCACTGCCCAAAAAAGTAATTAAATTTCCTCAAATATAGAAGTATGGATATTTTACCTTCTTTCATCTAATCTTTGACCTCGACTCAATCTTGGACCACAAAAATTAGGTTATCAAAATTCACTTCTACATATGATACAAAACTTCACATTCACAAATTTTGCATGTTACTTCAAAATAATATCACAAGATGTCTTTACATAAATACCATGCCTTTTTACAAATTGCTACTAGGCCAGCTAAGACCAAAAATAAAATTTTCCAACTTAGAGTAAACATCTAGGATGTCATCCCTAATTGGTCAAGTAATTATTTTGTAAACAAAATAATTCTTTTACCTATCATTCTGATGTTATATACATCTTAAATATCTCTTTTTTGTATTGTCCATACTGATGTCCAAGGTTGTACACATAATCATCAACATGTATACTATTCCTATATATGTTCTCTCTAAAGAATAACATAGTGTAAACAAGTTATACATAAAACAATACTCTGTTATAAACCATTTCCATACTTGGACAATTTTCTAAGTACCAAAAAGCTAAGTATCTTTTTTTTTGAGGTTTACTACAAGAATGTACATCATGTGTTGTCATTAATGACAATATTTACATATCTACATATATCCAATTGTCAAAAATCTCCCCCTTGGCATTGATGGCAACAAACTAGGAAAATTGGCTATCAAAATTTTTACCAAAATTTACAACATTACTATACTCACTATCGATTACAAATGCTCCCCCTTTTGAAATGACTACAAAATGCATAACTTTCTTTAAATTTTCTTATACAACTTCTCCTCCTTTGACATCAATGAAAAAGGTCAAAATGTCCAAAAACTATCAAAAATTATATCTCATTGCCTCAAGCTAATATCATCTTCATACAATCATAAAAACAATTACTTTAGACTATCCATACCTTTCTTCCATGTGTCCTTGATTGGTTTGACTACAGTAAGAATTGTACATAAGGTATATGATGTAATCTAAACTGAATTAAGGTTGGAGTACATGAAATTGGAATAAGTGCCCTTTGCTAAAACACATTCCTCTGATTGTCTCTCAATGGTTGATAGTTTCAAAGCTATAGATTCTCTAAAATCTTATAATCTACTCAAAATTAGCTCTTTCTCAAGTTGTAGTTTTCTAATGTCAGTATGAACACTGGAAACTTGTCCTTCAAAATCATCAACTCTACTAGAGGGTTGTTGTAACTAACTTGTCAGAGCTTCTAGCTCACTCAGCTTCCCTTCCATATTATTATCCAAAACTTTAGTCAACTTATGAGATAAAGTACATTTAATGTATATACATTGCCATCTTACTGACATCTTTAGAGCTCCTTGATATAAGTATCAAGACTCATCAAATCATTCTTTATGTTCTGACAAATAGTGCTAAAAAGATTAGCATCATGATAAATTTGAGCCTTAAATTCTACAACATTCAATAAATTAGTAAATTCATCATCAAATTATTTTACTTCTTCTTTGGCTCTCTATTTGGGATCTTCTTCTATATGTTTGGCTACCAAAGTGTTGTGCAATCTATTAGTTACCTCCACTAATGCTCTCTGTAGAATGTTGAATTTCCTATTCTTCATAATCAATCTTCTTCTTTTCCTCTTCTAACTGCTACTTCTTTTCTTCAATTAGTTTTAACTGATCTTGAACATCCTCGAAATGAGACTCAGGCTAATTAAAAGGATCATATCCAACATTAACAATAATGTTAGTTTGATCAATTTGCATTGTATCACCACTTACTTATACTTTAAAAAAATTCTTTTTTGTGGTAGGTGTTTCCTTATAAAATTCAAACATCATCTAGTTGATGGCTATAACTACTTCACTTGTTATAACATTCTTCTCACCTCCCATAAACAAAAATATCCTTATCTTACTTTGCAATTAAGCTGCTAGTTTGTTCTTCAATTTCTTGATTTATTCTTCATCATTAGTTTTGCACATAGTCCTTAACATAGATTCCTAAGTTCCATGTCTTCCTCATGAACTAGTGCCTTCTTAACTATAAATTAGTCATAGAATTTTTGATTTACAAAACCTTCAATATCTTCAAGTTTCAAGTTATTAAGAATCATATATCTCATAGTAGAGATATCAATCTGATATTTCTCAATATCATTGTACAAATCATAAAACTTATTCATTTGCACAAAGTTCCCCATTGGAAATAGATGTGTTAATCTTTTCTATCTTTGGTTTCCAAGATTTCCTTGTTTTACCTACTAACTACTTAGAAACAATAACCAGTTTAGGCTTTTTAACTTCTTGTTCCTCATCATCTTCCTCACTCAAGTCTTCAATTTTCAACAATGTTTTCTTCCTTTTCTCAAGTCCAATAGATAGTTTCTTAACTCTCTTTGACTTATGAGTCTCAACTTCTACTAACCTTTCAAACTTCCTTTTGTGTACACTTCATTGCTTGGCTGATACAATAGCATATGGAATACTTTTTCTGTAGGATTCACTGCAATAGATACACTTGATGCTTGCCCAACTAATTGAGGTGTTACATACATTACACCTTGTTCACTAATTAGCTTTAGTCCAAAGATAGTTTTCCTAACTACCTGTAATTCACTTTCAGACATATTGGCCTCAGTTAATACTTTCTTTTTTATAGTCCCAATCTTCTTAAAGATACTTTCTCCAAGGATTCTTGGTAAGTTGATTAAGTTATCTCCTCATATGTTCCAAATCTATAAGATGCTTGGTCCTTTCCTGAGTTCAACAATAGATCAATCTAACCAATAGCTACATTATCACTCAATTCATAACCTAAGGGATCAAGAAATGTTTCTTGAGCTTTTAGTGCTTCAATATGTGTTAGATCTGTATCTACCATAAAACATATATCATCCTTAAATCTATCAACAATTTCAGGTGTAATTCTAAATCTTTGTTTCATCTCATTCTAAAATGTTCTCATAATCAGGTTTCCAGTGTCCAAGATTTTATCAATAGGATGCTCATTGCATACATCTATTATCTTATCCATAGTACATATTTCATTGCTTATAATCTCTTTAAGTGATAGAAATGGAAATCTCTTAAGTACATGAAAGAAAATGTGACTAATTAGTGACTAAAATCTGAATACACCATTCTTAGTTCTCTTAATCTTCTCTAGATTTTGAAGGATCTATACTCTCAAAATCTCACTCAAATTCACTTATTCTTTCTCAACACAAATCTTGTAGGCTGCATAGATAAATCATACTAACAAGTCATCACTCTTATAACTTGCACAAATAGAATATGCAATAATTCTACTCAAGATTCTCAGATCATGTTGTTTGATGGTGTTGATCACCACTGCCTTACCATTATAAACTAGCTTAGTATAAATTTCAACCTTTTTCTTAACTAATTTCTCACTAGTAGGTACACTGCCTTGTTTGATAAGACCAGTGACTTCATGAATAAGGTTAGAAAAAATGTCAACTATGTTGTCTCCCATCCAAAACTTTCCGTTATGAATTCTACTCAATATGGTTTGAGTCCATTCTTTGGTATCAAGTTCATAGTAGAAATGATATCAGAATAAGTCTAAATCCTTTAGATGTTCAAATTTAGGCTTCACAGTCATATCATGGTTGAAGATAAATTCCATATCCTTGTTCATAAACTCACCTCCAATAGTTTCAAACTTGTTAGTTAAATAACTTCCTACGTCTTCCAAATATACTACATTTAGAGTTGTTGATAGAGCCAAATTAAGGTTTCCTTCTAAGGGTTTCACATAAGTAGCCTTCAACTTGGGTCTCTCATCATCCTTAACATTATGAACTACTAACATATCCATGATTTCACCAAAAATAAATTTATTGAAGAAATTATGTGAGAAAAATGATAAAATACCTTTTTCTAAAGTAGGGTTTAGCTTGAAATTGCCTTGTCAAATCACTTCTAAGTGCTTTAATCTTCTAAGATAATCACAATGTGGAAATAATAAAGTTTGTACTCTATTTATCCAACTATAACTTACATTAATTATGTACTTTTCCAAATAAAAAAGCTATTAATTTCATTCTAAAATCAAATATCTTATCAAAAATCATTTGTGTGATCTTCAAATGCTACTCAAGGTTAACTATAGTGTCATGTACCCTTTTCAAATAATTAAAAAATAATAATCTTTGCTAAGGCAGGCAGGCCCAAGAAAGTTAAGTTTTAGAAAAAGGAGGTTAATCTTTGGAAACCGGTGGACTAATAAATGAAAATTATTATTAAAATATGTTTCATTAACCTCTCTTGGACATGAGTTACAGTTATGCCCTCTTTTAAGGGGTTTGGAGGCATTTTGGGCTGATTCCAAAACTTGATTTTTGCTCATTCTTTGTTATTCTTCAGAGGCTGCCAAACCTGTGGAGAAGGACACCCAAGAACGGGAGTTTGCAGGTTTCCAGGGAGACCCAAGAATGGGATTTTTGAGGTTTCCAAGAAGGCTAAGGATGGGAGTTTGAAGCCATTCCATGTGCATGCTCATACAGAGTTTGCCTTTGTGCTGAACAGTGCAGATTTGTGGGTTTTCGGGTGTGTTTTTTGTATGAGTTTGGTGTTTTTAGTTGAGTATTTCATATCAGTTTGGGTTGCTTCTGTATTTCATACTTTAAGGTGTTAAAATAGAGCTGAATATATGTATTGGTACATGATTAAACTTCTGAGATAGATTATTAGTGTTTTTGTGGTGTTTCCGAGCATTTTTGTGTTAATTTCGGGAGCCCGATGAGCATAATTTTTGTCCTACATTTGAGAACTATTGTGTAAAGGATATACATATCTATAAATGTCATTTTTTAGGCTGTTATGCTGATGAATTTTTTTTAAAAATGTACACTTTCAGATTTATTAATAATAGGTGAAGCTGTGAAGCTTTTGGCACAATTTCTGGCATACCCGATTTGGGGTTTCTTGAGAAATTTGGTGGATCTTTGTGATATTAGTTGTTTGATCTTGAAAATATGATTAGAGGTTGGTAATATCATATAAAATCAGAAAAGGGACATTTCAGTGGTATCAAAGCCATGATCTTGCCAGCCTGAGGGTTTGTAGAAGTTTGCAAGTCAGTTTTGACAACTACCCAGATCTTGCATTTCAGTTTTGAGAACTACCCAAATCTTGCATGTCATAATTTATGGTTGCATGTTGCTTCTAATCATCTGCATGTCAAAATTTATGGTTGCATGCTACTTCTAATCATTTGCGTGTTAGTTCTTGGTGAATTTGGTGGTTGTAGAAGTTTGCATGTCAGTTTTGACAACTACCCAAATCTTGCATGTCATAATTTATGATTGCATGTTGCTTCTAATCAGCTACATGTCAAAATTTATGGTTGCATGCTACTTCTAATCATTTGCATGTTAGTTCTTGGTGAATTTGGTGGTCGCATGTTGCTTCTAATCAGTTGCATGTCAAAATCTATGGTTTCATGCTACTTCTAATCATTTGCATGTTAGTTCTTGGTGTTTGAAGAAGTTATATCCTATTGGGGTTGCACTCTACTTTATCCAGAATGGATAGGTATAGTACAGAGTCTCAGAGGACATGATCTTGGACAATTGATATCCAGAGTCAAAATAGTAGAAAGGATGGTTATTTAGACATTCGAGATAAACTTATGAAAATAAGCCATGACATGTCTGAACAGTTGGTTGAGCACCACCGTATAATGAATGACATGTTGTCCGACCTAGCTAAGGTGGATAAGTTGACTGGATTTCTATTTGGAAAATTTTCTCACAGGACAGATGACACAATTCCCAAGAACTTGCATGAGGAGTTTGAGAAACTAACTGATAGCCAGGTAGAGGTCTCAAATTCTACTTTGCCACAGGAGGTGGTGGGAAAGGATATTACACAGATTGATAGTAAGGGTCAACTTGATACTCAAATTGAGACAATTGTTTACAGGTCATCAAAGGGTGATGCCACAGGTATTCAGGATGGTATAGTTACAACAAGCAGTGACTACAATGTAGTGGGTTCAGATGATGATTATGAGGATGTTGTTGTGCAGGATGGTGAGATACCTAGTAGAGATGAGCAGACATTGAGCATTCATGACTTTGCTGAGAAAGAGTACCAGGCACAGTTAGATGCTTCATCATATGAGGTTGAGGCTGGTAGTGCTTCACATGATTTGTCTAGCTAGCTGAAGGTGAACAAAGATAGTATTGTGACTTCATTATCTCATCATGACAGGTATGTGGAGTTAGTTGGTATTGGTCATATTACTCAGGTGAGGAGTTTTCTTGAGTTACTAGTTGATTCTAGTTTACGGATATGGACTCGAGATTATTATATTGGCATTTGGAATTTAGTTGACTGGAGATCTTTAACACTTTTTGGTAGCAGTGTTTTTTTGGGTGCTATCATGGATTTGATTAGCAGATTATGTGGTGTTGTCTTTTCTTGTGCCAGTATCTTGTCTGATGTTGGTATTAGTTTTTATACACCGATGTTGGGCTTTTTTCATATATCTAGTCGACCATACTTGCTAGAATGTGTTGATGATATTTCATATTTGGCAGTGTGTATAGATGAGTCCCAGGATCATATTGGCATTGATGACATCCAGGAGGATGCAGTGGGCAGTTTTGAAGACTTAGTTTCCTTGGGTATAGAGGAGTTGGACAGTAATGCTAATTTTTTTGATACTCTGTATGTTGATATGATTTTTAGATTTGATTCACAAGATATGGATGGTAATACTCTAGAGACTAGCAACTTTGAGGATACTCCTTTAGACAGTGCATCAAAGGAGGTTTGTAGGAGACAGTCAAGCCAATGCCATCATGTGTCTAATCAATTGAGAGTTAGTGACCGAGACATTGCTATCACTTGCTAGCATTTCGATGCTGCTCATCATTTGTTACCATTTTATGGATGGGGTTCTCCTACTAGTGATGAGAAGGGAGGCAGTTATCTTTCCTTGATAGAGTTCCACTCTTTATGGGAGGCTATCCAGATTCTGAGACAGGATTATATGCAGTTGGTAGCTGACAGAGATTATCTTATGAAGTGGGGCAGTACAGCATATGATGCATTGTTGGCCAAGGAAGATGAGGTGAGTGAGCTTACTGAGCAGCTTGAGGTGACTTCTGAGATTCTTGAGAGTACACAGTTGGCTTTCAAGGAGTCACAATTTCATTTGGCTAAGGTGACCATGGAGTTAGAGCAACTACAGTCTTTACCTGATTCTATACAGTCACAAGCTGTGGTGTTTGGTGATCTAAGGATGTCCATGGCCGAGATTGTCAGAGACAGTGGAGATGGGGATGCATCCATTCTTGATACTAACATTGGCATATCAAGTTCATTCCCACTAGAGTCAGGTTCAGTTGAGTTGGGTGTTGTAGCATATTTTTGTATGCCTGACATGGTGGTGGCCTCTAGT
Source organism: Cupressus sempervirens (assembly GCA_028749045.1). Classification (NCBI taxonomy): domain Eukaryota; kingdom Viridiplantae; phylum Streptophyta; class Pinopsida; order Cupressales; family Cupressaceae; genus Cupressus; species Cupressus sempervirens. The sequence goes on along the minus strand of CM053793.1, from coordinate 440,295,388 downwards.
ATTAATGGCATAAAGACTAGAGATGTATCAAAGATCATGTGTGATGTTGGTGAGTCGACAGTTGGCATGGTTCCTGCTAGTAATACTACTCCCTTGGTGATATCTTCGGAGGTAGTAGTCAGTTCCAACATGGTTAATGATCAATTGTAGTTAGTTTCATCTGGATTATAGTCTGAGCCACTAACTGAGATTTGCAAATTCTATCGGCATTACACTATAAGGTATGCTCATCAATTTACCTTTGATGACCATGTTGATGAGATAATGATACAAAGATGTACTTTGGTTCCTAGTGCTTATCATCAGTTATGGGACAATTTGATGCCTCAAGATGAGAGTTGTGATGGGCATGACATGGTGATAGGTTTTGTAGTTGACAGCTTGATAATATGTGACTTAGAGCAGGAGTTTGGGAGTGATGCTTCAGTGGGTGTTGTTATTGATTCTACTCCTTTGGCTATGACATCTCCTGACTTAGCTAGTGATCAATCACAGTGGGTTGTATCACTTGTTCATGGTGAGCTGTTGACTGAGGTTGGTTTTTTTAATCAACATTATATTGCAGGGTATGTACATCAGTTAGCATTTGATCCTTGTTTTGAGAAGTTGATGGCAATAAAATTTGGTTTGGATTCCATTTCTTACTCTTTATCTTGTAATGTCTTTTCACCATTAGCAGTGCATGGGAGTTATGGTTATGAGATAGTGGTTGGTGATTTGCAAAGTTATGTTGACTGTAGGAGTTATACAGTGTGTGGATTCTCCATACTTGGTACAGTTTCATTCGAGAGCGTTCACCATTGTTGTAGAGTTGGATTGTACATTCCGTATAGGCCAATGGGATGCGTTGATGGTATTTACTATGTTGGTAGTTTGATTTTTCCACTTTACTTGGGTTTTGATGTTCTAAGAGTTTGTGTCTCATGGGTTTTTGACTATGGTAATGGTGATTTTGGAGTTTGGTTGAGCTATAATTGTCAGTTTGATTATGGATTCCTCTTGGTCATATTGCAGAGGATATTGCAGGAGCTTGTGTTAATTGGTAGTAGTATAGTTCATGACTACATTTGGGATCTAGGTGGATTGATTGGTGTATTGTTCAGCCATTGCTTGAGGACAAGAAATGTTTGGGAGGGGAGGACTTGTCATGTCCCCTTTTCAAATAATTAAAAAATAATAATCTTTGCTAAGGCAGGCAGGCCCAAGAAAGTTAAGTTTCAGAAAAAAGGGGTTAATCTTTGGAAACCGTTGGACTAATAAATGAAAATTATTATTAAAATATGTTTCATTAACCTCTCTTTGACGTGAGTTACAGTTATGCCCTCTTTTAAGGGGTTTGGAGGCATTTTGGGCTGATTCCAAAACTTGATTTTTGCTCATTCTTTGTTATTCTTCAGAGGCTGCCAAACCTGTGGAGAAGGAGACCCAAGAACGGGAGTTTGCAGGTTACCAGGGAGACCCAAGAATGGGAGTTTTTAGGTTTCCAAGAAGGCTAAGGATGGGAGTTTGAAGCAATTCCATGTGCATGCTCATACAGAGTTTGCCTTTGTGCTGAACAGTGCAGATTTGTGGGTTTTCGGGTGTGTTTTTTGTATGAGTTTGGTGTTTTCAGTTGAGTATTTCATATCAGTTTGGGTTGCTGCTGTATTTCAGACTTTAAGGTGTTAAAATAGAGCTTAATATATGTATTGGTATGTGATTAAACTTCTGAGATAAATTATTAGTGTTTTTGTGGTGTTTCCGAGCATTTTTGTGTTAATTTCGGGAGCCCGATGAGCATAGTTTTTGTCCTACATTTGAGAACTATTGTGTAAAGGATATACGGATCTGGAAATTTCATTTTGTAGGATGTTATGCTGCTGAAATATTTTTAAAAATTTCCACTTTCAGATTTATTAATAATAGGTGAAGCTGTGAAGCTTTTGGCACAATTTCTAGCATACCCGATTTGGGGTTTCTTGAGAAATTTGGTGGATCTTTGTGATATTAGTTGTTTGATCTTAAAAATCTGATTATAGGTTGGGAATATCATATAAAATCAGAAAAGGGACATTTCATATAGCTTCCTTTCATTATGAAAATGCTTCACAAAACTTCACTCCATGAAATTTGTTGTGACAACATGCATTTCATCTTCTATCATAGAATAAACTTTCTCTATTATAACAGTAACTCTTATTTCCTTTGTAAGCTCCAAATTGCAAGCGAGCTTAGCTACAATCTCAACTCATCTAGATACATCTTCTCTCAACCTTACTACTCATAGCTTGATCTCTAAAAGAAGTTTCAAATTCTAGTGTTGTGAACAAGCTTAATTCTTGACTTCAATCCTCCTTTCTCTGCATCATCTAACTTTTCTTCAAATTCAATAGTTAATTCCTTCACAAATGTCTCATCAAGCTCTTCTCAAAGTTCACTGACTATATTTCTTTGATCTTCATCATCTTTCTTAGTTCCATAGTTACTTTCATTATTCCTTCTATCATTTTGAAGTTTATTTCATTATTCCTTCTTTCATTTCTAAAGTTTCTTCCATTGTTCCTTTTGTCCATTTTGTAGTACTTTGCTATATGTCTAAAGTTGCAGCATAATTGACATACTGAGGTTCTGCTTCTAGGATTATGTTGATCAATAGGTTCTGGAAAGTTCTAGGCTATGTGTCCAAACTTGTTACACTAATAACACACAACTTTCTTTCTTTCTTCATAAGGTCTTCTTTCTCTTGATATCTTCTCATTAAATCTTCTTCTACCTACAACATTATTATTTCTAAACATTCTACTATTCCTTTTATCATTATCATGTATAGGCTTCTTACAATCAATTTCTTTATGACCAATACCATGACAATTATGAAAATAAAAATATGTAAACTTCTTTGTACAATATCTTTCATATGACCTATTTCATTACATGAAGAACACTTACCTCAAAATCCATACATGGTTTCCTTAGGAGATTCCACTTGCTTAGGTTCATCTAGTTTCTCAATTTGTTTATCTTATCTAACTTCTTTAGATTTGTTAGAAGATTGACTAGATTCAATCTTATCATCAAATATCCACTTTTAGGCTTCTTTGTAGACATATTAAATAGGTAACCAAGACCAGTCTTATCATAGGTAGGTATTTGTATTGACATTGATTCATCAAGTTTTTCTCTACTAGAATAAAGCTTTTTGAGTGGTAGCTTGCATTGAGTTAGTTCACCTTTCACAATAGAGTTGTACTTATGAAGTTCTTCATGATCTACTTTTAATGTTTCAAATTTAGATGTCCTCTTCACTAGATTCACTCTAAGATCTGAATTTTCAATCTTTCAATTAGATTCAACTTTGCTAGGATCATTCTTCAAACTCAACTTTAGATTATTAATCTTCAATTCATGCTTCAAGATCTTGTACTCTATCTTTAGTTTTGAATATTCATCATCACTAGTTTCAAATTCAATAGATTTAGGCTTTGATTTGAGATGTTCAATGTTGTCCTTTAATTTTCCAATGTATACTTTGTCTTCATATCTATCTTTTAGCTTATCTATTTCTTCAGTAAGGAGATCAATTTTTTGAAGTGCCTCTTCAAGGTTCTTCATCAAGTGTTCCATATCCATAGGATCCTACTCAAGCTATTAAGCCTCTTCTAAGTAGCTATGCTCTAATACCAATTGTTAGAAATAGGAAATACTGAGAGGAGGGGGGGATAATCATTATTCTACAAAAAAAAAGTTTCCAACTGGATATTATTAATTACTTTGAACCATGCATAAGAAAGTAAACAAGTAATGTTGAATACTAAAAGTAACCATGCATAGAGAGAACTCATAACACCATATTTTGTTAACTAGGGAAACCTTAGCCAAGGGAAAACCCTAGTGGAGATGATACCCACAAGATGATGTACTAATATAAATGTTCCTTATTAGAGGATGGACTTTGTTAAGAGTCTATAAAATCATTTAGTACATATGAGTCCCTATTAGGAGATTCCAACCCATTTAGGAGTTGTGGTACAATGTGTTCAAGAAGAGATCACTGCCCATACATGCACTTTCAATTACAAGAAGAGCTCACTACCCAAAAAAGTAATTAAAGTTCTTCAAATATAGAACTATGGATGATGTACCTTCTTTCAATTGATCTCTAACTTCAACTCAATCTCATATCAAAAAAATTAGGTTATCAAAATTTTCCTTTGCATATGATACAAAACTTTGCATTCACAACTTTTGAATGTTACTTCCAAATAATCTCACAAGATATCTTTGCATAAATACCATGCCTTTTTAAAAATTTCTACTAGGTTGGCTAAGACCAAAAATAAACTTTCCCAACTTAGAGGAAACATTTAGGATGTCATCCCTAATTGGTCAAGTAATTATTTTGTAAACAAAATAATTCTTTTACCTATCATTTCAATGTTTTGTACATCTTAAATATCTCTTTCCCTGTACTGATGTTCGAGGTTATACGCATTATCATCATCATGTATATTGTTAACATATATCTTCTCTCTCAAAAATAACATTGTATAAACAAGTTATACATAAAACAATACATTTTTGTAAACCATTTCCATACTTGGACAATATCCTGAGCACCAAAAAGTGAAGTATCTTTATTTCCAAGGTTTAATACAAGCATCTACATCATGTATTATCATTAATGAAAAAATTTACATATCTACATATAGCCAATTGTCAACAGGTAGGGGATACCTTACCGATTGCATACAAAATTTCCATAAGAGATAAAATACCTTAATTCAAGGAGGGAAGTTAGCTTCAAGGCCTCTAATGCCTTTCTTTCCTAACATGCCCACTCATCAGCCTACAATAACCCCATTCCTACCACATCCACAACAAAACCTCTTGCTATAAAACCAATAGTCTCTACATCCTCCTATAAGTGAGGAGAGTTGAAGGACATGATGTAGACCTTCATGTAAAATATGGAGAAGAAGTTGCAAGATCAGGGTTCCAATCTAGAAAAGAAGTTGCAAGATAACTTCTCAGTGGTGCAAAAGATGAGCAACAAGGTGGTGACCTTATAAAGGTGACACACTCAATGTAATAGACCCTTTCATCCTCATTATCAAAACCCCACATATAATAGGCCACCAAATTAGGGTCAAGGTTATGTTCCATACAACCAAAGTAGACCTATGGGTAATGCCTCTGCTACAAACACAAGCACAGATCCAATAAGGACATTAGTTTCTCAAAAGAATCTTGCTCAAGAACAAGAAAACTATCCTTGTAATTATTTATATGAATATTTCATGTGCCATAAGGCATTACCATCTTAGACATTAGTCACATAGGATCAAGCAGTAAAACAATAGTATAGTACCAATCAACCTAGTAATGGTTCTCACCTACAACAATAGGGTGATTGTTCTTTTATGAACCATTAGCCAAAAGGAACATTATCATTCTAACCATAATAACTATAATTCTATAACTCATAATAAAAAAAGAAAAAGAAGAGCTATTGAGAATTCTACACCTCCTCCATCAAACTAGGCTTAAACTTCAGGTTTTGCCCCTCATATTCTAATTATAAATGCACAATTAAATGTTTCTCCCTAGTAGAAACATAACATAGGCAACAAGAGGTCTACTATACCTTAGGCTACTCAAATTTAGTCATTAGTTCTTATAGTCCCCAAGGCTCCAATCAAAGCAGTTGGCACCCCTCTTAACATAATAGATCAGATGAAGAGGACTAGTGTTAATATTCCTATGTGGGATGTTCTCACTATGCCACCATAGTTGGAGCTACTACAATAAGATTTAAAGAGTATAAATGTGTCAAATCAGCTAGCCACCTTAGATAAGGTAACAAGTTTAGTGCAGCCAACAAAAGAAGGAGACACAAGTAAGAAAAACAAGCCTCCTTCTTTTTATGTCTCTTTGATTATAGGGGAAAAAATAGTTCATAATTTCATGATAGATTTTGGAGCTAGTAGTTCTATGATGCCTAAATATATGGCTAAACTCCTTAGTATTAAATATGAACCAATGGTTAGAGATGGTAGCTTTTTTACAATAGTATGAATCCTAAAAAAATGTAGAAATGGAATTGCATGCAAGCCCTAGTTGTATAGTCACTCAAGACATATCAATAGTTTAGCTTCCTCCATATTTTTCCATCTATCTTTCATGAGATTTCACTACATAGATAGGTGGTTAGATTGCATCAGACTAGTCCTATATGTTCTTTGGGAAAAGATATGGGAATAAATCCTCCATAAGCATAGAACCTTTAGCCCTTAACCACATAGAGACCTACATACCTAGCCCTATAAACATGAATTTTTCAATCCATGAGATAGATGATGAGGGCATGACATATGAACCTACTACTTCCCTAACAGAGTTACCTAATTATCTTTTAGATGAGTGGGTTACTACTTTTCAATTTGATCTAATACAAGAAGATGAAGAGATAGGCCTTGGTACATATTAAATATTGGAGAAAGGTTCTCCTATTCCTAATCTCATAAAAATAAAAGAGGAAATTAATGGATTATGGAGCATGTTAATTGATGGCTCAAGGAACAAGAATGGCTCAAGAGCTGATGTGATGCTCATCTACCCTAGTTTGGAGAAATTGTACTTCTCTCATAGCCTTCCATTCAATTATACTAACAATGTAGCATAATATGATGCATTGATTCAAGGCCTCCAAATTACACAAAAGAGGGGGATGAAATCTTTAAAGGTATTTGGAGACAACAAGTTGGTTGTTAGTCAAGTAAGGAGCTAGAATATCACAAAGAATAATCTCCTCAATCATACAAGAACAGAGTTTGGGATCTACTTGATGGCTTCCAAGAATTCAATAGCCAAAGTGTCCCTAGAAGAGATAACAAACATGTTGATACACTTGCAACAATAGGTGCTCACTATGATGTACTAGATCATGTTGAGGACAAAAGAGAGCAACACATTAGACTAGTTGTAAGACATGTAGTTCTAGATAACCATTCCAATTGGTAGGTGTTTGACTCTAATGTGCAAATTGTCAACTTTTTGCAAAGTGAAGAAAAATTCTCTAATAGGAATTAGTCCAAGCTAAAAAGCCAATATGGTGATCAAATCATGAACTTCAGCTCCCACAAGTTGCCTAAGATATAATCACTTTAGAAGATGTTTTTAGTCCTGATGATCAAGTAAGGAGTAGGCATCTAAACCTAGCTACAAATGAAGATTATTAGATATTAGTTGCCATTATTAATCGAAAGGTTCTTATTTTGGGAAAGGTATGCTTTGAAGCTGAATGAGAAAATTTTCTTCATTTATGTCAAGAATTCAAAAATGCATTTTGTTGGTAAATAGATTGTTCTTTTTTATTTAACTCTTTCGATGCCCAATTTGTGAACACTATCTAGTTACAATAGTTGGAAAATTGCTTTTGAAAAGACTAACCATCCTTTGAATTCTTAGGTACAACTCCCTATTATAGTATGATTTACAATGAATTATGTTTTTTTCTAAATCTAAGATGAGGTATGTTCTTAACCTGAGAATAGGAGAGGTAAACTAAGCTAGGCCTAAATAGGAACTAACTTAGGAAAGAATGGTATTTGAAGATTGATTAAGTTGATAAATTCATAGATCTTATGAATCCACAAGGCTTAACTATTCAATAATGCATACTAACTAATATATTAGTTGTCATTGCTAATGGAAAGGTTCTTAGTTTGGGAAAGGTATGATCTGAAGCTGAATGAGAAAATTTTCTTCATTTATGTCAAGAATTTAGTAATGCATTTCATTCGTAAATAAATTGTTCTTTTTTATTTAACTCTTTAGATGCCCAATTTTTGAACAATATCTAGTTACAATAGTTAGAAAATTGCTTCTAAAAAGACTAACCATCCTTTGAATTATTAGGTACAACTCCCTATTACAGTATGATTTATAATGAATTATGTTTGTTTCTAAATCTAAGATGAGGTATGTTCTTAACTTGAGAACATGAGAGGTAAACCAAGCTAGGCCTAAATAGGAACTAACTCAGGCAAGAATGGTATTTGAAGATTGATTAAGTTTATGAATTCACACATCTTATGAATCCACAAGGCTTAACTATTCAATAATGCATACTAACTAATACTAAACTAATTCAGCAAGAAACAAATATGGAGAAAGAAAGACTAATCTTGAAGGAAAATACAAATGGATTTCTCTTGAACCTATGATGACAATACTATCATATTCTATTCACTGCCTCAAAATAGGGGAAAGAAGCTTTGTTCATTTTGTGTTTTAATTTAAATGAAAGAGAAAACATATAATTAACATAAAATAGAATGGAAAAGAAAATTATTGACAAAAAATACCATTCAATTGTGTCTATAGCATCAAGTATTTCACACCAAAAATTAGTTGTCCTTTTATTAATCTTTCATTCTAATACATATAGGATTCCAAGATGACCTTTACAAAGGAAGTTTAATCAGTTCCTCTCTTTAGAGATGACAAATGGAAAGAATAAAATTTGTCCATTAAAATAATTAAATCAAAATATGAAAGGGGTGGAATATGATTCACTTCACCTTCTTTCCCTTTTTTGATTTTGTCCTATAGGTCTTAGCATCGAAAATGATTGAATCAATTCTTCATACCTATGTACATGTACATTAGTATATCTTAAGAGCCATTTGGAATGCTCTAGCAAAATCTTTGATAGCACTTAACTAGTCTTGTATTTCCTCCATGGTCATGTGTATACACCTACCAAGTTTCTAGAGTTTGGAAACTCTATTCTTGTGATCGAAAGATATCCTCATCAAACTATCTATGTAATTAGAGACTTTTATTTGCATGATAGTTATCCCAATGATTCCCTTCCCTTGTCTACTAGTCTAAGAATCTATATGTAGACCTCTTAGGAGTTCATAATCTCTATTCTGATCCTTCTTCACTTTAGCTTCAGTTTCCTTAAGCCCTTCCTCTATTACCATGATCATTTCAAACTTGAACTACATGCTCTGAAGCCATTCAAATAAAGGCTCATCTCCTTTAGGCAAGATCTTCACTTTGACAACCACCTTAGCCTTCATGTCTATAATCATCTTCAAAAAAGAGACACAATCTTCACTTTTAGTTTTCTCCACATCCAAGGTGGCTCTATTTGTTGAAATTTTGTCCTTCTCTATTTCCAGCCTCAGTATGGCATTGCCAATCTATTCTATAAAGGAAAGTCCCTCAAATTTGAGTTTCCTTCTCTACTCTCTACTAATTTTCCTAAAGTATTTATCTTATTGGAACTGAGAGATGAGTGCTTGGACATTAGTAGAAATATGATCATTGGTGATAGGCATTCCAAAAATTCTTGCCAATAGGGTGACCAATTGCCTCATGAAGCCATTCAATTCATGGATTCTTGCCTTCATTATGATCTGTGATAATTTGAGACTTTCAAGCTATCCCTTAATCACCTCATTTTTTGACTTCCATAAGCCAACTTTGGTATCATATTTGGCTTCCCTGAGATCCACAGAGTGTAAGGTAAAATCATCAATAGACATATCTTCAATTCTCCTCTCCTTGGTAGGCTTTGCAATCTCCATTTTCAAATGCCCTATTTCAAGATCTTATCTAAGGATGTACAAAGTCTTCTACTTTTTAAACTTGCTCAATGCTAATCTAGAGTATATAGCAAGAGATAGAGTATCCTTGTTGGGAGCTCCATTATCTCTCCTCTTTCTCTTTCTATCTAGGGTTTCCTCCAACCATGAATCTATTCCTATCACCTTTGAGGTCATCCTAAGGGAGTCTATGCTACACATCTTCCTCTTGATTGGGGTGATTATTTTTGTAACTGAAGAGAAAGGATTCTTTGGGACCTATGAAATGATCTCTGAAGAATCTAGGCCCTTATCTACCTCTAAAGTCTTCTTTTTTGCCTCATTAGATTTAGTAGACTTACTATCACACTTTCCTCCATCTCATAAATCCACTACCTGCACTTGAGGACTACTTGGTAGGAGAAGTGTAGCACTTATAGATGGAATTGGGCTGCTATGAGGTGAGAGAGCCAGAGTGATTGCACTATCTTTTGGTTCCTCAAGTCTTGACTATGGAAATATTTTTATCAGGAGGCTGATCACCTACATTTGATGGTTGTGCTAGCCTTTGGGTAATGACCAAAGTTGCACCCGATGTACCACCTTGGGAGGAGGAAGCCACTACAACTATTAGAGAAACTTGAGCATTTGTACTTTTTCTTTGACTCCTTCTAGATGTGGTTCATTTGACCCATTTCTTTGTCCTTTTGATAGTCCAAGCCATCATTATATCTAACTCCTCTCCTACATCTTCATAAGGTTTTGAGCTTATCAAAATGCCTCTTAGCTTGGTTAGATAAGTGTTACTATACATGTTCTAACCATCATCTTCTACTCCTACATCAATATTAACTTTATACATTTTTACTTGATGAACTATCAGCTTGGTAAAAGCACAATCACAACTCTCAAACTCATCCTTGTAATTAGCCCAATAGTCTTCAATGGTGGTGATGTGTTTGATTACACTTTTAATTTGCAACACCTTCCTTGCATACCCATTTGGATCAAACATGGGCCTCAAGACTTCATACATCTCCAACTTATACTTCATTTTAAACACCTTTAGCATGTTCTTGGCATCATGTTCTTGGAATTAGAATGGGTTTCACAACTGAAAGCTCCCACCTTCATAGGGAATTTGTACCCTTTCTTCTTTAGACTCCCACTCAACATATTCACTTGAGTAGCTTGTTGCATGATCTCGATCAACATGATCATGTCACTAGGATATCTTGGTAGCTTCAAGTGGAAACCATCAAAAGCTACAAGACAAAAATAAAAAAAGGATGAGAATTGGATGAAATAACTCCTAAATTAGCTAATGTCTATGATGACTTCAAGACTAAATCTCCTTTCTAGACATCTCTGAAGCTCCTTGCAAATTCTCATGGTGAATGCATCATTAACCTTCACATATTCTCAATAACTATGGGTAAAACTCATAAGACTTCACATCATCAAGAAAATTTTCCACTCTTGGAAGGCCTAGCCATAGTTGTAAAGAAGCTAACAAATAAATAAGGAAAGAGGATTTATAGAATGTGTTGTAGAACTCTGTGGCACAAAGAGCATTGGATAGAATCTCTCTTAACTCATGAACCCAATCAATATATTGGGTGTCAGAAAAAATGACTTGCACCAAAAATAAATATTTCTTAACAAAATTTAAAGCTTCTACCTCACCTTTCAATCTATGTAAGAGGACCAAGATATTGATAATCTCAATTTTTAGATTAGTCCCAAACATAGTTTTAGGAACCTTACTCTTGGCACTCTATGGTTTTTGGAACCATGTCTATTGGAATACTTTAGAATAACTAAGGGGGGAGGGGTGAATCAGTTATCCAATGTCCAAATGTATAAATAAAATATTTTGTAGCTTAGTGAACCCATTATACATTCATATTCATGCATGCATCCATAAGATTATGCAATCACTAAAACTTGTAAGTTACTATCAAATCAACTTGCAAAAATGTAAAGCATGAAACATAATAGATTCATCAACACACTTGACATGATTATTTATGTGGAAACCCAATTTGAAGAAAACCACCAGTAACATGCTACTCTTTTTCAACTTTTAAAGTGATGCCCTGTGAAAGGCCAATCCTATTAAAGGTTACAATACACACTATCAAATGTGACCCTATTAGAGGATTTCAATCACCCTGTTAGAAGTGAGCCTTGTTAGAGGACTTTAGGCCATTCACTTGGAATGCCACCTAGTTAAAGAATTTTAAAATGATTATTAGGTCAACCTTAATCTAAAAGATTTACTGTAGGATGATACAATTGTTAAAGAGTAACAATAGAGCTTTGATCTAATACAACTTACAACTTTTCTTGTAGATTATATATCTTTGTCCAATCCTCAATTCTTCTTGGCCTTCATACTTTGTAGCTCTAATAGCTCATTCACCCTTCAAGAATTCATCTCCTTAAGCCTTCTTGTTTAACATGCCATTTTAGACTCTTCTCTTAGGTCACTTGATAAAGCAAAAACCCTTGACTCCTTGTCTCCCTTAGGTTCTTGAACATGACAACCTTCATGACTAGACATTCCTATGAATAGAAAAGTAAGATATTTTCTCACTCATTTTCCATCATCCAATTTAGGGTTTGGATGGATTAGGTAGGATACAATGTATCTACCCCATATCTCATAACTCTTCTAGAGACTTCTCCTAGAATCCATTTGAATTTTCCTAAAACTGGTTTACCTCAAATTTTGTGCCACTAGCTCATCAACCTTATCTTCTAGCTAGTTCACGAAGTTCAAGAAAACAAACTTATTAGCTTAGATTCATCAAATTTTTGATCTTTTAAATAATGTAGTATCTTGGTATTATCAACTTTTTGATGCTCGACACATACTACGTTGCTCACCTAAACATAATTAGTTAATTAATAAACAAGTGGATTTTGTTGATAGTTGGTTAATATTGGGATTGATCACTTAGTTAACACAAGAAGTCTTTTTATGCCTACTAAAGTTTATTGATGCTCAAAATTAACTAAACTTTACTCAGCATCAACTATTTTTCTTAGAATACACTAGAATGAGTTTTTACTTAGCCCCAACTAATTTTTTGCTCAGCTTGTACTAACTTTTCTTGGCACCTACTATCCACTCGGTCAAGCTTGGTAGACAAAATTTGTATAACTTGTTCTTCTAAACTTTCTAAGTGTAACTAGGCTTTGTAACCTTAGGTAGATTATCAATACATCATGTCATCACTATCTTAATTGATCCTAGTACTTCATTACATAATCATAACTCAACCTTTCCTCCAGGTGCTATTATTACCTCTTATTGATCAAATCATCTTCATCAATCAACTAAGTGATAGTACTTGAATCTTATAAGAAATTGTCTTACCAGCAAATAGCAAGTTTGACATCAGTGAAAAAACAATGATTGAAACACATAGTCTTCTTTAACAATCTCCCTCTTTCAATGATCTCTCTCAACAATGATCTTTTCGATCAGATCTTAACAATGTCTACATGATCTCCTTCCTTCAAATCATCTTCTTAGTAGAGAACTCATAAATGACTCCTTTGAATGTCAAATTTGAAAATTCCTTTCATTATGGAACTTGAAGGAAATTCACCACAATTTTCATGTCAATGGAGATCAACATTGTGTCATTTGGTAGCACAATTTTCTTTGTGTCTAGATTGTAATAATTTATACATTCATAGATTAACTTTGGTTCCTAGACTACAACTATAAAATTAGCTACCTCAAGCAACCTACATCCTTAGAGCTTCTTATTAATGGGATGGATTGTCTATGATTTCACTCTCCTTTGGAAATCCTTCATGTCATAAAAATGAAGGGATGTATCTATGAAGTTATGCAATTTGGACTTGATCCCATTCAGCCTGTTGAAACCCACAAATGTGGTTGCCATTCTTTTGAAAATGAATTTTGAATTAAGAAACTAAGGAGAATAGCTGATATAATAGATGTTTTCTTTTTGAAAAATTTAAGCACATTAACCGAATAATAGTTCAAGAAAAAGAGCAGTAGTTTGTTCAATTGTTCATGTTTCCATATATATGGGAGCTTCGATCCATCTGTTGATCTTCAAAATTCATGCCACACAAATGAATTAAAGGAGAAATCCATTGAAATAGTAAATGCATGTTTTTAACAGATATCTTAGGGTCTTTTCACTATTTCATTGGTCCAACGGTAACTTTCTATCTCCCCATTTTCCTTTAAGTTTTGGGAAGTTACCAATAGAGTACTCCATGGGAAAAAAATCTACTAAGTTGAATTATGGCATATTAGCTCTTTCCTATAATGGTTAGATTTTTTATATTATCATCTTGAGATGTCTTATGCATAAATTGTGGGTCCAATCTACTTACTAGCTTGATTTTCTTTAAAATCAAGGAAATTGTCTTCATGGGTTGAAAAGCCACCGAGGACTAGAAGACAATTTGTGTCTTTTTGCAAACGCTTCCATTTTAATTGACCTTTATACTATTGTCATTTTTGGGCTCAAAAATTTTTAAGGTGCAAAAAATTTGTAGGGGCCATCTTATTATTTATTTTCCTTCAGAATTGCCTTTTGCAGAAAACCAACTCCATGGGCTGAAATCCTACTAAGGAGAAGTTGGTTTTGAGTTTTCCACCTAGAATGATTATGAGAGCTGTGATGAATACTAAATATTTTCTAAGGTAAATAATGATAAATTGAAAATTGATTTTCCATAAGGCACCTTGCCATTTTCTTTTTTTGTTCCATATGTATGATTTGGTGACTTTTGTGGGAAATCATCTTTATGGGTTGAAAACCCACCAAGGAGAAGACTAATTTTGGATTTCTACAAGCTTATGTTTCTATTGATAAAGTGATAGACCAAAAGCATATATAGCTTGTAAATGATTATTATATGAGCAACATGAATCTCCATCAAGTCAAGCATTAACCTACCTATACAATCCCTTTGACAAAATGGAGAACCACCTGGCTATGAAATGTAGAGAATAAGAAACTGAGAAATCTGATGGAGACTTGTTCCAGCTAATAGGGCTTATACCTAGACTCAAACACAACTAGGAACTCACTATAACAAAAATTTTCACTTTTACTAATCGAGTAGAGGGTGAAAAGTGAGGCAACACATTTTCATGGACATATGATGATTTAAAGGGTTTTGACCCAAGTTTGTTTCAACATACCATAGATTTAAATAGTGATGCAAAGCTTATTAGTCAAAAGAAAAGATCAATCATTTATAAGATTGAACCTATGATGAGAAAGAAGCTATCAAGGATGATAGAGGCTAATATTATTTTTCCTATTAAAAATTCCTCTTGGGTAGCCAACCTTGTTCCTATTAGAAAGAAGAGTGGAGAAATCAGATTATGTGTAGATTTTAGAGACCTAAATAGGGCCTCTCTCAATGATCACAGTCCTCTCCCTACCATGGAACAAATCTTATCCAAGGTCAGTGGCTCTAAAAGATTTTCCTTCTTAGATGGGTTTTCGAGATATAACCAAGTGTTAGTCCATGAGTTTGATAGATACAAGACAACCTTCACTACTAAATGGGGCACTTATTCCTATAACACAATTCCTTTTGGATTAACCAATGCAAGTGCCACCTTCCAAAAGGAAATGGAGATGTCTTTCAAGAGCATGGTTGAGAAATTTGTGTTGGTCTACCTTGATGGCATAACAAACTACTCAAAGAATGTGGTAAATCACTTTGGTCATTTGAGACAAGTGTTAATCAAGTGTAAGGAATATGGTGTGTCCTTAAATCAAAGAAAGTGTGTGTTTGCCACCAGTCCAAGAAAGTTGCTAGGACATATTGTGTATAGGGATGACTTAACCATTGATCCAAAAAGAATAAGAGAAATCCTTGCTCTTCCACTTCCTAGTCATAAGAAGGGTCTACAAATTTTCCTTGGTAGAATCAAATTTGTAATAAGGTTCATTCCTAACCTTTCTACCATGGTCAAACCCCTTATAGCCATGTTGAAGAAGAATATGGTTTTCACTTGGAAAAAAGAAGGAAGAGCTAGTTTTGAAGAAATCAAAATAACAATAGCATCAGCTCCTACCATTATCAACACAAACTTTGATAAAGATTTCATTGTCTATACTCTTGGGGGTGAGTCAATCATATCAATTGTCTTGACATAGTTGAATGATGCAGATGAAGAGAAAGCTATAAACCTTTTTAGTTAAGGGCTAAAGAATTATGAAGAAAAATATAGTTATGTGGAAAAAAATGTTCTTGCTATCATAAAAGCTTTAAAGAAATTTAGACATTTGTCATCACATAACAAGGTATAGCTCCTAGTCCCACATGCAAGTGTGAAGGAGTTCCTCTTGAACAAAGATATAAGTGAGAAAAGAGTTAGATGGATCACCAAGGTCATGGAATATGATGTTGACATCAAAATCACAAAGCTTGTGAGAGATAAAGGATTGTGTGAGCATATAATTTCATCCTAGGAAATGACTAAAGAGGTTGCACTAGTATTAGAGGATGGACAACTAGCAAAGGATGAGCAACCTTCTTATTGGGAGGAGGATATTGACAAGGATTAGATAGAGCTAAAAGAAGGTTGTTCATATTTTAGCCTATTCCATTTGTCCTAGTGGATGGGATTCTTTTCAGGAGAGATTTCAATGGATTTATATTAAGATGCATTAACCCTATCAAATGGATAGAATGATCAAATAGTTTCATGATGGCTCTAATGGTGGCCACTTCTCAGCTAGAACAACAACCATAAAGATAATGAAAGCTAGTTATTATTTCCCAACTCTATTCAATAACTTTCATAAACATGTGAGAAAATGTGAGAAGTGTGCCTTCTTTTTAGGTAAAAAAAGGTTAGAAGCTCTTCCCCTCCATCCTATTCAGGTTGATCAACCATTTTCCCAATGGGAGCTAGATTTCATTGCTCAAATAAATCCACCTTCCAACTTTGGTCATAAGTGGATCATACCTACAACAAACTACTTTGTAAGGTGGATAGAAGCAATAGCTTTGAAGGATGCCACAAAGACTTCAGCAATGAAATTCCTTGATGGAATTATTACCAATTTTGGAAAGTTGACCATGGTATCTATTTGAGAACTTCCTCAAATTAATATCCCTAGGAAAATGGATTGGTTGAGTCCTCCAACACAAACCTAATTAGGATTATCAAAAGAAGAACTGCAGATAATCAGAGGTGTTGGCATTTAAAGTTAAGAACAACTCTTTGGGCTAATAGGATTACACCTAAGAAAGTAATTGGGAACTCACCTTTCATGATAGTATATGGAAGGGAAGAAAGGATTCCTATTTCACTAGAGTTTCCCTCTCTTGAATTAGCTCATCAATTAGAGCTAATTGAAGATAATGTCATGACTGTCAAGGATGGTAGACTTGATTGAGCTAGAAGAAAAAAGATAGCAAGCTATTAAACACTTAAGACACATCAACAATAGGTCAAATGGAGTTCTGATAGGAAGGCTAAAGCTATGGTTTTCAAGGAGGGAGACCTTGTTCTCAAGTGGGATGCAAATAGAGCTAAACTAGGAAAACACTCCAAGTTTGATGTTATATGGAGTGGCCCATTTCTTATCACCAATTTTAAAGAGACCAATTCTTATCAGTTACCCAAGCCTGATGGTGATATTCTACCAATTCCAGTCAATGGAATTTACCTTAAGCCTTGCTTCTAGGGAAGGTTAAGGGTTTCTATACATAATAGAGTAGTTTCTTAATTTTTAATAAGTGTGTGAGCACAGGATTTTTCTCTATGAAATAGCATGGTTTTGAGGTTTTTGTAGTTACAAAAGTTATAGTTTTTTATTTGCAAAGTATGGCTCATTTTTTTGTGACTCTATAGCCCAATGGATTGCTTAAGGCCACTAATCTTATGGTTATAAAATAAGCATCCCCCCTAGGTTTCTAGAAATGTTAGCCATTTTAGCCCCCCTTACTCCCTTATTGCCATTATTGAAATCCTATTCGAGATATCTATTCATGGTGTCAAGGTTGCATAGTATCCCATGCATGTGGCTAAAACCTAAATAAAACCCTAGTTATCTCCTTCAATGATATAAATATGTATCGCAATGTTGATGGGTAAAATCATCCATGTGTCACTTAAATTGGATCCCCTTATTAGAGTCATTCACTCCAAGTGTTGACCTTATGCCTTATTCATTTAAATTATTTATGTGCCTACCTTTGTATTTTCCCTAAGTCCTTTTTCAACAAGACCTGGTGGTGGTGACGTAGCATTGGACAAGTGTCAACATCCTAGGAGATCTCAATGGATCAAAGGAAGAAATATCTGAAAGGCCCATGATCAGTCATGATTGATGACCAGATGCAAATCAATGCTTATAGCATTCTTGATTTTTGAGGTTGCATGAAGGGTAGCCAAAATGAGAAAGTGAGTGTTCAACACATGGATGTAGTGGGACTAGACTCAAGTGTGGGCTGCAAAAAGGAATGTATTAGAATAAGTTGAAAAAATACCATGTTTTGGTTGGTCAAAGGTGTTGACTATAATAAAGGAACTTTAGTTATATGGAAACTGTTAGATTGATGGCTTTTGCATTCTCACTTTTCAAAGTTACATGAAGTTTAGACAAAGAAAGAATGCAATGTAATGACACATAGAGATGGTAGGATTGGCCTATGTTTTGAGTTGCCAAAAGTTACTATTACTACAAGGTTCTAGGTGGTAATTTTCAATTGGCTGCAAATACAAAGCATAAGAAAAAAATTGCTTTGTCATAACTGTTAGATTTTAGCAGATCAACACCTCTCACTTTTAAAAGATGCAAAAAGGATAGCTAAAATGAGAAAGAAATGAGATGGCATATGTCCTATTCACCAAAAAGGTAAAGGTAGGAGATTGCAGTCAAATTTTGAACCATCACATGATCGTAAGAAGTTAGATAAATTCAAGTTTCTAAGTTGTGAAGGTACAAAAGACAACAACAATTAATTTAAATGGTTAACACATCTTTGCAAGTGGTTAAAATTAACTTGGTGTTAATATGGAAAAGTAACAAAATGCTTTGGTCACATCCTCATGGGGTTAAGTGTTGAGTTATAATTTCAAGTTGTGAGGTTGTGATATAAATAAATGGTTAATTTTAAAAGATCATCACAATGTCATAGGCTAGAAAGCATTGAATATATTTTAGGCTGTGAAGCAATGATAAAGGACCAAAATAGCATAAGTCAAGTGACCACAACTTCACACAGTTAATCCATGAGCAAATATTTTGAGTTTCAAGACTGCAAGGAGCATTTGAGAGTTAAAGGAAATAGTTATTGCACTATCATAGGAGTCTGAGTTATAGCGATAGTTTGAGTTGTGAAGCCAAAAAATAAGACAATAGTTATCCAAGATAATGATCATAATGTTTCATGATTAAAGAAATCTTTATATCTGGTAGTTGCAATGAGGTGATACAGTTAATGTCTAAGGCATCATAGCATCACATGTAAAAGAAATTTTTAGTTCTACACCACCATAAAGATGTAAGAAAGTCACTTTGATGGTCATTGCAAGATCGCATAGGTTAGTGAACTGAAGTGATGGAAAGCTATGAAGCAGTGATAAAGCATAGATTGAAGAGGCCATAGTTTCACAAATATATGCATTCAATGAAGAAATTAGGTTGCAAATCAGCAAAAAAGAGCAAGTGCACCATCACAGGCTTCACATGGCAATTAGAAAAAATAAGATGATTTGGTGAAACACTTACAAGATATAAGGCCATGTGGTAAGGTTAGTTGTTGAATTCAATTGCCTCAATGACATAGCTAACTTGGCACTATTATAAACACTATCAAGGTGGCTCATTGATGGAAAAAAACATTTTTTTTCCTACAACCATCTTTTTGGTGTTCTCAATGCCTGATAAATGCAAATTTCATTCTACCAATGCCATGGTTATGCATCTACCAGTTAGACAAGTTATGGTTGTCATTCCTATCTCTTCAATGCCTGAGTTTGCACATAATATTAGGTTTATTTCATATGGATAGGAATCTAATAAAATCTTCCTTAGATCAATAATTATTGTTCTTTGCAACTTGAAGATAATGGTTGATTTTTAGGTTTTCAGTTGAAGTCTTCTTAGTTATGCTTAAGCTATAAAAGGAAAATTTTGTAACTCTTTCAAGGATCAGTCTCTTCTCTGATTTTGTATCAGCTATATTTCATACTCTTCCACTATAATTTTCATTTCCCTTGAATAAATATATTTCTCTTTTGTACCCTTTCTTCCATTAATATATTGTGCAATACCTTATTGCCTTATGTTAATATGCTTCTTCCATTCTTCAACTTGTATGTTGCATCTATTCTACCTTTGAATGATATAGAGTGAAGCTCCTTCCTTATATCATTGTATTGGTTTTTGATTTACATGTTGGCATTGAGTTAAAGAAAAGATTTAATCTATGTACCTTGAGATTATATTGATGAACTTGTAGTTCTAGGTAGAGATAAGACTGAATGTAGTATTTGGTGTATCACCCCTCTCTAGATTAGACTAGGTAGTTTGATTTCATGCATTTCCTTCTCCATTTTCCTTCAAAGAAGTAGTTAGGTGCATCTTGATATTGAGGAAGTTGGCCTTCTCTAGAGACTCAATTTGATTGTTCAAGTTCCACAACTTGGAGATTGTTTCCATGTTTCAGAAGGTTGCCTTTAGGTCAAACTTTAGGCAAGGGAACACACATTTGTGACAATAAAAATACAAAGAGATAACTATTTAGAAGGAAAAGAAATGAACATTTATATATCTCCCTTGAAGAAAATCACAAAGCTAGGGCATGACAATGAAATCGAAGAGCAAGGGTACAAAATGAGAATGAAATCACATCACTATGGCACAACATGGCAACAAAATCACAAAACAAGGGCATGACAAAAAAACCATAGAGCAAGGGCATGATAATGAAATGCAGATATCACAAGGGAATGTAAACCAAATCACAGAGCAAGGGCATGGCAAGAAAATGTAGAGATCACACCAATGACAAGGGCACAACAATGTTCATAGCTCTCCACCCTCGTTTAGAGCTCTCCATCCTCTTTCATGCACAACTCTTCACAATCAAAAAAAATGGGGAATGATTTATGTCATTTTTTTTATACTCTTGGTGTCATCTCAATTACAATGCCAACATTGGTATTATGAAAATGTCGGGGACAACTGTAAAAAAAAACATGAAAATAACCACAAATTACACCACTGTCATAATTTTTCATCACAATTTGACCCCAAATATTGTAGTGGAAGGTGAAAACATTGTCCAATACAGTGAAAGAATCAAAGAAAGTGTGAGTACAATAAAAAATTATGGAGGAACAATAATTGATGAGATAGTGGTCAGCAAGGTACTAAGAACATTTCTTCCTATTTATGCAATTAGAGTTTCAAAAAGTCAAGAGATTAGATGCAATCCAAAAAATAATATAACCTTGGATGCACTTGTGGGAAGATTGATTTCTTTTAAATTGGATAACTTTGATAACTATGCTCCTAATCTTAACAACTTTGAATCTACATTTAAAGCCAAACTAACTCTTGGTAGAAAAGGAGGAGACTCAAAAGGAAAATAGGTTGATAGTGAAGAAGAAGATGGAACAAATGAAGACCTTTAAGTCATTGAAACCCTACTTGCAAAAAGAGTATCAAAAGAGAAAGGAAAATTCAAAGGTAAAAATATATTGATTTGTTTCTCAAGTGAAGTTTTTGGTCATATTGTTGTAAGATGTCCAAACAAAAAAGATAAAAATGAGAAAAGAAATAGTAGGTTCAAAGGAAAGAAAGACTTCAAGAACTACAAGGACTATAAAAAAAAGGTAAGAAATCTTGTTACATTTCTAAAGATTTTGATAGTGACAATAATGATGATAATGAAAAAGAAGTAGTCTATATTGTTGTTAAGGATAAATATAATAATGAGGAAAATGAAAATATGGAACTTCTTTCTAATGTTAGCAAAACTGATACATGGATCACAGATAGTGGTTGTTTCACATCATATGACTAGTGATAAAACTAAGTTTGAACATTTAGAACACTTTGATGGTGGAAGTGTTAGGTTTGAAAATAATAAACCATGTTAAATAAAAGGAAAAGGATTCATAGAATTAATTGAAGGAATCAAATGTTGAAATGCCTATTGGGTTGAAGAATTAGGAAATAATCTACATAGTGTGGCACAATTAAAAAATATAGGATATAAGGTAGAATCCATGAATAGAAAATTTAAGCTATTGGATGGAAAATGAAACTTGGAACTAGCAATCAAATAAAAGGGAATTTTTTTTACTTGGATCTCGCTGAAAGTACATGTTTATTAGCAAAGATAGAGGAAAGTTGGCTATGACATAAAAGGATGTGTCATGTTAACTTTTATAACCTAGTTACCATAAGCAAGAACAAAAGAGCAAGAGGCTTACCAAATCTAAAGAAACTTGAGATGGAGATGTGCAAATAATGTCAAATTGGAAATATGAGTAAAAGAATTTTAAAAAGTATCTCTTTCAATTATGAAGAAGTTTTGGAACTAGTTCATATAGATCTTTGTGGACCAATATTCATAGAAAGCTACTGTGGAGACATATACTTCATTCTATTTATTGATGACTATTCTAGGATGATGACGATATTGTTCTTAAAAGATAAATTTGATGCTTTTCAAAAGTTCAAATGGTATTTGGCTAGAGTTAAGAAAGAAATAGGAAAGAATCTAAAATGCTTAAGATGAGATAGATGAGGTGAATTCATCTCAAATGAATTCAATGAACTCTCTACTAAAAGAGGAATCAAAAGATAGGTATAAGCACCGAGGGCACTAGAGAAAAATGGTATAGTAGAAAGAAGGAATAGATCCATTATGTAATGTGCAAGAACACTAATGACTAAGAAAAATGTTGCACCAAAATACTAGAGAGAAGCAATCAATATGGTAGTTCATACACTAAACTAAGTTCAACTAAAGAAAGGTATAGACAAAACACCTTATGAATTATGGTATGAGTACAAGCCTAATGTTTGTTATCTTAGAGTATTTGGAAGAAAATTCCATGTCTTAAAGGATGTAAGGAAAGGAAAACTTGATGCAAAAAGTGATGAAGTTATATTCCCAGGTTACTCCAATAAAAGTAAGGCTTAAAAATTTTTGAATCTTACTACTTAGATAGCAATAGAAAGTGCACATGTGAAGATTAATGAGTTTACAGAAAAAAGTGAAGAACAAAGTAACAAGAAGCCTAAAGACTACAAAAAGTTTTTTTTACTATGAAGAGGAACCTAAGATTTACCACAATCATTTAGAGCTAAGAAACACCAAAATACATTTGTTGAGTTGCAATCACAGATAATGCAACCTAAGTCGCAAACAGTGCAACTTGAGTTATAGTCACACTAGCTAGAGGAACCCAAGGAAAAGGAAGAAGATCATGAAGAAATAAGAGAACCAAGTTTAGAAACAAGAAGTAAAGAACCAAGACTATCAAAATATGTCAAATTACATCATGCACCTAAACAAATAATTGGAGAAGAGATAGATGGTATACTAACAAGAAACAAATTAAAAGGTGCATTCTTGCTTAGTGAATTTAAACCTAGATCTACAAAAGATGCTTTAGAAAATGAAGGTTAGATAAAGGAAATGAAAAAATAAATTGAGAAATTTGAAAAGAATAATACTTGGTCTCTTATATCTAGACCTAAGGATAAGAATGTGATTGGCACAAAATGGATATTCAAAAATAAGTTAAATGAGAAAGGACAAGTAACAAAAGGGATCCAAAGTATATCAAAAGGATGTAAAATCAGCTTTCTTAAATGGAATCGTGTAAGAAGAAGTCTACATTGTATAGCCTAAAGGATTAATTGATCCAAAAAAAAGACATGGTATGTAAACTTTACAAATCTCTATATGGACTAGATGTAAAATCAACTTTCTTTAAAAGGATCCTATAAGAAGAAGTCTACATTGAATAGCTTGAAGGATTCATTGATCCAAAAAAAAGAGACATGGTATGTAAACTTCACAAATTTCTATATGGACTAAAGCTAGCTCTATATGGACTGAAGCAAGCTCCTAGAACATAGTATGAAAGGCTACATGGATATCTAGTAAGAATTGGTTTTGAAAAGAAAAATGATAATAGTAATTTGTATATAAAGGAAAGAAGACAAGAATAGAAGAAATATTTATGGATTATATCATATTTGGAGGACATGAGATGTTATGCAAATCATTTTGTAAAGAAATTAGGAAAGAATTTGAAATGGCTATGTTTTGAGAGATAAAATTGTTTGTTGGCCTACAAGTTCATCAAATGAAGGATGGCGTATTCATCACATAGTCAAAGTACATCAAGGAAACATTGAAAGCATTTGGAGTGGAATATTCCAAATCAGTTGGACGGCCTATTTCTAATGGGCATAAAATTTCAAAGAATGATGATTCAAAGGAGGTAAATCAAATTACCTATAGAACAATGATTGGAAAACTTTAGTATGTGGTACACACTAGACCTGATATTGCATTGGCAATGGAATAGTTGTAAGGTTCTCTATAAATCCTAAAGAAAATCACATGATGGAAGTAAAAAAGATTCTAAGGTACCTAAAAGGAACTGAAGAATATGGTTTATGGTATAAAAAAGGAGGAAACCTTGAGTTAAGAACCTTTACTAATGCAGATTGGGCAAGAAGCATTGATGATAGAAAAAGCACCATTGGAGGAGAATTCTTTCTTGGAAAGATTTTAGTATCTTGGACAAGAAAGAACCAAAATCGTATTTCTCAATCAACATTAGTGGCAGTGTATGTTGCTATAATAGTTAATTGTTCTAACATAATATGGATCAAGTAACTATTATTAGAAATCAAGGAGGAAATCAAGGAACTAATGGTTATCTATTATGATAATACAAGTGTAATTAATATATCCAAAAATCTTTTGGTGCACACAAAGACAAAACACATTGCATTAAAGTATAATTACCTAAGGAAGTTGGTTCAAGACAAAAATGTGAGATTGGAATATGTGAACACCAAGGAGAATATAGCAAACATATTTATTAAGAAATTACCTAAGGATACATTTATGTATATAAGAGGTAAACTAGGGGTTATTCCCTTATCTAATTCTCACTAAAGAACAAGGTCATGATGCATCAACTAAGCTTCATTGAAGATCTATCAAGTTGATGTAGATTGTCACACTTTAGGTGTGAAATGCAGAGCATATTGTATATGAATTAGTACATAAGGAACATAATAAATTTAGAGTATGTATTATTTGGCACTTGATTTCAAAGAGGGAGATTTTAGTAGTTGAGTGTGAAAGAGGGAGATTTAGTGCAAAAAAGGAAGAGTTTTTTAATCTCAGAAGAAAAGTATTCAGATGATAATAATATACAACAAAGAGGGAGAATAATAATAAAAGTACACAAAAAAGTGGTGATAGATGTAAGAGGGAAAATTCATTTGGAAGTGAGAAAAATCTAGGAAGAACCATAGAGAGAGTTGGTATAGATAAGAATCATAATGAAAGTAAGGATATTATCTAATTGCTCATAATTTTATCATTTTATGTTGACATGTTCTATTGCCATCAATGCCAAAGAGGAAGATTGTTTGAAATAATTATTAAAATTGTATTTTGTCATTGATGTTACACAAATGTGAGTATTAACCAAGTAATGAAGAACTTGTAGTATTAAAAAAGCATATTCACTATTAACCAAGTAGTTGGGAAATGAAGGGTATTTAATGTTAATTGAGCAGTCAAGAATTGAAGGGTATCTAGCTTCCAGTATCAACTAAGTGGTTGGGCATCAAAGGACTTCCCATGTTAATCGAGTGATCAATCCCAATATTGACCAATTGTCAGCAAAATTCACTTTTCTATTAATTAAATAATTGAGGCTAACTATTTGGATGTTTAATTGTTATTTGAAATGGTATTCAAGAAAACTTGAAAAATCTTATGATATATAAGAAAGGTCAAGAAGTGTAGAGAGAAGTGTAAGTGGAATATGGAATAAGATGGATATATAATTGAAGGAAAGGAAGAGTAGGAAAGTGTGGAAGATAAGTTGCAAAGAATATTGTGATTGATAAGGATCTAGAGGTCAAGCTAGAACATAGATTTGATTCTACAAAAGAAGTTACTTCATAAATAATGTCAAATTATTGTTACCTTCTAACCATTGTAATAGTGAAGAAATCTCTTAACAGAGCTGACTTAATAGTCATATTGTAAATCCTTCAACAAGGTGATATTTTAAGATTGAAGTGTTTGAAGACCTCTAGCTAGGACACTCCTAATAGGGTGATCTAAATCCTCTAACAAGGTCATACTTAATAGTATGTATTGTAACCTTTAATAGGGTTGGATCCTAATAGGCTCACTTTAGAAGAGTGAAAATATTGTAACTAGTTGAATGGTATTTTCCCAAAATGGGTTTCCACATTAAATCTTGGTGCAATCTATGTTCATGTTATTTTATTTATGCTTTATATTTCTAAAACTAAGTTACTAAAAGTTTAAATAGAATCACATCTAGGAAATGGGAATTATTTTTATAGTAACTGATTAACCCCTCCCCTTTTGGTTACTCTCTTCATTTCCAACAATTAGTATTAGAGAATTTGGTACTTGCAAAAAAGGCTTTAAGAACCTAAGTTAAAGATCAAGATGTCATATAGTAGGGAGATTCCCAAACTTAATAGAGACAAATTTTGAACATGGCAGGAGTTGATGAAGTTACACCTTTCAAGCATTGGAGATACTAGTCTATTCTACTTGGAAAAGAAATATTGCACCACCTAAACCTATGACTATGGAATAGATTCAAGAGGCAAAGGATCACAATACAATGATGATTGATATAGCTTTGTCTCTCAACTATTTTAAATTTGATAAGATTAAATATTGGCCTACTACATTTGAAAAGTGGGAAAAAGTATAGATAGTCTATGGAGGTGATAAAAATGTCCAAAGAGCTAAGGAAAAAATTTTAAGAGGCAAGTTTGATCGAATGAAAATGAAAGAAGGTGAAAACATTGTCGAATACATAAAAAGAATTAAAGAAAGTGTGAGTACAATCAAAGCTTCAAGAGGAACAATAATTGATGAGACAGTGGTCAGAAAGGTACTAAGAACACTTATTCCCATTTATGAAAATAGAATTTCAAAAATTCAAGAGATGAGATGCAATCCAAAAAATAATATAACCTTGGATGCACTTGTGGGAAGATTGACTGCTTTTGAATTGGATAACTTTGATAATTATGCTCCTAATCATAACAACTTTGAACCTACATTTAAAGCCAAACTTTTGAATCCTAGCATGTAGGCTTTATTCTTTTTGTTGATTCATGTGGTGATTTTGGTCTTCTCTATTACTTAACTTGGCTTTGTTGTTTCCTTCTCTCTCTTTTCTTCATGATTAATTTATTTCTTTTTAATTTCTTGATTTATTTTTTTATTCATTTTGTGTCCCTTATTTATCTATTTTTTTTCCTTGTTATCTTTTATCCTATTTATATTTAGCATGAATCTAGAGCTACATCACATTTTTCTACTATACATATCTTGCTATTTATTTTAATGATGGATCACAAAGTGTGAACTGAAATATTGATGCAAAAACACACACAAAATCAAATCCAAAAACCTATGAAAACAATTATGATGTATTGTGGAAATTTGATATCTCTAACCTATTAACTATCACAACCATCTCAACAACTAATAAATCTAAAAAATTAACCTAAATTGTTATTTGGTTTGTCATAAAATCTCATACAAGTCAAGGAGCCTACCTAGTATTGTTTAGATCTTAGTTCTCTATCATACAAGTATATGCTTATTTACTACCAAAATTACCAAGAAATATGGTATTTTATCATATAATTTGAGTATGCTATTGTCTAACTCTTCATTCTTTCATCTAAACCTACAAATTGTTATATAAGTAATCTACTATCAAAATTGGTAAAAATATTTTTAAACTAGCATTCTATCATATGGAGCCTATATTTTATCATTTGAAAGAGAATTTACTCATATGAGACAAGAATTATGTCATCTAAAAGAGAAATTCATTGTATGACCCTACCTAAAAAGTTTATAATAGAGATTCAACTAGATCTACTAGTTTGATCTTCTGTCCAACCTGATCACATTCTAGATACTACCCATATCATCTATCATCCTAAATAGTCATATCTAAAACTAAAAAAATTCACTAGAAACAAATTAAAGTCTCAATCTAAATGAAAGATAGTCTAAAATCTATCATTCATCTACTATTATCTATTGTGTCATCATACTTATCACTGTGAGATTCATCATCTCGATTATCTATCCATTACTATTTGTCCATTCTCTTTTGATAAAAATATGTCTATCTTTCCTTTCCGTAAAGGAGTGGAGATAAAAAAATATGATAAGTACTTGGGTGCATCCAACCCCGAAGATCATTTGAGAGAGTTTTCTTCCCTATCTATGTAGTTCATCCATGAAGCATAAGTGAACAAGCTATGGAATAGATTTCCCAACTACATATTGGGATTAAAAATTTTGATGAACTTGTAAAACTATTCATACAAAAATACTCATACAACATACAATACCTATTTACTATGATAAATATTTGCAGCACCAAGTAGAGAATAAGAGAGTTCTTGAACTTCCCTCAGAGATGGAGGAGAGTATATTCTAAATACTCCTCATAGATTCTAAAGATAAAAGACTAGAAATATTCATGAATAATATTGTACCTAATCTAGGCTATAAGCTACAACTACAAGGATATTATTCATTTGATAACATGATAAAAATTGTTGTACAGATATAAGACTTAATAATTAAGACAAGTTAATTAACCTTGTACAAGGAGACTAAACAAGGATTTGGCTCTGGTAAATATTTAAGAGAATATTGGAATAAGAATTGATACAGTTTGAATGATGGAGTTGTAGACACAGTGGTTCCCAAATTTGCTAAAACTATTTTCAAATTAACAAGTGAATAAAACTATAGAAAAGGCTACTTTGGAAAACAAATTGTGTATAAATATGTTTAAGGAAAGACCTTGGGTAACTAAACCTAAACTCAAAATAATTTTAAAAATACTTTTCTAGAATCAAATCATAACCTTACCAAATATATCTACACTATACAAACCTAGAAGTCAAATTCAAATGGTGGGATGATAATATTTTCTATAAATACCACAAAAGCAAAGGTTGCAAGATGAATAATTGCATAAAACTAAAACATACAATGCAATAAATCATTGATTTGGGATATGTTGATGATGGACATAACAACAATACTGCTCACAAATCATTTGATGTACCATTTCCTAAATATGAGCAAGGAGAAGGCTCTAAGTCTAAGAAAAACACTAGAGTGAACTATATATACTCCAATGATGACAATGTGATCAACATACTAGAACCAATTGAAATAGAATACTACAATGTTGTCACTATAAGATGAAGAGGAAATAAACTTGAATCAAAAAATATTGTAACAAGATCATACATCAAGATTGCTATCAAAGGAATTGGACCTTCATCATCCAATCAAGGGAAATCTAAAGAAAAAATACTATTGTAACTACAACTTGTAGGACTAGAAAATGGATTAAACATTTAGCATACTATGAGAAATCACTAAACTCAATCAACATACACTACAAACCATCTAGTGTACCATGAAAGCCAACCAAAATAAAGAAAACAACACAAAGTAAAACTCCCTTTTTAGTTGTAGCTTCCATGTCCTTCTTTCTTCTCCATATGATGTAGCTCCAATTGCCTATAATGCACATAATTGAAAATAAAAAAAACTACAATACGATAATGATATGAGAATACTAAAAGAGTGATTTGAAGCTTGATCATTATGGACTTAGGCATTATGACTAGAAATGAGAGGAAGAATGCTCAATTTATAGCCATCTTGCTAGAGGAGAGCATTGAATGTATCACCTTGAATATGCAACTTGGCAAGAGATTCCTTTTAGAAATCCATGATACATATGACACAAGATGCCAAATATAAGATTGTATGACACATAGAAGTTAACATGGATAAAAATGGTGGAGGATCTATGGTGTATCATGTGACACCTCAAAGCCACTTAAAGCCAAGAATCTATGACGATGATGGCTAAATATAGATATGCATAAGGAATAAAGATATATGTGTTATGGAAATTCTTAGATAGCTGTAAGGATAGAATTCATGATTTAAGATGTCCATGTGTCATGATGATGTCAAGATTATGTAGAATATTTGAATTAAAAATTCATTATTCCACACAAATGGAAATTAGTAATTTGAGAATTAGAGGTGAAAAATATTAGTTAGAAAGTTGAGAATTTCCATGGTTTGCGAAGATGAATCAATTAATTAATGGATATCAATTAATTGAGAATGTTAATTAGGAAGAATAATTAATAATGTGAGATGAAAATGATTGAAATGATATAGGATTAAATCATGGGTTATTTAATCCTATGCAAAAAATTAGTAGATGATTGGCTAATTTGATTTGATAAGTGTGACAATATCCTTTGAAGAAATGTGACAATTATGTAGATCAACTAGGATGATGACACGTAGACCAAAGCCATGGTCAAATTGAATGACTAATTAGGATTGATAACATGCCAAGGACACATGACATGGATTAAGGATACATAACATTTAACTAAGATTGTAAGTGCTACAAGATCAAGAATGAACAACTTCTCAAATTTTCTTTATCAATCAAATAGATATTACACTCAAATCAAATAGTAAAGTGTCTCACCAATAGGTTTAACATCAATGACAACATAATAATTGTTCCAATTGTAGTTTCCAACAATCTCCCTCTTTGGTATTGATGGCAATACGTCTAGTAACCATTCAATCCAAAACATGTATTGTCTCGAGAAAAACCCTCAACGTATCACACATTCATTAATATCCTTAGTTTCATTTTGATTCTCATCTTTGCAACTTTGATATATAACACATAAGATATTTCTATCATATCATATCTAGTAACACCTCTAGTAAGACTTATGAACTTCCTCTTGATATCCCTACCAAATTTCACTATCTTCCTCTTTCATTTTGATCTTCACCTTCTAAATAATCTTTCTCTATGTTGGATAACCTCTTCTTTCTTTCTTATGGTAATTAGATAATCTCTCCCTCTTTGAAGACAATGCTAAAGACATTTTAACCCATGTATCTTTTCATGTAGATATCTTTATATTAGCTCTAAGTTCATCTTTTATGACTAATCTATCATTCTATTCTTCTTCTTGACTACTACCTTAGGTAACTCCTAAAGTAGAACTATCTTTGTCAATTTGTAAGATAGTCTAATCAGAACATTTGATTCAAAGAACCATCTTTTCTTACATATCTTTTTCTAGGGGAATTATCCCTAGTTTACCTATAAGATATTTCATGAGCATCTTTAGGTAAAACTTTAGTGAATGTGTTAGCTATTTTCTCTTTAGTGTTCACATACTCTAATTTCACTTCTTTGTCTTCAAATAGCTCTCTCAAGCGATGTTACTTGATAGAAGTATGCTTGGTCTTTCACAAGATTCTTTGATAATTTCAATAGCCCTAATGTTATTACAATAGACAACCACTAGATATATAATTTCTTCCTTCATGCCTTTCAACAATTTCTTGATCCATATGATATTTGAACAATTTACTACTACTACCACATACTTAGATTCAAGTATTTATTGGAAAATGCAATTTTCCTTCTTGCTCGTCCATGAAATTAGTCTCTTTCTTCGAAAGAATGCACCTCCACTTGTTCTCTTTTTGTCATCAACATTTCTTGCCTAATCAAAATTAGTAAATACCTTTAGTTTAAACCTATCATTCTTCTTATAATATAATCCATAGTCTTTTGTTCCCTTTAGATGTCTCAATATTATTTTTAGTTCCATTATATGATTTTCCTTAGGAATTGGAGAAAATCTTGAAACTATCCCAACTACTAGGTCAATAATAGGTCTTTCTTGAACAACATATTGTATTTTATAATCATTGACCTATATAATGTCTAGTTCACATTAGTAGAATCATCATTCATAAATAATTTGTGTCCAGTAACCATGGGTTTACTAACTAGTCTTGAATCTTCCATTCCAAAGGTTTTTACTATCTCCTTGATTAATTTGGATTGAAAAATGAAGATACCTTGCTTCATTTGATATACTTGTAAGCCAAAAAAGATTTTAATATCATCAAACATTGATATTTCAAATTCCTTCTTCATTTCATCATAAAACAATCTTCATAATGCTTCCTTGCCTCCAAATATAATATCATCAACAAAAAATTTAGATAGTAGTACCTCATTATTCTTGCCAGTCTTAAAGTACAAATTATTGTTATAATTAGTTCTTACAAAAGCAATCTTCACCAAATAGCTATGTAGTCTTTCATACTATGCTCTAGGGGCAAATAGCTATGTAGTCTTTCATACCATGCTCCAGGGGCTTGTTTCAAACCATATAACACACTTTGTGTAACTTACACACCATATTTTTCTTTTAGGATCCTTAAATCCTTCAGGCTGCTCTATGTATACTTCTTCCTCGAGTACCCCATTAAGAAATGTAGATTTGACATCCATTTGATATACCTTAAATCCTTTATAAGAATAACATGCAAGAAATTTTCTAACTCCTAGTCTTGATATAGGGGAAAATGTCTCCCCATAATGAAAACCTTTTTCTTCTGCATATCCTTTGCATACCAATCTAGCCTTATTCCTTTTGACCTCGCCATTTTCATTAAGCTTGTCCCTAAATACCCACTTTGTTCCAATAATATTTTTGTCTTTAGGTCTACGTACTAGTGTCCATATTTTTTTCTTTTCAATATGCTCAATTTCTTCATTCATTGCTTGTATCCAATCCTCATTCTCCAAAGTATCTTTCATAGATTTGATCTCAAACTGAAAAAGTAAGCAATTTTCACTTCTAATTATTTTTCTTTTCATAACTCTAGATTCTTTATCTCCAATTATTTTTTCAGGTGCATGACGTATTCTCACATATTTTGCTAATACAGGCTCTTTT
Organism: Cupressus sempervirens; assembly: GCA_028749045.1. NCBI lineage: Eukaryota > Viridiplantae > Streptophyta > Pinopsida > Cupressales > Cupressaceae > Cupressus > Cupressus sempervirens. The sequence continues at coordinate 440,262,651 of CM053793.1, read as the reverse complement.
CTTCTTTGTTCTTTAACTGGTTCATCTTGAAAAATGATTTCAACCTAATTATCTCTCTCTAGTTCAAGTTCTAGATCATGTCCTGCATGATCAACATTGCCTTCTTGATGTTTGGCTTCCTTTATCTGTGACTTGATATCATTTCCCTATTTCTCAATACCCACAATTTGGTGCTCAAATACTAGCTGTTACAACTTGACATTGTGAATCTATTGTAGATCCACAACTTTGTTTTTTTATTTAGGTGGGGTGTTCGGAGTATTATCATTCACATAAATGAATGAAATATAGTCTTTAGGTTCTATCTTGCATTCAACTTCATTCCTTTCTATATACTTAGTAACTTTTACATTTGTACTTCCCAAAAAAAATTTAGTGTTAGAGTTCAAACACTTATAAGATTTGTTCTTATTGGAATAACCTAGGAATATTCCTTTATCACTTTTAGCATCAAGTTTTTCATTTCTATTTTCGTTAAGTATGTAACATTTGCTTTCAAAAACTCAGAAATACCTTACTATAGGAGCATATCCATACCACAATTCAAAGGGTGTAGCATTTTTACCTTTCTTGACTTGCACTCCATTCAAAGTATAAACAACTCTACTTACAACTTCTCTCCAATATTTCTATGAAAAAAATTTCTCCATCATCAATGTTCTAATACAATCCATGATTAATCTATTTCTTCTTTTAGCTATTCCATTTTGAGGATGGGTCTTGGATGATGAGATCTAATTTTTTATTCCTTTGCCATTGCATAATATCTTAAATTCATGGAAATAAATTCACCACCTCTGTCATATCTCAAGCACTTCAAACTCTTTCCTATCTCCTTTTCAACTTTGGCCAAATACCACTTAAATAATTAAAAAGCATTAGATTTTTCTTTAACAAACATCATGATCATCATTCTAGAGTAGTCATCAATGAATAGAATGAAATATTTGTCTCTAAAATAGCTTTGAACACCAGTAGGTCCCCATAAGTTAGTATGAACCAATTCTAGAATATCATCAGATGAATATATATTGCTCTTGAAACTAGACTTTACCATTTTTCCCAATTGACATTGTTTATACATAGCATTATTAGGTTTCTTTAGTTTGGAAAACCTATTATTCTTTTTATTTTACTAATGCAAACCAAATTGTCAAAATTTACATGACATAACCTCTTGTGCCATAACCAAATATCTACATGTTGTGCAAACAAACATGTCTCATTAGATAAATCTAGATAGAACAATTTACCTCTTGTTTGGTCACCACTTCCAATCAGTTTACCATCATCATCAAATATTTTGGCTTTTCTATGATGGAATTCAACTCTTTAACCTAATTTTTTAATCTATGAAACACTCAATAGATTATAGTTAAGTCCTTCAACCCAATAAACATTATCACACTTGATCTTATCAATTTGTTGTATTGACCATTTACCTTTCACAAGACATGGAACATCATTAGAAAATTTAACACAACAATCCTTGTTTGGTCCAATATTCTCAAATTTACTTCTATCACTAGTCATGTGATTTGAACAACTACTATCAATGATCCATCTATCACTTTTATTCACATAGGAGATTAATGCAGTTTTCTCATTTACATCAAAATCTTCTTTCATAGCAATATAGACTACGTCTTCATCATTACTTTTAGATTTAGTATCAATTTCTTCTTTAATAATATAACAAGATTTATTACCTTTATCTTTTTAGTCCTTATTCTTCTTGTTATCTTGGTCATCTCTCCTTCCTTTGTACTTATTTTTCTTTCTCTCATCCTTGTCTTCCATGTCAGGATATCTTGCAGTAATATGACCAACTTTGTTACATGAAAAATATATTATAGGAAGTTTACATTTATATTTTCCTTTTCCTCTTCCAAGTCTTCTAGACATTAGTGTCTCAAGTTCATCATGTTCATCATCAGAGGTATCACTAACACTTTTCACATGTTTCCCTTTTCCTTTCTTGCTAAGAACTAGTTGTAATTTAAAAGAAGATTCAATAGTAGAAGGAGTCTAATTATTAAAATTATACATCTCAAAAGTAGTAAGCCTACCAATCATGCCTTGTAGAATTAGGTCATTACCTAGTGTACATCTCAATTCTTTTATTGTAGAAACCCTAATAGCATAAATATGAAGTAGAGTTCTTAATCCCTGGCTTGTTACTATTTTATCCTCAATCTTTCCATTTTCACTTTTAATAGCATTGACAACCTCTTTGATTCTTTTTTAGTATTGAACTATGTTCTCACTTTCTATCATTCTTATTTCATCAAATTTTCCTTTCAAGCCTTTTGATTTGGATCTTATGACATTTTCATCTCCTCCATATATGGTCTTCAATTTATCCCACATTTCCTTTGCATTCTTACATTCTTTTATGTCATCAAACTTAGCACAACTTAGGGCTGAAGCAATCTCCAACATTTCCTGATTGTGTTCTTGCTCTTCTTTTAGTTGTTGAGTGGTTAGAGGGACTATTGTTATATTCACATATGCATTGTCTAGAAACTCTAGTGTAGCATCGCCAATACCATCTATATATAGCCTCATCAATATTTTTCATGTAGGAAAATTCTCTTTGTTCAACTTTGGTATCTCCTTTTTGAATCAATTATCCAAGGTGCAGATGTACCGATTGAACAAACAATTACTTTCAAATCTTATCACTCCATTACTTAGTCTCTATAATCAACTTTAGTAACATCAACTAGCTATCCACTATCCTAAATATAAAAAACTTTTAGAAAGTAAGAATTAATCATTAAAACACCACAAATAAAATTCTCAAAAGTTTGACACTAGGATTTAACATGGAAATCCAATTTGGAAAAAACCACCAGCAACATGTTGCTAATTTTCACTCTTCTAAAGTGAGCTATATTAGGAGCTAACCCTATTAAAGTTTACAAAACATATTGTTAAATGTCACCTTGTTAAATGATTTAATCACCCTATTAGGAGTGTACTTGTTAGAGAACTTTAGAACATTTCATTAGAATGTCACCCTATTAGAGGATTTACATATGATTGTTAGGTCAACCTTGATTAAAGGATTTCAAATACCATTTACAATGGTTAGAATATGATAACAAGTTTTGATCAGTTAAGTACAACTCACTTTGCATGTACAAATCTCAATTCATCTCATAAATATTAAATCACTATCTAGCCTCCATTGTCATTTCAGTCTCTAATTTTCTTGGCAACCCTTCAAGCAATCACTCTTCAACTCTTCTCAACCTTCTTCTTAGATTCACTAGTCAACAACATCAACAACAACACTTTGGAACTCTCTCACACACTTATCATTTTCCTATGTACCTCATTAAATAGGTAATTATGATCTTTTGCCTCTTAAACATCACCGTAGATCTTAGGTTTTATGATTAGATCTATCACATAAAATGTATATGATCTATCTCATTTATCCTTTTATTTTCTAGAAACTTATCTTGGAATCCATGCCTTAGGTTTACCTAATCCTCTTCTCACATTAAATGATCCAACTCATCGATCCTTATCTTCAACATGCTTTCCATATTCCAAGAAATCAATTTAGTCATCTAGAAGTTACGATTTCTCATAAACTATTAAAATAATGTTCATCATCCAACACTATATTCTAACACTCAGTCATTACTAGCTTGCTTAGTCATTACTAAATTTATTTCTTAACACATACACTATCACTTGTTTGATATTGATGTTTAGTCAACGCCATTATGATCAACTTGTTCTAGTGCTCGATTGACACTAGCATCATTCAACATATGCTTCAAATTATTTAATCATCTACTCTAGTACTTGGTCAAACCTATGCATTTGATATGTCTTTGATCACACCTTCAAGACTTGAGCATTATTTTCTTCTCCTTTTGTAGCATGATTTAAAAAATCACCGTGTCTTACAAAGTCCAAAAAAATAAAGTATCCATTTATATTTTTGTCTTCATAACTCAACCTATCCTTTAGATACTTTTTTTATGAACAACTTCTCAAATTCTCTTCTTCAGTCAAATAGATATGACACTTAGATTAGATAGAAAATTGTCTCACCAATAGGTTTAACATCAATGACAACACTATATTCTAACACTCAGCCATCATTAGCTTACTCAGTCATTACTAAATTTATTGCTTAACACATACACTATCACTTGTTTGATATTGATGTTTGGTCAACACCATTCTGATCAGCTTGTTCTGGTGCTCAATCGACACTAGCATCACTTGACATATACTTCAAATTATTTAATCATCTACTCTAGTACTTGGTCAAACCTATGCATTTGATTTGTCTTTGATCACACCTTTAAGACTTGAGCATTATTGTCTTCTCCTTTTGCAACATGATTTAAACAATCACCATGTCTTGCAAAGTCCAAAAAAATAAAGTATCCATTTATAGTTTTGTCCTCATAACTCAAACTATCCTTTAGATACTTTTGTTATGAACAATTTCTCAAATTCTCTTCTTTAATCAAATAGATATGACACTTAGATCAAATAGAATACTATCTCACCAATAGGTTTGACATCAATGACAACATAACAATTGTGGTTTCCAATAATTTAGTTATTTTCTAGTGCCAATCAGATTTACTTTATCATCATAGATCTTAACCTTCTTATTTTGAAATTCCACCTTGTGACCTATGTTATTCAACTAAGAAATACTCAACATATTATATCTTAATCCCTCAAACTGATATGCATCATTACATCTAATTTTTTCATTCAACATCAATGATCCTTTACCTTTTATTGGACATGGAATATCATTTCTTAATTTAATAGTTCCACCATCAAGTTCCTCAAATTTGTTAAATTTACTAAGGTCATTAGTCATGTGATGTGAGCATCCAATATCAATGACCCATTTATCATAGTTGAAAAGTATAAGGATGAGATATGGTTTATGGTAGAAACTAATGTAACTTGTATGGAAGAAGTTGAACCAAGAGTTAAGTTCATTAACTCTACAGGCTATGAGATGAAAGAATAATTGATTGAAGGGTATGCAAAGATAATTATGGAATAAAAAAGAGACAAGTAATGTCCTAGATGGGGCACATATGAATAGAAGTTAAAAGAAGTACAAAGTGAGTTGTATAGAAAGAATATTAGGAATAAAGTTGAAAAGAAATTAAATGATATGTTGAAAGAAATTAACACGAACAAAGAGGAATTTAGAAAATATATGGAGATATCTAGAGAGATGAGAGAAAGTGGAAATTTAGAGGTCCTAATTGCAAAACCTTTCACTATTAAAAGTGGATCTACTGAGGGAGTAATAGTCGTAGTTCCATCCACACAGTCATCCATTGCACCATATGTAGTATTTGCACAAGTTGAACCATAATTTATTCCACCAGTTCATCTTAGAGATGAAGAGGATGCTTGCATTGTAAAAGTTCAATCATCTACACCTAACAATACTAGATGTGGGGTATGGGAACTCTCTTTGGATTCTTCTACTACAAATCACTTGCCTAGTTAGGAACTTGAGAATGAGAAGATTCCTTTGGAGAATGTAGACGAGACTAAAGAGAGGAAAGTAGAAAGTTCACAAAAAGGGTTAGGCAATCAAAGGACATGATCTTCCCTATTTGGTAGGAAACCTAGTGGAAAATCATCTTTTCCTCTGGTTATATTAAAATCTTGCTGGGAGAAAGGTGAGTTTCAAATATTTATTTTAGACCCAATCATTGATTTCTCTATTTCTTCTATGGAATTTACTCTTATTGGAAAATTTATAGGGGCTAGACCAAATATAGAAATGTTAAAAAATATGATAAAATGAAAATGGGTTATCTATGGTCAAGTTGATATAGCTCCTACATTAATGGATTCCTTTCATTTCTTTTTAACTATAAGGAAGATATGAATATGGTCCTTTGTGTAGGTCCATGGTCATTTGGAAAAAGTACTCTCACTATTAAAAAATGGGAGCCAAACATGGATTTATTTGATGCCTTTTTCTTAACTACTCTGATCTGGGTTAGACTTCCTAGCCTCCCTTTGGAATTTTAGCATGAAGATATCTTTAAGGGAAAAGTTAGTTCCTTTGGGGAACTAATTTTAGTGGATCATGCTATGGCTCTAAAATCTAAACTTCAGAGTGCAAGATTATATGTGAAAGTGGAAAACTTGAATCACCTCGCTAAAAAGGTGGAACTAATTTCAAAAGTTGGAAAAAAAATACAAGAAATTATATATGAAGACCTTCCAAATACCTATTTTACCTATAAAAAATAGGGTCATAGGGTGAAAAATTATCCTAACAAAGGCAAGAACTATCCTAAGACTGATAAGGAGGATAAAAAGAAAGAAGAAAAAACTTAGAAGAAAGTTTGGAAACCTAAAGCTACTCTTGCAAAGGGTTTGAAGAATAATCTAAACCCAAAAAATCAAGAAACTGGTATGATGCCAAATTCTGCCTTGAAGGTAAACTTGAGCAGTGAAAATTAGGAGATTGGGGTGATGTTGATTGTGCTTCACCTAAGAAAAATACAAAGAATATGGTTGACATGATAAGCAATTAGTCATTTATCAGAAGAATTATATAAATTGGGAAGATCTAGTTGAGATGGAGGAAATAGAGGAGGGTGAAATTCTGATGGATAGAAGTAGATTGATGATTTTGGAGGAATCCCACAATATCCAGCCTATTGAAAACTAGAATTTTTCTTCTAAGCCTCTTGAGACACCTTTGTACAAAGAAATTGTTTCCTTTAGGAATGATTTTGATTAAGGAGAAGAACTTGGAAGGGAAGGATTTGAAACAAAAGAAGAATCAAAGGAAAAAGATGGAAAAGAAAAGTAATACAACTCCTAAAGGAGTAGAGAATCATAGTAGTAAATTGGAGCAGCAATCTAAGGTGAAACCAAATGTTGGAACTCTAGAGAAACTTGGAAGGAAATCTTCTAGGAAAACTAGAGAAATAGAAAGTTTGCAAAATATTGTTGATGGAAGATAGGCAACTATTCTGGATTTTACCCCTAGGAAACAAACATGAAAATAATTACTTGGAATATTAGGGGATTGAATAGTAGTCATAAACTTGATGTTGTTAGGAATTTTTTTAGGGAGCATAAGCGAGATTTTCTTTTGCTATAAGAAATAAAGATGGAGATGGAGAGAGCTGAAAAAATTAAGTCTTTTAAAGATTATTGCTTGAAAGCAAGTAGTTCAAAAGGAGTTTCAAGATGAACTCTGATGTTATGGAAGAAGTAAAGACTACTTTGGTAGATGGATCTTCAGGGGGGATTTTAATGTTCCTCTTTATGACCATGAAAAAAAGGGGGGTAATGTGAGTCAGCTAGATGGGAGATTGGATCTAATAGATTTAATTAATAAGGAGGGTTTAATGGATCTAGATATTCATGGAATAGAGTTTACCTAGAGTAATAAGAGGCTAGGTGATGATTGTATTCAGGCTTGATTGGATAGAGCTCTTATTTCTCCTAATTGGACTAAAGATTTTGTACGCAAGTTAGAGGCATTACATAAAATTGGGTCAGATCATTTCCATTTGATTTTTACTACTGAAAAGGTTAGCATCAAAAAAAACTTTCCTTTTAGCTTCAAAAAAATGTGGATGCAACACCCACAATTTGAGAGTAAATTGGTTGAATGGTGGAATGTAGAAGTTGATGGAACTGCTCTTTTTAGAGTGGCTTCAAAATTAAGAAATGTCAAAAAGGAGGTTAAAATCTAGAATAAAAGATGTTTTGGTAATAGTTTTGAGAGTAAATCAAGTATTAAGGAAGAGTTGAAAAATATCCAGGGCAAGATACAGAAGGAAGGATACACTCTTAACCTTGTTAGAGAAGAAAATGAAAAGTTGGTGGAGTATCATAACATTGTTACTAAAGAGGAAATCTATTGGAGGAAAAGATCTAGATTGGTCTAGTTGAATGAAGGAGATAAGAACACTAGGTTTTTTCATCTTTCAACTTTGAAGCATAGAGCTAAAACTCACATCTTATATGTAAAGAAGGGTAATTTGAAGATTACTAAGGAAAAAGACATTTTAGAAGAGATGGTCTCCTTTTTTCCTGCTCTAATGACATCTGAATCTAACAATGATTCCACTCATCAAGCTAAACTTTTAAAGGTGATTTTTTCTCTAATTTTTGAGGAGCAAAATAAATTGTTAGGTGCCATTCCCAAGGAAGAGGAAATTTTAAAGGTAGTTTGTTCCTTAGGAGGGGATAAGTCTCTAGGACCAAATGGTTTTCCTATGTTCTTTTTCTAGAAGGCATGGAATCTGGTTGGAAAAGATGTATGTGATGTCATTAAATAACTCTTTGGGGCTAAAATAATGCTAAATGAGATCAATTCCACCTTCATATGCCTTTTTCCTAAAAATATTGGGGCTGATTCTCTAGACCAATTCAAGCCTATTAGTTTGTGTAATTCTTTCTATAAGATTATCTCAAAAGTCCTCACTTCCATAATGTTTTTGGTGCTTTTGTCTCTTATTTCTATTTAGCAAAATGGTTTTGTTCTAGGTAGGAAAGTTCTTAACTCTATTATTGTTGCTCATGAGAATATTCATTCTTTATCTTGTACCAATAATTAGGGTTTTATAATGAAAATTGATATTGCAAAAGCCTATGACAGAGTGGAATGGACTTTTCTTGTTAAGATTTTATTGGCCTTTGGCTTTAGTCATATGATTGTGAGGGTAATTTTTAGTTGATTTCTACTACTTCAATTGATGTTCTGATGAATAGGTGTTCCTCTATATTCTTTAGCCCTTCTAGGGGTTTGGGACAGGGAGACCCTTTATCCCCTATTCTATTCACTATTATCGCTGATTGTTTGGGGAGGTATATTGGGAAACTAGTTTTGCAAGGGGATATTAAAGGTTTGCAGCCTTCTCATTAGCCTCTTACTTGTTCTCATGGTCAATTTTTTGATGACACCATTTTTATGGGAAAAGCTAAAGTTAGGTAACCCAAAAATCTCCAAAAAGCTCTTAGCCTATACTCTTCTGCTTCAGGTCAATTGATAAACTAGAATAAGAGCTCTTTTTTTTTTATTAATACCCCTATTTTAAGACAAAAAATTGATAAAATTATAGGGTGCTCAATAGGATCTTTTCCTTGTATTTACTTGGGCCTCCCTTTGGGACCTAAAGCTCTAGATTATTTTTGGGAAGATCTCATTAAGAAGTTTAATAAGAAGCTTATTAGATGGAAGGGTAACTTTTTGAGCCAAGCTGCCAAAATTACTCTCCTTAAAGCTTATCTCCAAAGCATCCCCACTTATGCTTTGAGTCTCTTTAGAATTCCAGAAAAAAAATTAGATACTATTGATAAAATCCAAAGGAATTTTCTCTAATCTCACACTAAGGAAATGAAGAGAATGGCTTTGATAGCTTGGGATCAAATTTGTAAGCCTATCAAGGAAGGTGGATTGGGAATTAGGTCAGTGTGAAGTATGAATAGAGCTCTTTTAGCCAAATAGGGATGGAGAGTATATCATGATGATAAGGAATGGAGTACTATATGGAAAGATAAGTATCTTTTTAATGCTCCTTCTTTATTTGATTTTATGTCATTTCCTAATGTTCTTTTCCCTTCTACTATCTAGGGGGTTGTGCAAGGAACTAAAAATATCTTAAGTAAAGGATGTTCATGGAAGGTTGGAAATGGGTAGAAGGTCATATTTTGGGAAGATGTTTGGATACTGGATTATCCTTTGATTGAGAAATTTGAGGATAGGACCCATATTGATAAATGTAAGCAATTGTATGAGACTCTTGTGGGACATTACTAGTTTAATAATAGTTGGGCTAGCCTTGTTGATGTTAACTAGGCTTTTCATAAAATCTAGATTATGTTGAATACCTTTTCTTTGTATCCCCTTAAGGAAGATAAGATGATATAGAGTGCTGATGTAAGTGGCCATTTCAAAGTTTCCTCTTTATTCAAATCTCAGGAGAAAGGTAACTGCCATTTATGGACTAGAGCTTGGATAAAAGGTCTTATACAAAAAATAAATATCTTTTATTGGATCTTGCTTTAGAATAAAATTCTTACTCAGGACAATTTGCAAAAGAGAGGCATTAATGTGGTTAATAGGTGTAGTCTATGTAAAGAAGGTTATGAAGATAAAGATCACTTGTTCTTAAATTGTACTTATAGTCAAAAAGTATGGAGTTCTATTCTCAACTTTTGGAATGTCACTTGGGTCCACCAAAATAATATAGAACATTGTTTTAAGAGTTGGATTTACACATCTTAGGATAATGATGTTGATTTCCTATGGAAAATTACTCTTCCCCATCTCTGGTGGGGTATCTAGAAAGAAAGAAATAACAAAATCTTTAGAAATAAAGAAATGCTAGGATTGGTGCTTGGCCAAAACATTGTTAGGGCAATAAAGGAAAACTTCAATTCTCAGAGAAAGTGTAATGAAGATTTCCAAATTGACAATCCAATGTTCTCTAAATGTTCTAATATGAAAAAAGAAGATCCAAGAATGAATATTAAATGGAAGGCTCCTCCTATGGGATGGATTAAAGGGAATTTTGATGGTGCTGCTAAAGGAAATCTTGGCAAAGTGGGTTGTGGAAACTAGTTTCTAGTACCTCTGGATGGAAGGAGATGTCTTGAACATTGTAAATATGCTTAATGGTAAAAGCTCGATCACTTGGTCTATCAAAGCTAGTGTAATGGAAATTAAATCTTTAATGGATAAATTTGAGAAAGTCTTTATATCTCATTCATTCCATGAAGGAAATGCTATGGGTTACTGGATTGCTAACTAGGCTATCCAACAAGAGTGTAAGATGACATGGCATGATGACCTAAGTAGGAACATGGATCTGAAAGCTCTTACTAATTATGATAGAACTCACATGACAGAGGGAAAGATTTGCTAAGATTACCAATTTAATGATAAATGTAAGTGGGGTTACTGAAGCCAATGTTATTTTCTTGAGAAAGTACATAAATGTGATTATTATCTTGGCTTGGCATGTATGTGTTTTAATGAGTGCCTTAGTTGTTTTAATAAACACACTAGCTTTTCTTAATTCTTTGCATCTACCCATCTGCTCAACTTTGGCATTTCATAGTGAAATAAAGTTTTTGGAAATAGGCAGGGAATTGAGAAAATAGGAACCAAAGAACTATAAAGAATGGAAGGCCAAAGCCTCTATTTGGAAGATTCTATAGAAGGACAATGTCACCACTTACCTGGAGTAGATTCTTCAAAAATTGGATTGAGGATAGGGTTTCCATGCATGGGGTGATGATTCATTTGTTTGAAGAATTCATAGCTAAGGTTATGGGGCTGGCTAAGGAGGGCATAAAATTTAGTAAGGAAACCAGTATTTCCAATGCTCCATTTAAGAAATTTCTAAAGACTGATAAGGAGAAAAAGAATATAGAGAAGAATGGTGACTTTTATGAACTAGGTCAAATTAAGGTTATCTAGTAGGACATTCTCTAATGCAACCATGAGTATTTTATTTTAGATGTTAAGGAAAAGCATGTTCATAAATTTCATTTTGTGTTCTTGAATCATTTTTGATATAAGGATAAGATCTCATTTCTTTTTTTATCTAAGATTTTCTTTGCTTCAAAGTCTTCAAGCCCATAGGAAAAAAGAGTCTTGTCTGATTTTACATGAAGGGCTAATCCTATTAATTGAGAATTACTATAAGAACAAGGCTATTTTTTCTTCCCCTCCCTCTGAGAAAAAGAAGGGCTCTATTAGTGAAACCTACTCTAGGAAAAGTAAGGGTGAGGAAGGGGTTAGTGTGAGAAGGAGGATTTTGAAGCAAGAAACTCCTCAGAAAAATGTAGAGGAGATTACTAAGTCTAAGAATTTAGATAATAATGATGATAAGAATATGAAGGATGAGGAGAATATGGATGTGGGAGATATTAGTTCAAATCTAGAGGGTTACCCTAGTAGTAAGGGTGAGACTAGTAAGGATGAGGTTGAGGAGAGTAATGATAAAAATATTGGGTCAAATAATGTTGAAGAAGAAGATAAAAACTAGAGTGAGCAAACCTAGAGAGTGAGGGGTGAAAATGAAGAAATGAAGAAGGAAAAGGAGGACCCCACTAGTAAGGATGCTATGAATGTAGAGGAATAAATGAGGAAAGAGAAGGATGATTCTACTAGTAAGGAAGAAATGGGGAAGGAGAAGGATGAATCTACTAGTATGGACACTATGCTTTCTTTCCTTCATACTACTGCTTAAGGCTAACTCCTCTCTCTAAGGAAACTCCTAGATGTACAATGAGTTAATGAATTTGAAAAGAAAAATAGGAAAGATGCAACAGGACCAGGAAGCTAACTAAGCAAAGATCATTTAGATGGAAGTTCAGGTTGGTAACATTCTAGATAAACTAAAGGAATATGAACATAAACTTGATCTTTTGATTAAAGATAGTGAAAATAACATGGAGCAGGTTGCTTCCAACATTTTTGTAGCTACTGCTAGCTTAGGGAAGAGAAATAAGGAGGAAATCATGTCTCCTAGTGGACCAAGCAAAAGAACAAGGTAGAGCTCAAGAAAGAAGGTGGCCAAGGTAACTAGGGGATCTGCTACTAATACCATCCAAAGCACTACAAAGGAGGGTAAATGGTGAAAATTATCAAAGAGCTACAATAGTAGCTAGTGGTGTTTCTGGTAACTAGTCTTTGTTCTAGTAGTGGTACCGATATCTGATCTCTAGTCTAGGTTTGTTATCTAGATTTTGTTCCTTTTGTTCAAACACTAGGTTCTAGGTCTTTGTAAAACCTAGCTTCATTTTATGGTCTTATTTTGTAGTTTTAGGTCCCTGTAAAACCCAATTTTTTAACTATTATACTGCAAGTTTTAGGTCCTTGTAAAACCTGGTTGTGCTCACTAGATTATCTTTTTCTTTTCTATTAAGGGTTTTGGATCCCTTCAAAACCTATTTTTACATTAATCTAAAACAATACTAGAAAGTCAACAAGGTTAGTAGAGGTCAAGAAAGAGGTAGTAGAGCCACAAAAACATAAGAGAGTGAAAGACTTGTCCATAGCTCCAAGCAAGAAGAAAAAGACTGTAGTGACTTATGTGGGTAAGAAGAAGAAGAAAGAGACAAAAATAGAGAAAGAGAAAGTAGAGAAAGAAAAATCTAATGATAAAATTGAGAAAGAAGTAGATAAACCCAAGGCTACAAGAAAAATTAGAAAGAAATGGAAGCCTAGGATATGAAACATGAATAACATGATCATCAATGAGGGAAATCTTACAAACTTGAGTAAATACTATGATCTCTGTAATTATTTTGAGAAATTATAGTTAGAGAATGCCATAGTTATATACATGATATTTTAAAAGTAGAGATTCATCAATATTCATAGACATATTCCTATTAATTTGTATGAAAGGCTAAAGAATAGAAATAAGAGAGTCAAAGAGGAGGAAAAATAAATTAGAGAAAGATTAGTTAGGAAACTTTGAAAATTTAAGAGTGAAGAGCACCTTGCAAGAATACTAACAAGCCTTCAACCTCCACTGAGGAAAAAGACACAAGCTATTCTATTAATGGGAGTTAATTATAAGGAATTTAAAAAAGAAACATATGAAGTAATCATTAAGGTTATGACATAATTTAAAGATACTATGACTGAGGTATAGAAGACTTCATAAGACAAAATAATGTTGACTACTTATTATCCTAACAACTAAGGGGAAAGTATAATGTTAGGGAGAGAAGCCCCTATTCCTACCACTACTGCAATTACAATGCATCACATAGAGATTAGAGATGTATCAATTAATAGAGTTTCAAAGGTAGCTACATCAGTAAAACCTCAAATCACAATTAGTACTAACACTATAAATATTGACAATATCAATATTGTTGTTGATACATAAGAAGATCATTTTAAGGATTATGGTCCTAGTGTTGATAATTTGGTAGGTTATACTAGTTCTAATTATGAAGACAAGAAAGAAAAGTAGAAAAGGAAAAGGAAAAGAAGTTGAAAGGAAAGGAGAAATAGAAGACAAGAAGGATGAAGATTTGGCTACTTTAGTCTATGAGCTTAATAAAGTTGATCAAAAGTTGCAACTTGACTAGAAGGTAATCACACAAGAAACATCTCACTTTACAACCTAGCTAAAGCACATAGAGACTGAAATAGAAAAAAATCTAAGTCAACAATAAAATGAGGTAGAGAAATAAAAGGATGACATTCGGTTCATCACTCTAGTTAGAGATACAAGAAGAGATGCATATATCTCATCTAAATCACCACTAGAAACCTTGATTGCAAACATGATGAATTCCACACAATTGGTATCAGTGGAGGTCCCTGAAATAGAAATTCTTATTCAAATATCAATTTTGGAAACCAAAAAAATTGTTGAAAAGAGAAAAGGAATAAAGTGAACCCAAAAGATTCTTGAGAAGATAATAGGAAAAATAGAAAGTTCAATAAATATTCAAATAAATGAGGATAAACTAGAGAAGGTAGTAAAAGTTTTGGAAGAATTTGATAATCATTGCAAAACTCTATTGGAAGTAGCTATAGTGAAAGCTTAAGCAAAGCACGATGCAAACATGTTTAGAAAAGTATGTTAGAATGTTAAAATTATATAGCTAACTTGGATACATGCATCGAGTAACTATCAAGGTGTGTACATGAAGATAAATATCTTTATGAAAAATATGCACTAGCACATGCATAAATAAACACCTTCTCAGTGTGATCAAGGGAAAAGAAAATGAATTAAAGAGAGTAATCAGTGAGCTAAATAATGCACATGCTCACGTGATTCACTTAGAGGAAAGTATTAGAAAACTTCATGATGAGAGGAGAATATTGGAGAGTAGTAGAGCATAAACATTATAGAGGTTCTCTTTGTTAAGAAAGCATCTATCTTTGAGGATTGACTCAATACAAAAATAGTTGGATAACTACTTGAAGGAAAAATATCATATGAGAATTTTCATTATCTACACTTCCAAGCAATAGAAGTGGCATCCTATGGATTGTGAACTCTTCATACAATGTTAAATTTAGTGAAAGGAGAATGGAATGTAGGTCTATAAGCTTGAAGAAATTTTTTTTTGATTGTATTTCATTTCTACACAATTAATTAGTATGAAGAGGATAGACACAAAATTTTGAGTTGCATATAGTTTTTGACTCACCTTTGTCATTGATGCCAAGTGGGGAGTGATTGTATGGAAAATTGTATATGTAAAAGAAGATACAAGGTAAAGTATAGTGTAAGGGGGAGTAGTGTTGTAGTCAGAGATATAAGGATGTAAAGATGGTATAAATAGAAAATGATCCACATTTTGAAATTTTGTAATGGCCATTTGAAAAAATTCACAAAGTTTGAATTTTTAAGTTTTTGGGACTTAACCAATTTTCCCATATGTTTCCATCAATGCCAAAGGGGGAGATTATTGAAGATTTGGCTAGGTAGATAGTTTAGAGTTGTCATTTATAGTAACAAATTACTTGTATGAAGACAACATATTATGAAGGTACAATTTTGGGTTGAAGATTTAGAAAATTGTGTAACTGTCCCAAAGTCTATCAATCAACACATACACTATTTTGGTTTGGGAAGATGATAGATATTGAATTGGAAAGTATGTACTTGAGGAAAGAAATAATAAGCTATAAGGATCCTACATACAAGAGTGTGATTCATTATGAGTTATACGGATGGAGATATTGATAATTTAGTCATTGCATGTATATACACACAAGACATGATAGAGATAGAGATTTAATATTTTAATTTAAGGAATTTCTTTTTTTAGAAGAAAAATTAATTAACAAATTAGGGATGAAATCCTAGATATTAACCCTCTGTGAGAAAAAAGATAGTTTTACATTTTGGGACATGTATAATGGTGTGAAGGTTGAAAATATTGAATAATATTGTATAAAGGACATATCTTTTGATGAAAAATTGTGTGTGGTTATTGTGATAACTATGCTATCATTTTGTGATGTGAATTTGATGTTGAAAGTAGTAATAGGTAGTATGTGTGAAGATTGTATAGTGAGCTACAAAAGTGAAATCATATATCAAAGATGTAACCATTGGCAAGAGGTTTTTGTATCTATACCTTTTATGTATAGAATATTATTATATATTGCATGTTTAGGAATTAGGCTCATCTTACATACATTTTATAGCTTAATAGAAAATCATAACAAAGTTGAGGCTTCTAATAAGGCTCAATCCTCTAACAAGGATTAAGATACTATATGGATGTAATAGACTCCTAACAAGGTTAATATCTTTCAAAATATACTTTTGATTAGTAGATTATTTTGTCGGTACCATACCCACTAGAGTTTTACCTTGGCTATGGTTTCCTTCATTAACAAATAATGGTTTTATGAGTTGCATTGTGTTATTGTTATGCTTACTTTTTAGTTTATTTACATGTGTATGTTTTGAGGTTATAAAAGATATCAATAGTCATGTAAAATTTTATGAAATGGTATTTTTCATATTTCTAACAATATGTTATTTTCTACATGAAATGGAAATTTTTTGAAACCTAGGCTTGTCATATAATTTGTCCTTTTGAATTCAACTTCAATCAAATCTATTAAGCCCCCCACCCCCCACCCCTTTTTTTCTTCCTACAAGTATTTTTGCATTTATCTCCCATTCATTTCATCAATTTATATCCTCTACATATTTTTTAGTTAATATCTTATAATGTTTGACCTCTTTATTTGTCTTCCTCTCTATATAGTCAAACTAGAAAAAATATATCTTCATCTTCATCTTCTAGAGAGATAGTTGATTACACAAAGCTCCATTGTGAATAGTTCTTGGTTGAGAAGTAGAGGGTTTTTTTTCCTCAAAAGGTCTAACATAATATCTAGGAGATGGTGGGAGGGTTGTTATTGACAACAATACTTCTAGTTATCTCATTTCTTTCAACTTAAGAGACTTTTGAATATTTTTTCATTTATCCACATGACTATCTATAGATTCTCTATTATGTGGAACACGTGTATCAATAGATTGTTTGAGTGCATTGCATGTATAACTAGAGCCAGTATGTATATACACCTCTACCTAGTTGTAAGGGAACTTTATGCATTGCTGATACAAAGAAGGTATGACTTGCATCTATTGTATATAAGACCTTCCTAGTAGGGCATTGTATGATAGTGGTAAATCTAGTACTTGAAAATTTACATTTATCTCCACAGGTCCAACTCTAATAGGTAAGACCCCCAATCCTTTAGATGATCTCTCTTCCTCATAATAGGTTTTGATAGCGATCTTCTTGTAGGGATTAATTGTATGTTTAGAAAACCTAATTTTTAGTACCATATTATAATAACAAATGGTTTGTCTAGATCCTCCATCTAACAATAGACATTTAACATGCATATTATGGATTATGACCTTAATATGGGATGTTATGTTATGCATATGACTCAAGGAAATATCATCTTCTTCAGAAAAGGATAGATAATGCAATGAAGTAAAATGATCGACCATAGATTGAAATCAATCTAAGCCTAAGTCTTTGGGTACACTTACCTCAACAAGGGATTTATCCAATATTTCCTAATGAGTAGGTACAATCTTTAGAAGTTTGAAGATCGTGAATTGAGCATTCATGAGTTGTTATTGTTTAAGGATATTGTATCTCATTGTGGTAGATGAAGACATTTGTTTTGAAGTCTTAGTTGTGTAGATGCTAAAAAATAGTTCACATCTATAGTTTCATCATTTTTTAATACTAACTCATCCCACTTTCTCATTTCATTGATTCTAATCTTTTTGCCAACTTGATTATATCTCATAAATGTCCTTCATTATTTGTTTCCCCTTTCACATCATATCAAATTAACCCAAAATCATATCAAATCAACCTGGAATCACACCAAATGAACCTAGAATCATCTAGAATTAGTTCTAATAAACCTATAATTTGTCAAACATACCAAACCTACCATCATTTTTCCAATTCTAGGCATTTTCATATCTCTCAATGCCTTGGAAATATATCAATCTATCAAACCTATCAGTGTGACCTTAGTATTGTCATGGCTCTCAGTGCTTGGTCAAACTATCATTTACATGATCTAACCTTTGACATTGTTGAGTATCTTAGCATTAGATTGTGTCATTATCATATCAATTTAATAATGTGGAAATTGTCCATTAATGTCATTATGATCAACCCTATCAATCATTCTTTATCTTGTAGCATTTACAATTTTAGTTAAATGTTACATGTCCTTAATCTATATCATGTGTCCTTAGCATGTCATCAATCCTAATCAGTCATTCAATTTGACCATGGCTTTATTCTACCCATCATCATCCTAGTCGATCTACATAATTGTCACATTTCATCAAAGGATATTGTCACACTTATCAAATCAAATCAGCCAATCATATATTAATTTTCTATATAGGATTAAATAAACCATGATTTAATCCCATGTCATTTCAATCAATTTCATCTTGCATTACTAATCATTCTTCCTAATTAACATTCTCAATTAATTGGTATCCATTAATTAATTGATTCATCTTCATAAATCATGGAAATTCCCAATTTCCTAACTCATATTTTTTACTTCTAGTTTTCAAATTACTAATTTCCATTTGTTTGGAATAATGAATTTTTAATTTTAATATTTCACATATTCTTGACATCATCATGACATATGGACATCTTACATCATGGATTCTATGCTTACACTTGGCTAAGAATTTTCATTACCCATATATTCTTCTTCCTTATGAATATATATATTTAGTAGTCATTGTCATATATTCTTAACACATCATCTAGATCCTCCACCATTTTTAGCCATGTTGACTTCTATGAGTCATACAATCTTAAATTTGGCATCTTGTATCATAAGTGTCAACAATTTCCAAAAGGAATCTCTTTCTAAGTTGCATATCCAAGGTGATATTTTCAATGCTCTCCTCTTGCATGATGGCTATAAATTGAGAATTCTTCCTATCATTTCTAGTCCTAACACCTAAGTCCATAATCATCAAGCTTCAAATCACTCTTCTTTGTTAGAGTGCATTTGGTTCACAGAAAGCACCTATTTTGATCAAAATCTACATCTAGGGTTTCAATTTCCTTCTAAGATCTAGATTAGATGATTTCATGTTAATGATGATCTATTTGTAGCATGTGGCAATCATTAGGAGAAGACATTCATTGAAAAAATAATAATTCTTATTTGTAGGAAGTTGTTGAAGACCCGTGTGTTTGTCCAAACTCTTTGTGTTGTTTTTCTAGATTAGATAACACTTCATTTGGTGCACTAAAATGAACTTTATATACTTCTTGGTGCCTATGCATTATTTAAAATCCTAGGAGTTACATGGATGTATCCTCTCCCTTGGTCATTTGTGGATCTTTGTTGCAAGAGAAATCCATGCAATTTCTATAGAGAGGCCTACCCTGGACCCAAGACTCGGCACTTGGTGAGCCCTAGGGGATGACCTCAAAGTAGTAACAAGTCAATATTCTAGCTACTATAACAAACTTGATATAGTTAATGCCATGTTAGCAGTAATGTTGTGTGATAGCTCTCATCTAGTATCCTTATGGTGCATCAAACCCAGTTCTCGAGGTTGGGAGACCTTTTGAGGAAGTTTATCATTCACTTTCCAAATGGAATGCCCACACTAAATACCTTATTTTAGAGGCAAAAAATATTTTTATCCATTGGCTCATGGGGTCACCTATTCTTGTGAAGACATCTCACATTTTCATAGTCCTTAGTAGAGACAACAATCCCTTGGGAAGTAATGCCCCTTGGAAAGTGGATCTTTGTAGTCCTAAGAAGTGAGTTTGTTGTAAGGGGAAACCTATGTTGCCAAGATTCTAAGTTTTTTTCTTTGGATAAGTGTGTATAAACTTTGGTTCAAGTGGGAATTTAGCGGATACATTCTTAAAGCCTAGATTGCGGTGTGTCTTTTCAATTTAATAATGACTATTCTTGCTAATTATGTCCTTTGTGTGTGTAAAAAATTAATCAAGATAACACTAGTACAAAAACAACAATATATTACTAAATAAACTAATAATAATTGTAGATATGTTACTAATTTTGATCATGTGACCAATGGTAGTTTATTGCCAGACATTTATCTCCCAACCAAATTTATGACCAAACTATTTTAATCATTGATTAAGTCATTCATTTCATCATTTATTGTCGTTACTTGGTAGTTTATTTGGTAATATATTTGGTAGTTTATTTGGTAGTTTTTTGGGTAGTATATTTGGTAGTTGACTTGGTAATTAATTTGGTAGTATATTTAGTATTTTTTGGGTAGTATATATGGTAGTTGATTTGTTAGTTTATTTGGTAATATATTTGGTAATATATTTGATAGTTTATTTAATCATTAATTTAGTCATATTAGGGCACGATGGAATTGAACCACCATCCTTCTACTTATAAAGTAGGTGCTCTTCCATTGAGCTAGTACCCTTTAAAGAATGATGCAAAAAATTGACAAAGTTTTCTTCCCAACATTAGATCTACCATGATCATGGTCACTATAACATGATACACTCTTCTCAAAGAACACAAATTTTAATTATTATGAAAAACAACAATCTAAATCTTTATCAATGACAATTCAACAATTTTAAATTCTTCTATTCAAATATTTTAAAATTATATTTCATGTCAATCACAGTTCTCTAAAATCTTGTAGTGATAGACTTATAAAATATAATTTGGAGCACTTTGGCCTCACACGAGTATTATTTCTTGTGCTAATTTCTCAGATAAAGATACAAATCATTATGTAATTTATGTCAAGCAAATAGACCTTTGAATTAAATAAAAACATCAAACCCCATTAAAAAATCACATCTATTAAAAACTACGAAACAAAATCAATTGAAATACTCACTTTTTAACATATGGAGGTGCCAAATGATCAAATATTTCCTCTAATTCCTTATGCTTAGGTGGGTCCTAAAAGTGTTCATTACACCTAATGTTGACATTTATTGAACCTTAGTCTACAAACAACATAAATATAGGAATTCGATAAAAATAAGGCACATGAAAAAATAGTTTTTATCAATGATCTATAATTAAGTTATTCCTAGTAATAGGGAAAGTGGTGCCAATTCATAAATGTAACAATGAACTAAATAAAATGTTTATGATAAAATTCTTTAAAAAACCTATAACAAAAGGAAATAATGGACTAGTAAAGTCTGGTAGGCAATGGCTATGCTTCACCCCTTGATAACCCCAATTATAGGATAAGCCCCAAAACCATACATTGGTAGATCCTGAGATGGTTGATCATAACCATAAACTTCATATCCTTGACCATAATGTAATGTCCCATTTTTAGAGCTAGATTTGAATGATAATAGAGCTTAAATACAAAGTTTATATATATATATATATATATATATATATATATATATATATATATAATCATAATCATAATAATAATCATGTTAATCAAATAAATAATAATACGCTTTGAAATATTATTATTCAAATTATTATAATAAAGAAAGAAAATATTGTTAATAATATTACATAATATAATTTATTATTACAAATATGATTAAGAAGTAACATATAACATATTTTCAATCATCTATTTTAAGATGATGAATAGAACTAAAATAAGATATAAAATTATGATTGTAATCTTATCCCAAATCAATATTTTAATATTACAAATATAATCATAAATGTAATTAATATAAAAAAGATAACATATGATTCAAAATAAAATAATAACAAACATGAAATATGATAAAGCTATATGTACTTAGTCATGACACTTCAGAGGGATATATATATAGAAGAGTTGACCAAGATCAAAAGGATAAAAAAAAACAAGGGTTGCCCATAGCTCCAATCCATGCCTTAGGTGCAAGCTAGGAAAAGAAAGTGTCTACGGGTGTCTTCAACAACTGATAACAGTAGGAGAAAGTATCTACTAGTGTCTACAGGTGGCTTAAAAAATTCTTGAGATAATTCAAGAGAGAGATGAGGGGGAGCTTTGTATTTTGCCTTTCTAGCCATGCATTTAGTAGTTGGGGTACTTGGGGTATAAGAATAAGTTATCCTAAAAATGTGGCCTTGGTTGATGAGGACACACCATCATGATTGGTTGGGTTTTCATTAGATGAGGATGCACTTGTAGTGGAGCATGATAATGAAAATAATTTAGATGACTATGATTTTGATGTATTGTTAGCTAAAGTGGAATAGGAGCAACAATGTGTTTTTTTTTATGTTTTCTTATTTTTATAATGAACATGAAACTATATGGCAGCACTTTAGCCTTTGGGTAAACTTATTTTTTTAATCATGTGCTATATGATATTGAAAATGAATTCTAAACTATGAATGTATATTGAGTATTGAAACAATGAAATGTTATAAACTTGTATGTTAAAGTTCTATGATGTTTGAATGGCATGCTTAATCCATATTCTCATATGAATGCAATGAATATTTTCAAATTTCCCCCTTTGCCATCCCCAAACTTGGCAAGAAAATTGTTGTCCCAAAAATCCATAGCCTAGTCCCATGTTGTCCCCTCCTAGAAACTCAAGGTAACACTACTTGTATGTTGTGTAATACTTCACCATCTTGGAGATCAAAGTTGCATGTTAATATTTGACCATCTATTTAGTGTGTGGCAGCTACTTATGTGTAACATTTTATAGAAGAGGAGTCTGATATTTCATTAGCATTGTGAGCATATTCACTTCCATTTGACAAGCATATCATTAGATCACTTTTCAAAAAAGTATGGTGTGTGTTGGGCATTCTTTTTATTGGAGAAATTTTTTTTTCAAATGCTTCCAAAAATTATTCATTTCTCTTGTATTGCGACTAGGCATTACATGTTGGATGCCATTTCTTAAGACAGAAGATTTCAGACAAATATATATATGCTATGCCAGTTTTGAGGTTTTCTTTTTTATAAATTTGGTAAATTTCAGTTGGAGGTGTGGTTATGTATTTTGATACTCATTTTGGGAATGAGCCATTTTTGTAATACTTTTCCTTGTGGTTGTTAAGGGTAACATTTTTTCCAACCATGACTATTGTCTTTGTGCAATGTGATGACAAGGGAGTCATACATTCAGTTCTTGAAGGAATACTTAGAAAACAATTGCCAAGCTTGAATCTATTACTTCTAGGAGATGTGATAAGAAATTGCAATTTCACACTCTCTAGATCTAATTTTCCTTGAAAAACTGAGTTTAATACTTTAAATCTGCTTGAGTTTTAGTGTTTTTCCTATTCAACCTTCAATGATTGTTGATGTCTTCTCCAAAATTAACATCTAATATAAAATTTCCTGGCTGCTACTATTGACATGCTCTACTTTTTTCTTTATCAAATTGTGTTAGGTTTTCAAATGAATTTCAACATGAAACCTTTATATACATTTGAGGCCAAGAGATGTGCTTTTAAGGGCTAGGCCAAATCAAATAGAAAGAATTTTGGGTACAGGTGAAGTGATGACAAGGGACACATTTCAGGGATGACAGTCCATGTTAATTTTCAAGGGCTAGTGGAGGGATAGCATGTAAAAATGAAATATGTATTTGTACAAATAATTTTTTTTTTTTAATAACATATACAGGGACACTAATATTTCTACAAGTTCAACAATACATGAAATCAAAATCAAGTCGTTATAGCAGTACAGATGATCAAAACAGTTAAAGCAATAAAATAATTTGACTATGATAGCATTGAGCAATATAGCAGCAATAAATATATTATTGAGCTTCATACGTATAAAAATTTAAGACACAAATTTTTAATTTTCACTTCATCCTTCAAATGCAAAACTCATTTTGATAGAGAGTGGCATAAAAAAAATATAGTGCAGGTATATCTCAACTAGGCTATCAATATTGAAATAACTTTCTAAATCTAAGTCATTCTATGACTATAATTTTTCTAATGGAAGCCCAATCAACCTTTATTGCACCTCCTCATCAATCTGGTCAAAGTTTCAAACATATTTAGGATCAAGTTTCAACATCCCAATAGGCAGTTGGGGTCTGTCAATACATAAAACTTGCCAATCTTAAAGTCTAAAGGCACTATGAACTAACTTCCTTCCTCATCTAGAGGTAACCTTTCTTCTCTTAAATGAGTGGATAATGCCTTGGACCAATGCCTCTCTGCAATAAAGGAACTTGCAAACTATAAGAGTAGGTGAATAGCAAGTTCCTTCAGCTTGACCTGTCCTTTCAATGAAATGCCCACTGTCCAAAATTTTTTTTTGCTATGTTGTAGTATTTAGACACAACCCCTCAATATATGTATAGTTCTAAATCAAGCCCAAGTCTAAGGAAAATATAGCATAGGGTTGCCTACGGTTTGCCTAGGCACCACAAGGTGAGCCCAAGAAGGGGGAAAAAAGATTAACTTTTTGAAACAGTTTTAAAAACAAAAAATTGCAAAATACCTAGTTTCAACTTCAGTGATTAAAAAACATGGTCAAAATGGTGTGCACCACAAAGGTTTATGGGGTTTCAAAGGCCTTAATTTGGGCTTGGTGGTGGGGGCTTTGCTCCTCAATCCCCAGAACCCAACAAAGGGCACTACCCCCCAAATAAACATTAACTTGAATGCTCTCAATGAATAGCAAGTGAAGATTATTAAATGTTTATTGTCATTTTCATTTAGTACTAACATTGGACACATCACTAAATCATAAATTATAATATCAGTAGTTTCTTTGTTGCAAAGTTTTTATGAGGTTTTTAAATATGTATGTATGTAAATATATATGTATATGTACATGTATATGCATGTACATATACATATGTGTGTATATGCATATATGTGAATGTCTTTATAAATATATGTCATGTCAACTAAAAAATAGGGGGATTTAGAGCATTTACCTTCATTATACAAAGAAATCAAACCTTGAACAAGCTTTATATCTCCTTCAGTCCTGAATATGTTCTCTACATTTAGTCCTAGTGATTTCTACTTGAATCAAACCTCTACACATTTTAGCCTTTTGGAAAAAAATTTATGAAATGGATTAAATTTGAAGTCTAAGGAACTGAGAGAGACTTACCTGATTGTGCAATGTAATCACCACATTTTATCAATAATTGAGGAATATGCCTTGAAGAATTCTGTCTCTGTACAACAATCTCAATTGGCACTCCAAAAATTGTAAATTTAACAAAGAATGATCAAGTAAAGACTAAGATCATGAGAAGTTAAAGAAATGACACTTGTACTTGTAAACCAAGTAGTTGCTAAATTCTTCATAAAAAGACAAAGGTAGTCTTTAACACTTTAGGTTACTACCAATAGGCATATAGATTGATCAGTGAACAAAGGAAACAATAGACAAACAATGAATAAATGCCCAGCAACACCCAAAATCATTTCTATATTTATGTAAAAATATAGTAATATTACAAAGAAAATTCATCTAATATAATTGTTCTTAGCAATTGTTCACTCCATGCTTTTCTCTTTCAGAAGATGATTTTGGACCTTTCTCAAATTGGATTATAGTTTTAAACTATTTCTTCATATTTTCCATGAGAATTGATATAGAAAATGAAGTAGTTATTGAGAAAGATAACTAAGCATATATAGATAAATGATTAATCATTTAATAGTATCACTTCTGAGAAGATTACTGAGGTTTTTGTCTCACTAGTCAGTGCATTTGTGTAATGTTGTTCTCAAAATAGAACATAAGTATCAATCTTTAGACACTAATCAAGGCACATTTTGGAGAAATGAAGAGAAGGCCCTTCAACTAGTTCACACTCCACCAAACATAATACTTGAATTTGTAAAACCCTCCATTATGTTTTTGAGTTCCCAATAGCTTGTGGTGACTAGCATTTATAGCCAAGTGTAAAGCATGTATAACAACATACTGAAAAAATTAGAATTGCATTGTATTGTAAACAACACCTATGCAAAATAAAATAGTCAAAATAATTATTACAGTCATTTTTCATGGCTATCTAGGAAAACTTATTTATACAAAAGAAAATTTGCCAACTCTTTTTTTACAATACAACTTGATCTACAATAACAAACTATTTCAAAAAAAATAGGAGTCAAGGTATCATAAAATAAGAAATTCAGCCAGCAGTTTTCTTCATACACATTAAAGTAGAGCCTAAATATTTTGAGAGAATAACAAATATCCCCAATGGAAACATAAATATAAAAAAATCCCTCATTTAAATTTTATAATTCCAAAGTAAAAATTTGCACACATGAAAAATGTTCTAAAATAATCTGCAAGTTTATGAACAAATCCATCTCTTGAACCTTTGGTGGAGAATTGTGACTTGGACTCACCATCATTGCATGCAACTCCCTGCAAAATATTCAGACAAGGTTGGTGACTTATTCTCGACTAGCAACTTGGAATAATCAAGATACTTCAATTCATAATTAACTTTAGTCATAGTGTAATCAATTCACACCAGATCAAGTTGTAGCAGCATACCTTCTGCCATCTCTTTATGTTGCTCAGTATTGTCTTGCTTCACTATGCAATTTTCTTGGCTTGGCTTCATTATGTTCTCCTACATTTTACCAAACAACTTCAATTCCAATTTACTATACCCAAGTTGAAAAAACTTGATAATCAGTGTAATTCAAGAGACTTCATTTCAGTTTGACATTTGATGAAAAAAACTCAAAGAATCTTCTATACTTGTGTTCTTGGCATACAAGTCAATAAGGGCACTTCTAGAAAAGGAATCCAACTCCCATCCAATTTTTATCATGTGGGAATTCCTTTCCTTGTTTCAAATCATGGAGGTTAGCACATATGCATGGAAAACACCAGCCAAATCAAATTGACCTAGTTTTTCTACAACTAGTTGTATTTCACTAAATATAATTTTCCTCAAGTGATGCAAAAATGTTTCCAGAATATTTTGTGATTATTTTTTGTCTAGGTTATGGACATCCATGATACACAAATGATGTGCACTACTTCCACCTTTAGCCATCTCATGGAGTTGCATTTAAAATTAAAGGAGTCTAATGGGAACACGCAGCTGTTTACGGAGAAGCTAGACAAGTGTGATGGGGTTGATCCAAAAACTTGAGGCAACATTGAAGGGTTTATCCTCATTGAAAAATCAAAGATTACAATTAAAATTTTAAGGGCTCTAATTTTTTTACCTTGGTGGTATGAGATTACAATTTTCTTTTGAACAATCAAGATTACCCTCTTGAACACGTCAATTTCCTTTCCAACAATTAAGAATGTAATAGAAACTGACAAACTATTTTGACCTGTCCCTCTTCAAAACTATCAAACAAAAGTTCATTAAGCTTATAACTGTTCTAGTGCAGAATATAGACTTATGTTGAAGATACAATAAACATGTCCTTCAGATATGAAATATAGGGAATACTTAGTTTTTCCATCTACTCAAAGATGCATAACATGCACAAAGCAGAGACCCCTTAGTTTTTCCATCTACTCAAAGATGCATAACATGCACAAAGCATAGACCCAATACCAACTTCACCATTATCTAAAATAATCATGCAAGTTCTTCATATCTAATTACCATAAAACATTATGAAAGGTAAAGAAGACATAATCAAAATACTTACAAAAACTTGTGTATCTAAAATAAATTATTAATTTTCTGAAGAAAGGTAGGAAGAATTGAGAAATTTTTACCTTTCCTTTCTTTCCCTTTGAAATTCCTTCCTTATCTGATGTGCTTGATGTAGCAGATTTATGTTCAGCAAACTATTGTGCAGAACTTTTAGGATTGATCCTCTTACCCACTTTAAGTATATTTGCTCCTTATCCTCTGACTTTGACTCTACACTATTTGTGGTACCAGTTATAAGATGCTTTGTGCTAACTACAACCTATTTCTTCTTTTGTTTTGTAGTCTATTTTTATCCTTGTTGTTGAGGTTGCATTGGAGAACCTCCCAAATAATTTTTCAGTTCCATCATTTAGTATCTCTTTGAGAAAAATTTGAACTTCTTAGTTCAAATCTAGCTGGTTGTCTAACCTCAGTTTCTATAATTACAAATTCTCTCATGCTTTTCTATCTATACAAGACATAAATGCGCCTTATTGGATTTCTATTTGTTCCTATGGATTTTTAGCATTATTGTTAGAATACCATCTTCATCATATATTTGATAAGTATCTATTTCATCCTTTACAACACTACCATTTGCATTTTCCTCCTTGAAAAAGTTGTGGTAGCTTGACACATCACTAGCATAATGTAGATCAACATTATGTTCACTACCAAAAGAGGGTCTACACTCCATAGTGTTACTTTGGTCATCTTCTTCAAAATCCCTTGAATTATGCATGACCACCTCTAAGTTATCCATTTTGATTCGAAGCTCATCTACTTATGCCTTGGCACTAAATTCTTGCTTAGTTTGACTGTTAGAGCTAGTTTCTGGACCAAGGGCAATGACTTTTACCATAACCCCAATTTCATCAACCAAATTATCTTCCTCCACAAAAGAGTACCTCAATTCCACAAGTCTATCCTTGTTCTTTTTTCATTTGTCATGATTATTCCACTGCTTGTGGAACTTAAATCTCTTACTATATACAATGCATTATAATTATTGATTATTAGAGGCCTTCTTATCATCACCCCATTCCTCTTCATCAGTCTCATTATTCATCTCAACAATGGTAGTCCACTCTTTATCTTGATATGTCACAACCTTGTCTAAACTATCCTTCTCCAACTACTTCCACCGAAGGATGGCCAATACATGCTTCTCATCCTACTCTTTCTTCTTCTAAACTTGTCTATCAAGAACCTAATTGTCCCTCTTCTTCACAAATAGAACAAGCTCGCACACAGTTTCGTTATACTCCCTCTTGGCCTTCTTCCTAAGTTTCTTGTTTTCTTATTCCATGATCTGTGTGACCTTATAGTTTGGCCCTTCAGAAGCCCTATTTTCATCAACCCAAGAGTAGTCATTTACAGTGAAAAACCCTAGCCTATAATTATAAAAAATAGAGAATTGAACATAAGGATTATCAAGATTTCCCATGGGAGGAATCTCAGGTACTACACACGCCCCCATTGCATGCACAAGTGCAATATCTTTCTAGAAAAAAATGTTAAACAACTCTCCATGAACCCTAAATAAACCCTTACTAATATCCACAAATCTTCAGTAAGAACAAGTCCTAAAATAGGGTCAGAGATTGATATCAAAACTAGAGAAGCTTGTATTAGAGTCAGATTGCAAGGATGATGAGGAGAAAAGGATTTGGGATTGGTGGTAATTGTATCAAGACCACTCTCACAGATCAGACATCACTTCCTACATGCATTACAATTACTAAAACATTACCATCATAGCTTCATCTCCCTTGTGGTGTCTAGGTGGAGTGTTAGCACAAGTTTCTTATACATCATCCACATTTCCTCTGAAGAGAAGTTGCGCTCTATTCCAAGGATTTCATGCATACATCTTTGAGGAGCACCCAATGCCATCAGCTCGCATGAGAAAGGGAAAGAAGGGGTTGTATATGGCAGCCACGTTAAAATTTTGCTCCAATCATTCACAATACATAGTGCCCAAATTACAAAACATAGAAGAGGGCAAGTTTTCTCATAAATCATTCAAAGGGGGGGTAAGTGTCTTACAAATAATCATTGAATAATAACGAATATAATTAGTTTAATTTAATATTTCCTTTTATAGTTTCCAATTAATATTCCTTAGACTTTATAAAAAGAGGTGTTTAAGATATTTATATTAGAAGAATGAATATAAATCAGACAATTAATGATATTTTAGGTTATAATGGGTATGTTAAAGAGATTTGGAAAGTAAATTAAGTAAAATCTTTGTAAATTTGTATATATGTTTATGTTGTGTATGAGTTCAATTAATAGAATGGCATATTGGAGTAGAGAGAATGAAATGTAAGAGTTAAATTATTTGTATGGAAGATTGATGAGAAATATGAGACTATGCACTTTACTTCACCTAATATCATGGGATATCATCTATACCAATTCTTTCCAATATGATAATGATTTCTATTTGAATTAGATGGTAAAGAATCATTAATGGAGGCCTTGATGCCTATATATTGATAATATTATTCAATAAAAATATATAATATATCAAAGATTGTAATTCAATTAATAAATGGCATATTCTATAACAATTTGATATATTTGAAATACATATTCTAGGAAAGATGAGAAGAGATGAGTTTCACTTGATATTTACGTAAGTTAAATATTAAATATATTATATTAATATTATTAATTCATTATTTTAAATATAATAATAGCAATATAATATAATAATATAATCAGACATATTTTGCATGGTCATAATTTTGTAAATAACAATAATTAGTTATTAGTTGTTTTTGTATATGTAAATAGGAAGTTTCATGTACTTTTGTTTTAAGTTTATTTTGTATGAAGGGAGTTTTTTTACATTTTTAGTGTATTTTTAAAGCCAAATATAACATTTTCTCTCTTCCTCCTTCATGTCTAATATAATATGCTCATTTTGTCTTATACATTTCAAATTTTGAAGTGAGATTAAATGTTCTTTTATAACTAAAAAACTCACACCTAAAACTTTTAGTGTATAACTAAAATTTCATTTGTATTTCAATTTCAGTTAAGAGTTATATTGTTCTAATAGAAAATTTCATCTTTTTGCAAAAAAATGGCCCATTTATATCATTAAATAATTTGTATCAATATTATTTTAAAATGTATAAGGCAACATGAGCAGATCTAAAAGAGGAAGAAAGAAAATCTCATCCTTAGCCTAGAAAATGTACTCAAAATCTAGGAAAAAACTAACTAATAATTATTTGTTTAATAAATTTCAATAACTAATTTTTTTTTATTTACAAAATTATGACCATGAAAAATAAATAATGTATTAATGTGATAAAAATTCATCGATCATTCATTTAGTCATTGTTTTTAGTGACTAATTATTAGTGACCAGTTATTCAATCTTTTATTTGATCATTTATTTAGTCATGTATCTTTATCTAACCTTTTACTTTTACCCGATGACTAAAGTAGTCATTTATTTAGTTACTTATACTTATAAATAATAAAACATTACTAAAATTTGATTACTTTTAGTCATGTGACTAACAATTTTAGTCTTGTGACTAAAAGTTCTAGGCATGTAGTCATTTATTTGCCAAAATTCTACTAGTGTAAAGCAACTTGCAAATTTACACCTTGGATACTATTCAAACTTTTTCAAACCAATACAAATTTTCAAAATGTTATACCTCTTGTCAAAATATTGGAAACTTTGTCAAAAACATTTGAAACTTGGAAAACATGGCAACTTGCAACCCTAGAAGTGCTTGGCATGACTTAGATTCCACTATTGCATAGCATATACATGCATTCACTGTAGTTTGAGCCTAATTCTTGTATTCACTAGGCCTTATATTACATCTTCTTAGTCCTCAATTTGCATCACTTATCATTCATAGGACATTCCTTAGGCTTTACTTTGCATCCCTTAGTCCTTGCATTTCAGCCCTTAATATGCATCTTGCATCTTCCATCTTACATCCTTGAATGCCCAACCTTTATCTTTCACACTTTATCCCTCAATTCATGTGTCCTAACAATAAATTTTCACCTTCATCATAGTATTATCAGAGTCCTCTTCCATTTGGCCCTCTAGAACATCAATTCGGAAACCACAAAACCAAAAATCAATCTAATTTCAATCTAGCTTATCAACTGCACTCTAAAAAATACCAACTACACTCTAACTAGCCCCAAGTATACCATGGACATAGTTAGCTCTATATAAGTGTACTTGGTAGTCTAAGAACCCATTTTAGACTTCTAGATAGCATTTTGGGACTTTAGAAGTGTCATTAGGTGCCTAGATAGGTCCCCCTTTCTTAGCATGCCCTAAACTGCATTTTGCATGTCCTGACCTTCATTGTCTTCACTTTAGGATTCATTACCTAAGTCATAGCCCTTAGTCTACATCTTTAATCTGATCCCAACATCATTGCCAACAACCTAACTCTTTGGCATATCAATCTGACAATTCCCTAGATCTAGTTTACCATACCTTCAATCCAATCTCCCAACTATGCCATGAAACTATCAACTATGCTCAAACTAGCCCCAAGTGCACCATAGGAATATTTGGTGTTTTTAGAGTGGACTTGGTACTATTAGAGAACACTTGGTTACCTACATGACCATTTTGGGCCTCCAAACTGCATTTTGGGACCCTAAAACTACATTCAAAAGCCTTTGTAGGTCCTCATTCTACACATGACTGAAAACATCATCTTGCACCCCAGAATTCATTTTTCATCTTAGGACCTTTGCATATTGTATATCAGATCAGCATAACCATAATTTTGGATCAACCTAAATCTTGTGCCAACAGCCTAGCTCTTTGGCATATCAATCTGATAATCCCCTAGTTCTAGTTTAGCATACCTTCAACCCAGTCTCCCAACTATGCCATGAAACTATCAACTATGCTCAAACTAGCCCCAAGTGCACCATAGGAATATTTGTGTTTTTATAGTGAACTTGTTACTATTAGAGCACACTTGGTTACCTACATAACCATTTTGGGCCTCCAAACTACATTCGAGGACCCTAAAACTACATTCAGAAGCCTCTAGGTCCTCATTCTACACATGACCGAAATCATTATCTTGCACCCCAAACTTCATTTTTCATATTAGGAACTTTTCATATTTTATATCTTATTATCATAACCATAATTTTTGATCACCCTAAATCTCATTTTGAACACAAAACCTTTGAACTTAGTCAAAAAAATTAGAACAAAGTATGAGTCATAGAGTATCTCCTGGTGTTGATGGATGATGGATCTTGACTAGTCCTTTTTTCATTTTTATCTTTTTTCTTTGGTCAAACTCAATCCATGTCTTCATGGATTTGACCTTTTCATCTTTATCAACTTGATCTTTTTATCTTTTATTTCTTTTTGGTCAAGATCTAAAGTCCATCTTCAAAAGGTTAAACTCTTAGACAAAATACTTTCCGAAGATTTGATCCTAAGTTCAAAACCTTGCATACACCCTTTTCATATACATTATCATATTTCTAGTATTCATAAAATATCATTTTTACTTAACCTAGTGGCATATCCCCTTCATCTTGCATTGTTCAAAATCCTAGCATCATTTGCAATATCAAACCCTATCATCTTCTCCATTAATCAACTTGTCTCCTTGATCCCATATCCTCATGTTGCATATCCTAAATGTCATTATCAACCATAGCATACCATCTTGTTTATAATCCAAATTTTATGCATCCACCTCTAACATCATTATCAAGTCCAAGATCTAACCCTAATCTTCCTTTTACATACCATAGAGTCATTTTCATCTCCTTTAG
Source organism: Cupressus sempervirens (assembly GCA_028749045.1). Taxonomy (NCBI): domain Eukaryota; kingdom Viridiplantae; phylum Streptophyta; class Pinopsida; order Cupressales; family Cupressaceae; genus Cupressus; species Cupressus sempervirens. Next base: position 440,229,201 of record CM053793.1, on the reverse strand, counting down.
TCAAATTCCAAAGCATCACTCACATTTGCATTTGCATTCTTCCCTTAGGACATTTGTACCTTGCATATCAAGACCCTAGTTCATTAGGCACTTAGGTTTAATAATACACCTAAACACTTAAAAATCCAAAAAAACTCGTATCTTGCATACCCACTTCCAGATTTCCACATTTTGCCCTATTTTACCAACTGCATACATCAGGTGCATAGTTGGTAGTTTCAGTGTGCAGTTGGTAGTTTCAATGTGTAGTTGGTAGTTTTAGAGAACACTTGATAATTAGGGATTTTATTACAAGTTCTAAAATCCTAAATTTCATCCTTTTACCTTGCATTTCATCACTAAACCCTAGAAAACACTCAAATCATTCACATTCTACATATTAGTCACCTTAACACCTCTTTGTACCAACTGCATACCTTCTACTAACCAACTACTTACCCTCAAGTCCCTAAGTGCACCAAGGGTGTACTTGGTATTTTTGGAGTGCAGTTGGTAGTTTAGGTGTGTACTTGGGAGGCAGAGAGTCCATTTAGCTCTTTCTCTATTACATCTACATCCTTTGGTATCATGCAAGCACTTACAAGGACACAATCAAGTTAGAGACCTAAAGAACTATATCCCTTGTTTTCTAAGGTACAAACACAACAAAAACCTCATCCAAGACCAAAGAAGAGAAAGAAACTTCAACAAACATTGACAAGGACCAAATTGAAGCATTACAAACTTTACTTGTGGACCCATTAAGCATGTACCCACAAAACCATAACAATCAAAAAATGGTGCAATCAACCCTAAGAAACACATCTACTATGAGGTTTCCTTCAAGAACTTATCCTACACATGGAGTGGTTCAATGGAGCCCTAACTTTGAAACCATATTTGTAATAATACCACCCAGAGGTGGAAGTGTACCATCCACACCTGAGGATGAACAAACCCAACACAAGTATATTTAACCCCAACATATCAAACATACAACAAGGTATTGTACACCTAAGTGATGAATCTAATACATATTATGGCATCATTGATGAATAAATGGCTAAGGCTTGCCAAGAAAAGAGTTTTTGCAAAAACTTTAAACTGTTGTCAACCCAAGAAATTGTCAAATTTAAACCAAACTTGGAGGGACCTAAGTCCAAATATCAAAATAACCAAACACTCAAAAACATACAACCCATGATTAATTTGGACTTGGAAAAGGGAAAAAAACCTTTTGAATTTTCAAACACACAAATGACACCTAGAAGATGTCACCAAGACTCAACCTTTGAAATCCTCCAAAGTACTTTTGAACACATCAACATAAATCCCTTTTTTGATGAACCTCCATCTATCAATAGAAATAATACTCTTCCTAAGTGTCCCAAGAGAAAACTAAGAATTTATCTCAATCAAATAACGCAACAACAAGATGTGCCTAAGGGTACTTGTACTCTATGGATGCCAAACATACCTCCTTTGGAGGAGAATCAATAAAGTGCACCCTTCCTACTAACTTTACCAAATGTTATGGCATCAAATGTTATGGAACCTCCTATGAGAACACCATGGGAATCCATTGCAAAAACCCCTATTGACATACAAAGGAAGAGCCTTACCAACATTTCACCCATTCCCAAAAGGAACACATCTCATTTCCAAATTAATATGATTTCCTAAGGAGAAACATCTAACACACAAAAGTGTCAAACCAACAACCCAAACATGGTGTTCAATCCTCAACGACATAACCAACATCAAAGACAACAACAACCTAAAATGGTACAAGGACTTAACATTTCTAATGCACAATCAAGATAAAATCTAGTTAACATGCATACAACATCTCAACAATAATATCAACCACAAAAATAACCTCAAGTGGTGCAAGGATCCAACATCCCTAACACAAAACCCAAATCAAATCCACTTGACTTGAACACAATGTACCAGAAACAATTTCAACAACAAAAAGCCATGTTTAATAAACAATAAGAGTAAATAAAACAATAGTTGGAATACAAAAGACACCTAGAGCAACAAATTTCCTATCAACAGCACTTGCTACAATGACAACATATGCCATGACAACCTCAACAGATACCTCTACAGATATAATCACATACATGGTCTCATATGTAACCAATAGAGGCATCACAACAAATGGTACAACAATGACCACAACAAATGATGCAACAACAACCTATGGTACAATCATTGTGATCAATACCATAACAAATACCACAATAAGTACCCCAACATATACCACAACAAGGACCCTTTTTTCTTTGAGGTACTAACATACCTCCACCACCTAGTGACACATCACCCAACTCTTCAAACATATAAATGTCAAAACCAAGAAGACATAGTTCTCACCATAGCAAATGATTTGCTCATAGATGAAAAAGACTCAAAGAGAGGACTATCATTCAAAACCCTAATGAAGAGTTATTACAAGAATTCAAACAAGTTGCTAAATAAGTCAAGGAATTGGGAGTCTAGAAGAAATAGGCTCTATAAATAGAAAGGGACTTAGGTCCTAATCCATTTGATAAAATTTTGTATATGCCTCCATTTTGAAAACATTTTGAGGCTTCAAGATTTAAAAATACCAAGGAAAAGGAAACCTCATTGATCACATCAAGGAATTTTGTACCTCTTGTACTGAACTTAATGATGAACCCACCTATCTCATGAGACTACTCCATTGTTCTCTAGGTGGTCCCTCACTTGAATGACATGCCAAACTTCCTAGTAACATAAAATCTTGGTTAGAATTAGCAGACAAATTCATCTACCACTTTGCCTTCAACATTACAAACAAGGTGGCCATTTTTTATTTATGCTCAACTAAATAAAAGATGGGAGATCCATTCATCATATTCTTATTATGTTGGAGAAACTTGGTTAGTTAATGCTCAGTGAACATTCCTAAAGAACAACAAGTTAATATGTGCATTGAAAATATAGTCCCTAACTTAATCTATGAACTCAAGATCAAAAGTCCAAGCACCATTTCCAAGTTGATGAAAACCAAGAAAACACAAACACCAACTCATCTAATGCAAGGAAAAACTTTTCTCCAAAAACAAAAATGTAACCAATGATGACATTATGATACATGAACAATCAATGCAACACAATCTAATCGACTTTGAAAGGTGTAAACCCTACAACTTCACAAACTCTTAGTCAAATACCACCCCAATGATAGAAAATTGAGACTTCCACATAAGATAGACCTTAGAGACATCCTAGAACCAAAGATCAAAAATTCACACCCTTAGGGATACCTCTTGAGATTGCACTTCAATAATTACTCAGTAATAACTTCCTATAATTAACCCCAATCAAAGACGAACCATTAACTAAAGCAGAATGGTGGGACAAAAAAAATTATGATTACCACCACACCAAATTACATAAGACCTCATCATGTTTCTAGCTAAAACATGCAATACAAGACCTTATTGATGATGGTGTGATCAAATTTGATCCATCACTACTAGCATCCAGCTCTAATCACACTATTTTTAAAGATCCTTTGGGTAACCATGACAAAGAAAAGGACTCTAGTTCAAACTCAAACTATCAAGATAATGTGAATTACACACATTGGATATGACTACACCATCAACTACT